>CM072703.1:10255982-10263482 GCA_036884735.1 Huso huso
GCTGTCTCAGAGTGTGAAAGTGTGGACCTTCTAATGGAAAGCTGTTTCCAGGGAGTATGGGAGGAGAGGAGGAGTGCGGCTGCAGGGAATTCAGGTGATAGATTGTTGCCACTCTGCAGCCCCTGGGGGTGCAGTCAGTGTAGTGGTGTGCTGCTCAGGTTGTGTGCACCTTATTCATTTATTAACTAATAAAACAAACTCATTCATTATCTCAGAACACGGGGAGCCACCAGTCATGAGATAACGCCAGACCAGGGTACAAACCCAAAGAAAGCCCTGTGTTCAAACCACAAAACCTAATTAACAACAGGAATACAACATCTCACACTCCCTCTGTCCTCCCCTCTCCCCTCACTCTCTCTCTCAGTCCTCTCTCCTTCCTCCCCTCTCTCTCTCTCAGTCCTCTCTCCTTCCTCCCCCCTCTCTCTCGCTCTCTCAGTCCTCTCTCCTTCCTCCTCTCTCTCTCTCTGTCTCTCTCAGTCCTCTCTCTTCCTCCTCTCTCTCTCTCTCTCTCTCTCAGTCCTCTCCTTCCCCCCTCTCCTCTCGCTCTCTCAGTCCTCTCCTTCCTCCCCTCTCTCTCTCTCTCTCAGTCCTCTCTCCTTCCTCCCCTCTCACTCTCGCTCTCTCAGTCCTCTCTCCTTCCTCCCCTCTCTCTCTCTCTCTCTCAGTCCTCTCTCCTTCCTCCCCTCTCACTCTCTCTCTCAGTCCTCTCTCCTTCCTCCCCTCTCTCTCTCTCTCTCAGTCCTCTCTTTCCTCCCCTCACTCTCTCTCTCAGTCCTCTCTTCCCTCCTCTCTCTCTCTCTCACACACTCTCTCTCTCTCTCTCTCAGTGCTGAGCTCAGCAGTCTCTCCTCACTCAGCTGACATGCAGGGAGTAATCGGGCCACAGCAAGTCACATGGCAGCGACTCCACCAGCGCTACTCTCCCCCTCCCTCCATAGACCTCCACATGCACTGCATGCTGTCCTTCATTAGCTTTGTGTCTCTATCTATCTGCAGGACAGAGACTGCTGTACCGTTAAAATAAATACATAAACTATCTCCCCCCTCTCTCCTTCTCCTCCTCTCTCTCTCTCCCTCCCCTCCTCCCCTCTCCCCCCCCCTCCTCCTCCTCCCCTCTCTCTCTCTCTCTCTCTCTCTCTCTCTCTCTCTCTCTCTCTCTCTCCAGCTCCATTAGTGATGCACACTCAGCGAGTTTCATTCCCTAATGCTCTGCTCTCTGCCCAGATTCCATCACAGCCCTGTTTGGAACACATGCTGACTTTGGATCATTTTTTATTCAATCTTTAAAAAAAAATACATTTAAATAATTTGCTTGAATGTTTTGCCAATATCTCCATTTATACTAGAATGATACCACATTATATTCAGGGTCTGAACTAACAATGCCCCACCAGACCGCGTCCTTGCTAGATCATGTCATTTAAAACTATCAGCTTGTATGTCTTGGTTTAGGAGTGTGAATGTCTAACTCGAGCAATCTCATATGAACGTAGTTATTGTTTTAAGAAAGCAACGTTATGTTTGACAGGCCAAGGGAGGTGCTGTGATATGAAACGAGTCCTGCTGTTCTCAGCCTACCTGCTGGTGGATGGATGATGGACTCTCAAAAATGTTGGTTGCAATAAGCAAAATAATACTGTGTTATGTGACAGGTAATTGACACACGCACACGTACACACACACACACACACGTACACACACGCACGCTAGGTATGATTGCATCACACAGCACACGCTGCATTACGTTGATACAGTAATTATTCATGCTGTCTCCTCACGGCATAGGCTCAGCACAGTGGAGGGGGAGCTGAATGAGAGTTTCAGAGCACCAGGCAGGCTGCTGGAGCTTAGTGCAGTGAAGGGGGAGGGGTTATGTTATAAGGCCAGATGTAATTCTTATTATAAAATGATTAAAATGCTATTTGGAAAAAAGCAAACAAACACAAACGTAAACCCAATAGATGCTGCATTTTTCAATTCTGTTTTGTAATTCCTGAGCTGTAACAGAGCTTGACGATGTCATTTTTAACCCCCTCTCGCTGTAAGTCGGAGGGTTATTTGAATGTGGCGGGCAGGGGAGGCTGTGGGCTGGTACTGCTGACGGTGACTGATCTGTGTGGCAGAGCTGACGTCACTGCATCTCTGATGACAAAATGTAAACTTGTAACATTTCAAGAGTGCTAAATATAACATTTAATTAAACCACAAGGAGGTAGAGGGTCCAAGAGGCCGGAAAGCAGCTAAGAGAGTTCTGGGAATAAATCCGATGGGAAGTTGACGGCAGCACTCAGCACTAATACAATTAAAAAACACAAACAGAGGGAACGGGACAGCAGTGCAGGACCACGCTGACTGGCTCATTGCCCAGCTTTTCGTTTCTGTGTTTTTAGCTTTCATTACATTTTTCTGTGTGCCTAAAATACTCCCGCTTCAGCACAGTCGAGTGCTATTACAGGAATGTCAGGAGTGTCACACGTTACCCTTTCTGTACTCTGCTTATACAGATGTGTGAATGACAGCCGCAATATCCTCATATTTAAAGACATGGGAAAAGATGGGCAAGGAATAGTTAACAGGACTTGGTCAGGTTATGTTAGTGGCATTCAAAAACAATACAAACAAGCTTACGGATTCTGATTAAGTGTTTAATAATGAATAGTCTGTCCTGGACCAGGACTAGTTTCTTAAGTCCAAGTTAGCCTTTTAAGTTAGTCCCAATTGTGTCTCGATTAATATATATACAGTATATGATATACAGCAGTCTCTGGCTAAGAGAACACCCCTCGGGAAGCAAGCAAAGTATATACTCTTAGCTGAAGTATTCTCTAAGACAGAATTGACCGCCGGACACAATATGCCAAGGCCAGTCCCGATATGAATCAATAAATACAAAAGTATTTATTACTTATGTCATGACGCACGTGCTTCAACATGTGAAACTGACAAATTGAATTAACAAACCCCCCTACATACGGTAACAATGCAGCAGTGGCTTTAACAGTAATTATGAATACAAGAATGAATTTGAACACAATGGTTATGAACACAGCACCGCCCGACACACGCTAGAAAATACAGCAGCAGCTCTAGATTACTCTCGCTATGTCAGTTTTGAAAAGATATGAATAAATCATTTGAATTTGAGTTTGATAATGATGAGTTATCAGGTTACAAACAGAACTGTATCAGAATCCGTTAACAACGAATCGCTGTCTGTGCCAAAAAGGTGTTGTTTAAGCGAGGTTCCTGTTCCTTTAGGAGGAGCATTTACAATGGTTCCCTAAGCCGAAGTGTTCTCTCAGGATTATATACACACAGGTCATTTACCTGCTTCAGAGCTGCTACAGCGTCCGTGAATTGAAGGAAGTACATTTTCACTGTGGCAATCTGGTAACCCTGTGCATGCAGTAGGCTGTCCCATCCCAGGCCATGGTTAACTGATCAAACAGGGACGCTGGTTAGGTTCAGTTCATCAAGGTCACGAGGTCCAGTTTAAAATAAAAATCAAACGAGCAGAGAGGCAGCAGGGGGGTGGGGGTTATTTCATCTTCAAAGCAAGACAGGACTTCAAAGAAGAAACTAAATGGAAATGTGAAATGAAAGGCAGCCGAGCTGAGCGCAGCGCCCGACACTGCAGTGAGCGATGCCCTGCATACGCTTGAAGACACTTCCACTGGGTAACACTATCAAATCCACAATGAAGTCCGACTGAATACCACAGGAATAACGTTGCCGTGTCGCTCACAGTGAGGACAGACGGGCATGTTACCCTCAGCTCAGGGCTCCGGTCAGCGAGGTGTGAAGCATCGCTCACACTGAGGACAGACGGGCGTGTTACCCTCAGCTCAGGGCTCTGCTCAGCTAGGTGTGAAGCATTGCTCACAGTGAGGACAGACGGGCGTGTTACCCTCAGCTCAGGGCTCCGGTCAGCGAGGTGTGAAGCATCGCTCACAGTGAGGACAGACGGGCGTGTTACCCTCAGCTCAGGGCTCCGCTCAGCGAGGTGTGAAGCATCGCTCACAGTGCAGACAGACGGGCATGTTACCCTCAGCTCAGGGCTCTGCTCAGCTAGGTGTGAAGCATCGCTCACAGTGAGGACAGACGGGCGTGTTACCCTCAGCTCAGGGCTCCGGTCAGCGAGGTGTGAAGCATCGCTCACAGTGAGGACAGACGGGCGTGTTACCCTCAGCTCAGGGCTCCGCTCAGCGAGGTGTGAAGCATCGCTCACAGTGAGGACAGACGGGCGTGTTACCCTCAGCTCAGGGCTCCGCTCAGCGAGGTGTGAAGCATCGCTCACAGTGAGGACAGACGGGCGTGTTACCCTCAGCTCAGGGCTCCGGTCAGCGAGGTGTGAAGCATCGCTCACACTGCAGACAGACGGGCGTGTTACCCTCAGCTCAGGGCTCCGCTCAGCGAGGTGTGAAGCATCGCTCACAGTGCAGACAGACGGGCGTGTTACCCTCAGCTCAGGGCTCCGGTCAGCGAGGTGTGAAACAGAGGGCTGTCACTTGAAGTGACAGACTGGTCTTCGATCAAGCCCGTTTACACATGCTGCACAGGAAAGCATGGTAAAGCACAGAGAGGTCTGGTAAAGCACAGGGAAGCATTGTAAAGCACAGAGAGGTCTGGTAAAGCATAGGGAAGCATTGTAAAGCACAGAGAGGTCTGGTAAAGCATAGGAAGCATTGTAAAGCACAGAGAGGTCTGGTAAAGCATAAAGCATTGTAAAGCACAGATAGGTCTGGTAAAGCATAGGAAGCATTGTAAAGCACAGAGAGGTGGTAAAGCACAGGGAAGCATTGTAAAAGCACAGAGAGGTCTGGTATTGTAAAAGCACAGAGGTCTGGTAAAGCATAGGGAAGCATTGTAAAGCACAGAGAGGTCTGGTAAAGCATAGGGAAGCATTGTAAAAGCACAGAGAGGTCTGGTAAAGCATAGGAAAGCATTGCACAAAGGTCTGGTAAAGCATAGGGCAGCATGGTAAAGCACAGGAAAGCATTGTAAAGCATGGGTTAAAGCATATGGTGGGGAGGGAGAGCAGACATGAAAAGGCCAAGTTGCCAGTAAAATCCTTGACCAGTTTCCTAATTTAGTAAAGCTCTGTGTTTAAAGGCTTATTTTTCCGGTTTGTGGAAGGGCTCTGTAGTGTGGTCGGGTTCGTCTGGGTGATTGATCGTCTGCAGCAGAGTTAGATAGAGCAGCTTTACTGCAGCACAGGCTTCCCTCGCCCCCACTCTCTCTCACACACACACACTCCCTCTGCATTCCTCATTCCTCTGCTTCATCTCTATCTATCCCTTCATTTACTCCCCTCTCTCTGTCTCTCTCTGTCTCTCTCTCTCTCTCTCTCTCCTGCTGCGTGAGGGCTTGGGGGAATGGAGACACACACACAGCCATTTGGTATAGTGCTGCTGAACAGACGAATCAGGCAGGCATGCAGACACTGCAACACTACATTACACCAGCACCAGCGGCCCCCATTACACCACGACCCTCCCTCCTCTCTCCCTCGCTCTCTCTCTCTCTCTCCCTCTCTCTCTGGTAGCCCAAGGATTATTCTCAAGACTCCCTTGAAAATGTAACAATAGGATGCAGGACCAGGTATTGCAAATGTTCTAGAGCAGTATCAGTTTGTGTTCTTTTTTTGTGCCACAGGAACATGTAAATGTACTTCAAACATGTAAATGTAAATGTTCTTCAAAATACAGATTCATCAAGCGGCAAAAAGCAAAGACTGAGAGCAAAGAGTAACGTAGATTTTGTAATTAATTTTAATTCCTCTTACTACGTCAGTGTTGCAGAATATAATCTGCTGTCTTGATACCTTTAAAATGGAATCTCTGTAGCTGAGACATTTTGTTTTGGCTCCTAAATTGTTTCTTGTAATTTGATTAACTTGTTTGTGTTGGTTTTTCTCATTGAAATTTGTGTGGGTGTTGACCAGGTGGCCCTTGAAAACGAGATTTTAATCTCATCGGGACTTTCCTGGTTAAAATAAGGGTTAAATAAATAAGTATAGTGCAGATCATGACAGCTGGCATCATCGCAGCCAGGCCCAGCTCAGAGGACCCTGTTCCGGAGGGATCACTGAGCACACCTCAGTCATGATAGCTCTCCTTCCTCTCTGTCACTCACCACTGTGCCAACAACACAGGCCAGCAAGGGAGCTACTGGGCAGCTCATGAACAGGGAGCAGTGAACTCAGTGACTAAACGTTTAGCTTTGTGTCTTCTCTAGTCATGAACAGGGAGCAGTGAACTCAGTGACTAAACGTTTAGCTTTGTGTCTTCTCTAGTCATGAACAGGGAGCAGTGAACTCAGTGACTAAACGTTTAGCTTTGTGTCTTCTCTAGTCATGAACAGGGAGCAGTGAACTCAGTGACTAAACGTTTAGCTTTGTGTCTTCTCTAGTCATGAACAGGGAGCAGTGAACTCAGTGACTAAACGTTTAGCTTTGTGTCTTCTCTAGTCATGAACAGGGAGCAGTGAACTCAGTGACTAAACGTTTAGCTTTGTGTCTTCTCTAGTCATGAACAGGGAGCAGTGAACTCAGTGACTAAACGTTTAGCTTTGTGTCTTCTCTAGTCATGAACAGGGAGCAGTGAACTCAGTGACTAAACGTTTAGCTTTGTGTCTTCTCTAGTCATGAACAGGGAGCAGTGAACTCAGTGACTAAACGTTTAGCTTTGTGTCTTCTCTAGTCATGAACGGGGAGCAGTGAACTCAGTGAAAACGTTTTGGTGTCTTCTCTAGTCAGTGAACTCAGTGACTGAACTCAGTGACTAAACGTTTAGCTTTGTGTCTTCTCTAGTCATGAACAGGGAGCAGTGAACTCAGTGACTAAACGTTTAGCTTTGTGTCTTCTCTAGTCATGAACAGGGAGCAGTGAACTCAGTGACTATTGTAACTATGCATAATAACATTGTAATTATGTGTAAGTACACATGTATTTACTAAGTATCTACTGTGTAAATACAGTACACAGTAATTAGAGACAATGTAAAGTGTTACCCAAACTTTAATGTAAAATAGCCAATCGTGCAAATCATTTTAAATGTAATTCCAGAGAGTTTTCTTTTTTTTTTCTTTTTCAATAAATCTATTGTGTTATAGACTTTTATTCTTTTACCGACATCTGTGTACCTTCGGTCAGTTTATTATAACGCAGACCTGCCAAGATTTCAGCTCCTCTAACACTGGTGCTTACTGGAACCCAATTCAATACAATACCGCTCCGATCATTTCTCTTTTTGGGGTTCTTCCATTGCACTGGCAAACTGAATAAAAAATGTCTTCAATTCTGCAACGCCACTATCTGTGAAAAATGAGTTTCCCCTCAGCGGATTGAGCCTGTATAATTGGCACCGTTGCAGCCCAGGCTTTGGATAGGCATGGAGACTGAACTGCTCCGTCCCTCCCTTACCTCCTAAGAGAAAGGGTGTTCCTTCCAGATCAGGGCAGGCTTGAGGCATAGAGACTGAACTGCTCCCTCCCTCC
>CM072703.1:10268482-10278482 GCA_036884735.1 Huso huso
ATCCTTCCACGCTCCTCAGAGTTATTCATACAGTCCATACAGACATCCTTCCACGCTCCTCAGAGTTATTCATACAGTCCATACAAACATCCTTCCACGCTCCTCAGAGTTATTCATACAGTCCATACAGACATCCTTCCAGATCCACCTCAGAGTTATTCATTGTGTACAGTCCATACAAACATCCTTCCACGCTCCTCAGAGTTATTCATACAGTCCATACAGACATCCTTCCACGCTCCTCAGAGTTATTCATACAGTCCATACAAACATCCTTCCACACTCCTCAGAGTTATTCATACAGTCCATACAAACATCCTTCCACGCTCCTCAGAGTTATTCATACAGTCCATACAAACATCCTTCCACAGCCCTCAGAGTTATTCATACAGTCCATACAAACATCCTTCCACGCTCCTCAGAGTTATTCATACAGTCCATACAAACATCCTTCCACAATCCTCAGAGTTAATAAACAAGGCAAACCAGAGTAAACTGTGGTGAATGCAAAGTATAACCATGGGAAAAGCATGGGGGAAAACTACAAAATTACTGTGGTAAAGTACAGTGGTAAACATTTATAAGGGCAGCCCAGAACTCTGATAATCCAGTCAGGGTAAACACAAGCATCAGACACTCAGCCACACTGCAATTCCAGTTCAAACTGTTTATTCCAAAAGATAACCCCTGCTTCAGTCAGGTCAGCAACAACAAGGAGCTCCCATTATCCTTCAGGGTTGCGCATCACCTGAAAGGACTGACGGTAACACAGGCATGCAGCTCAGAGCAATATACAAAGCACAGTGGGGCGTGACCCAACCCCAACCCCTTAAACCATCAGCTGCTGCACGACAGCCGTTAGACTCAAAAACCCAGCAGAGTGCTGTACACCAGCCCTTGAACTCTGAACCCAGCAGAGTGCTGTACACCAGCCCTTGAACTCTGAACCCAGCAGAGTGCTGTACACCACACCTCAGTGAACTTGAACTACATTGTGAGTGCAGACACCAGCCTCTCAGTGAACCCAGCTGTGCTGTGCACCAGCCCTTGAACTCTGAACCCAGCAGAGTGCTGTACACCAGCCCTTGAACTCTAAAACCAGTCTTGTCACTCACCCTGTGCAAACGACCACGAAGTCCATGATGTTCCAGTGATGTTATACAGGAGTGCAGATCCCTCAGTGATAACAAGTGCAGATCCACACTCTCAGTCGGAGTGATGTTAGTACAATCCCAGAGCCAGGATTTTAATTCCAGACTCAAAGCAAAAGATCGCAATGAAATACGGTTCAGTGTCATCCTGCACGGGCAAAAGAACACAGGAAAAAAACACACGATGCGTTACCTTGTACGTTTAAACACACACACACAATGCATTATCTTGTACGTTTAAACACACACACACACACACACACACACACACACGATGCATTGTCTTGTACGTTTTGAAATGTTGGTGGCTACTTCTAATCAAGTCGAGAGCGTACACGCTCAGGGCAGCCACCGAACACACATTAACATATCATAAGTCATTAAATCTAAATAAAAAACAGGCAAACCACCCGCTATTAACTTACTTAATCTGGTTCCACAGAACCTGTTGTGGTTTAAACGTGCTGTTAATGCAGAACCACACCTCTTTGTGCAGATCCACACAGTGATGAGTGCAGATCCAGATCACACTCAGTGGTGTTATACATTGTGAGTGCAGATCCACACTCTCAGTGATGTTATACACTGTGAGTGCAGATCCACACTCTCAGTGATGTTATACATTGTGAGTGCAGATCCACACTCTCAGTGATGTTATACACTCTGAGTGCAGATCCACACTCTCAGTGATGTTATACATTGTGAGTGCAGATCCACACTCTCAGTGATGTTATACACTCTGAGTGCAGATCCACACTCTCAGTGATGTTATACATTGTGAGTGCAGATCCACACTCTCAGTGATATCCACATAGTGAGTGCAGATCCACACTCTCAGTGATGTTATACACTCTGAGTGCAGATCCACACTCTCAGTGATGTTATACACTCTGAGTGCAGATCCACACTCTCAGTGATGTTATACATTGTGAGTGCAGATCCACACTCTCAGTGATGTTATACATTGTGAGTGCAGATCCACACTCTCAGTGATGTTATACATTGTGTGCAGATCCACACTCTCAGTGATAAAGAGACAGAGTCCACACTCTCAGTGATGTTATACATTGTGAGTGCAGATCCACACTCTCAGTGATGTTATACATTGTGAGTGCAGATCCACACTCTCAGTGATGTTATACATTTGAGTGCAGATCCACACTTGAGTGCAGATCCACACTCTCAGATCCACACTCTCAGATGTTATACATTGTGAGTGCAGATCCACACTCTCAGTGATGTTATACATTGTGAGTGCAGATCCACACTCTCAGTGATGTTATACATTGTGAGTGCAGATCCACACTCTCAGTGATGTTTTACATTGTGAGTGCAGATCCACACTCTCAGTGATGTTATACATTGTGAGTGCAGATCCACACTCTCAGTGATGTTATACATTGTGAGTGCAGATCCACACTCTCAGTGATGTTATACATTGTGAGTGCAGATCCACACTCTGAGTGATGATCCACCACACTCTCAGTGATGTTATACATTGTGAGTGCAGATCCACTCTCAGTGATGTTATACAGAGATCCACACTCTCAGTGATGTTATACATTGTGAGTGCAGACCCACACTCAGTGATGTTATACATTGTGAGTGCAGATCCACACTCTCAGTGATGTTATACATTGTGAGTGCAGATCCACACTCTCAGTGATGTTATACATTGTGAGTGCAGATCCACACTCTCAGTGATGTTATACACTCTGAGTGCAGATCCACACTCTCAGTGATGTTATACACTCTGAGTGCAGATCCACACTCTCAGTGATGTTATACAGTGTGAGTGCAGATCCACACTCTCAGTGGTGTTATACATTGTGAGTGCAGATCCACACTCTCAGTGATGTTATACAGAGATCCACATCCACACTCTCAGTGATGTTATACACTCTGAGTGCAGATCCACACTCTCAGTGATGTTATACACTCTGAGCAGATCCACACTCTCAGTGATGTTATACATTGTGAGTGCAGATCCACACTCTCAGTGATGTTATACACTCTGAGTGCAGATCCACACTCTCAGTGATGTTATACACTCTGAGTGCAGATCCACACTCTCAGTGATGTTATACATTGTGAGTGCAGATCCACACTCTCAGTGGTGTTATACACTCTGAGAGCAGATCCACACTCTCAGTGATGTTATAAGTCCAGGTGCTCTAATATGTTCCAATGGTGACTTGTAGTTTGTTTTACAGCAATAGCAATGCTGCACAGTCCCTTACAGTGTAATAGACTGATGGCTGGTTCCACACACCCTGATTAGACCCTGTCTGTTTTTATTATTATTAAATTACCTGGTTTGCATTGGGAATAATAATAATTTCATCACACAATGTGACTTGACTTATTTCCTTGGAGACAAGCAAGGTTTCGCAGCTATCATTAATGTGCAGGAATCACTGCTAGCAGTTAATACAGGAGCCGTGCATATTGATTTAAAAAACAAATCTTAATCAATTAGGTATCAAGATCCAGTATAAGAAAACAGCAGAGAAGGTCAGCGGGGCCAACAAGCCTTTTCTTTCTTTTCTGTTCAATGTTGGCTAAAGAGGATTTGCTAACTAGATTAGCTGAAGCAATTTGCTCCTTTTGGGGTCATTATATTTCATATTATTACAGTACATGTATACAGTATTTACTAAAAACATACGATTGTAATCTATCCAGTCTGGAGAAGGGGCTCGAGTCTGCACAGCTATCTATTAAATCTATTATTATTATTATTATTATTATTATTATTATTATTATTATTATTATTTTTAGAATACCTTCAAGTCTGTGCATCGGTTGATTCTCACATTTGCTTTCGCTGTGTATACTGTACATATTCTGCGGCACACATCATCAGAATGCTACATTTTGACTGCAATCGCTACGATACGTTCTCCTTCCAGGCTTTTCAAAGCCATTGAAAATGTTAAATGTGATTGTTACACAAATAGCAGTGCAGCCCTGTTCAAAGGGTTTGGTTAACAAAGGATGAAATCGCATGCAGGGTGTATCTGGCAACACGTGGATAAGAGTCTAGTTGAAAGTGTGTCTAATAAAAGGATGCACTCACCAGGCGCTCTGACATGGGCGTCTTGTCTCCGTCGGGCAGATGCTGCTCCAAGGCTAATACTATACAGTTTGCAATGATAGTGGCTAAAATCAGATATTCAAAAGGAGTGAGGAGGGGCACGGTTAAGGAATCAAACCATCGGTGTACTGCAGCCATAGCAAAGCACACAATCACAACACCCACATTTCCATAGCCTGTCATATACAGCACAGAACATACAGGTGCACAAATATCTCGAGCTTCTAACAGAAAAGCAGTCCTGCACATTCGTTCTACTGTCCAGTCTACTCAGTATAGTTCCCTGGCTATTTCCCTTCTGTTTCCTTTAGAAAAATGTAAACGCTGAGCTTCACTATATACTGTCTCTATTTGTATGCACAGGATTAAATAGGGAGCACCACAGCGGGCACTCAGAGGAGTATACTTTGGTTTTTGTGGCACCTCTGAGGTCGCAAACAGTTTGAATTGATTATTTATTTATTTAACCAGGATAGAACCCTTGAGGTATGCATCTCATTTCAAGGGGGTCCTGGTAAGAAATAACACATTATAAAATCAAAGGCATGAAAGAGACAAATCATTCAAACAGGACAAAAACACTTAAAACAATCACAAAACCAGTAATACAAAATAAAAGCGAGAAGTAAAACCATTTCAATTGACTTGATTCTGGTCACAGTATTTACAGGATTCGCAACCCTGGTCAGATTTAAAATACATATTTATTTTCAAAAGGTATTGTGATATGCAAAGGCACGCTGGCCCATGTCAGATCTCAATGCAGGGATTTTAAAAGTATTTCATCTTAGTGCACAGGTAGAGGTACACGTCTCCAACAGAGCTGTAAGGTAACTTGGAGCGTTTCCAGCGTACTTCTTATAAACTAAACACAAAAATGAGAGAGCCTGCTCGTGTTATAAGAGTCACATGTTTCTCCTTGAGGAAAGCAAACAGAGCAGGGATGGGCAGTGGGAAGAGGCTGCTAAAGCTACAACTGTCTGACAATCAACCAGGATGGTTCACTATGAAGGTCTATTTATATGAGCTATTGGCTTGAGAGAGGGTTAACAGCAGTGTTGTAACAGTGTGGTTAACACAGGAAGCCCAGCGTATTCACTATTCATTCTGTCAAGGCTGAGAAGAGAAGATAATGCTCCAGTACTATTTCAGTGCTGTGCTCTGCGTAACCCTGCCATTATGAGCGTCTCTTGAATTGTACACTCCGCGCTATAAACAGAAGCACAGCAGACGCCCTGCGAGAGAATCGGATACAGTTTGAAGCGCTATAGTTTGAGCATTTGTGCAAAAAAGCAAACGCTTCTTCACAAAAGCCTAAGTGCCTCATGTTTTTCCTTGGGGCAGACGATGTCAGTGTATCATGTCCCCAGCTCGGAGCGTGTGTTACATGAATACCCCGCTCGCAGCGTGTGTGTAGAGACACAGGGGGGCGCTGCGTCAGCACGCAGGGCTCGGGTTTAATCTTGGCTCGCAGTCACACATTTAGTTACGCAGCCCAGGTTAGGATTATCTTCAACAAGGCTATATGTGTCATACCATTCAGATTAGGATCCTCTGAAGAATGTTTTATTAACTCATAACTGGATGCGTGCTGTTCTCCAGATTTATGTTACAATGTAAAGCCGAGGGAACACAAAGCCACTTTTTCAGGAACAGCGGCTTGAAACCTGCTTCCAGGAGACCTAGTTTGAGGTTGTGTATCAAACCCCAAGTCTCCCCTGGTGTGCCGCGCAGTGGCACTGAAACCTGGTCTCCTGAAACCAAGTTCCAAGCCACAGGTATGCCGAATATGTTTCACCATTAGAGTGATACAAATCTCTCTATGTAGTTCAGTTCAATAAAATGTCCAGATTACATTGCTGAGTGGGATAGCGTTTCCTTCCTCACCGATCCCTATCTGTGCACAAATGTGCAGAAAGATTCCTGCATTCTTACACTCGTATCAGACCTCAGATCAACTAAAGATTTTTATTTTGCCCCAAACATTAACCATATTGGGTAACCCTTTAAAACAATGTCTGCAAATTCCTAATGAATTCCAGCTGAATCCCACAGCAGGAATGACACCGGAATATCTTCTGCATGTCCTCTGAGTTGTGAAGTCATTCATTGTGAATTCATGTGGGTTTAATTACCTGCGTTCATGCCATGTTCCTCTGTAACAGATCATGTTGATCACGTGTGTAAGGCCTGCATTCATGCATGAATGAACACTTCTCACTCCCTGGTGGGCGAGTAAGAGGCTATGAAGTAGTGAAGAATAAACAGTGAACTCACTGGGAACGGATGGACCTAAATATTTTGAAATCATGATGAATTAACAGGGCAGAATTCAAAGTGAATGGCTTCAGAACTCAAGGAAGTGCAGCAGCTATTGAGGTGTTATTCCTGTGGGACTGAGCCAGAATTCATTAGGAATTTGCGGCCGTTATCTTAAAGTGTTACCAGGTAGGTATTTTTTGAGACTGAGCCTGGGCTGGCAGCTGCAGAAGCAGTGCATGTGACTCAGTGAACACGAGCATGAAAAATCAATCCATCACACAAGCCCACACCGAACAGCTCCCAAAAATAGACAGGGTCTCAATTCAAGGGCTTTCGACTAACAAACAAACGTACAGGCAGAACACGGGAGCCTTTTACAACAGAGGAGAGGAAAATGCTAAAAGGAGCCATATGATTTCTGAGCTGAGGAAAGCAAGGAGATGTAGAATTTCTCTCGTGGAGGCTGAGTAACCCACATAAAGCTGAACGTCAATATGCAATGAACGTGCGTTCACTTGATTTAAACACATAGATATACACAGCAGAAAATAGAGGGGCTTTATTAATGAGGGCTCTCTGTAATGGCTGCCCTGCACCTACAGCAAAGAGGAGTGTGCAGAGAGGGGGGGAACAAGGGGAGGGAGGGATAGAGAGAGTGTGAGAGGAAAGGAGGCGAGGCTACTTGGATGCAGGCAGGCTGCACTGTTAGTTAGTGCCTCGTTGGAAGAGATAAATCAAGGGGCCTGACAACCAACAATCTCACAGTAACACCTGAATCTGCATCCTGTTACTACACCTGAATTTATCAGACACCCAGAGAATTCTGATTCGCTGTCAGAGGTGCATTGGCTATTTTAATATTCAATACAGCTTTCATATAAACACCTCACCACCCACTAAGATACAATACAGGGGAAAGAATATAATATTCTTAGATCAGCCCCAGGTCTGGTGTACTGCAGCCGCTCACACACACAGGACACAACACGTGTTCCCAATCATCTCGAGGAAGGAGAGCTGAATATATCATTTAGAGGTTCTGCTTTCATCCACATCCATTCAATCTGAGTCACTAAGTGTAGACAGGAAGACTAGCTCAGCTACCCAGCACCAGCAAAATGAGAAACACGCTCAGCTACCCAGCACCAGCAAAATGAGAAACACTCTCAGCTACCCAGGACCAGCAAAATGAGAAACACGCCAGCTACCTACCCAGACCAGCAAAATGAGAAACATTTCAGCTACCCAGGACCAGTTGAGAAACTGCTCAGCTACCCAGCACCAGCAAAATGAGAAACACAGCTACCCAGCACCAGCAAAATGAGAAACACGCTCAGCTACCCAGCACCAGCAAAAAGAGAAACACGCTCAGCTACCCAGCACCAGCAAAATGAGAAACACGCTCAGCTACCCAGCACCAGCAAAATGAGAAACACGCTCAGCTACCCAGCACCAGCAAAATGAGAAACACGCTCAGCTACCCAGCACCAGCAAAATGAGAAACACGCTCACAGCCAGCAAAATACCCAGCACCAGCCAAAATGAGAAACACGCTCAGCTACCCAGGACCAGCAAAATGAGAAACAGCTACCCAACCAGCAAAATGAGAAACACGCTCAGCTACCCAGGACCAGCAAAATGAGAAACACGCTCGAGCAAGCACCACCCAGCACCAGCAAAATGAGAAACACGCTCAGCTACCCAGCACCAGCAAAATGAGAAACACGCTCCCAGCCAGCAAAATGACCCAGCACCAGCAAAAAAATGAAACACGCTCAGCTACCCAGCACCAGCAAAATGAGAAACACCAGCTACCCCAGCAAAATGAGAAACCAGCAAAACCAGCAAAATGAGAAACACTCAGCTACCCAGCACCAGCAAAATGACACGCTCAGCTGAGAAACACGCCAGCACCAGCACCAAAATGAGAAACACGCTCAGCTACCCAGCACCAGCAAAATGAGAAACACGCTCAGCTACCCAGGACCAGCAAAATGAGAAACACGCTCAGCTACCCAGGACCAGCAAAATGAGAAACACGCTCAGCTACCCAGGACCAGCAAAATGAGAAACACGCTCAGCTACCCAGGACCAGCAAAATGAGAAACACGCTCAGCTACCCAGCACCAGCAAAATGAGAAACACGCTCAGCTACCCAGCACCAGCAAAATGAGAAACACGCTCAGCTACCCAGGACCAGCAAAATGAGAAACACGCTCAGCTACCCAAGACCAGCAAAATGAGAAACACGCTCAGCTACCCAAGACCAGCAAAATGAGAAACACGCTCAGCTACCCAGCACCAGCAAAATGAGAAACATGCTCAGCTACCCAGCACCAGCAAAATGAGAAATGCTTCACAAGTAAAACCACAGCTTACAAACCCAGAGCTACAAACTGCAGTGCGTGGGAGCTTGTTGTGCTGCAGCCCTTACGAAACTCTGTAACACTTCACATGAAGTGTCTTTAATGACTGGGTGTTTACATGGTAGCTACTTAGTAAATGCATGTGTGCTGATACATAGTGTTAGCACGTAATCTAATCTTTTTTAAAATGTTCCCAGTGTTTTAGATCCTACTACTTTACCTGGTCAGCTAGTCCATGCATTTCTAACTCTCTGTGTGAAACCATGCTTCCTCCCTGAGGGTTCTAAACTTACTTTTACTCAGCTTCCATGTATGCCCTCTTGTCCTTCTCTCTGTGCTAAAGCAGTGTCTTGGGTTAACTTTATCTATACTATTAATGATTTTAAAGACTTCAATCAAGTCCCCTCTTTCTCTTCTTGCTCCCTCTGAAGAGATTTCATTGTGTTAACCTGTCCTCCTCGCTCCTGTCATTAAGTCCTGGGATCAGCCTAGCTGCCCTTCTCCGCCCCTTCTCCAGTGCAATGCTGCCTCTGTTGCAGTGAGGTGGGCACAACGGCAGCCCGTATTCTAGGCTCAGGCGCTATAGTTTGAGAAAGCCCTGCACTCCTGTAGAGAGAGTCGAACTCTGAGCTCCAGCAGTTAACATTGAGAGCACAGGGCACGACTTGGGGGTGTGTGGAAGAACTGGTGGATTAGAGAATACCATTTTATACACATAGAGAATGGCATGGTTTGTGTTTAGTTTCTAAGGTGCATACTGGAAATGCTCCCAGTTACCTTACATCTCTGTTAGAGATCAAATGATGTGCCTGCTTTTAAAATCCCCAGATCAAGGCATCTCATCTTTGGAATTCATTGCCCTCAGACATAAAAACAGCTTCTTCACAATACCTCTTTAAAAATCACTCAGAAATATTTCTTTTAAATCTGACCAAGGTTGCAGACTCTCGAAACTCAATGAAATCATTGCCGTGCTCCCAGCACCAGTGCTTTTGTAATGTTAAGCTCTTTTCTCTTTGTTAGTTTAGCAGAAAGGACCTGTCTCCACATCTGGAGCGCCCAGCAGATTCACAGGTAAGCAATAACAATACCTTGCACTATACATGAATGCATATAATACAGCA
>CM072703.1:10283482-10363482 GCA_036884735.1 Huso huso
TTCCTCTATATCCTGGTAGAACAGCCTGTTTACACATCTGCAACATCTGAAAGGAATTTGGAAATGACAGTTATAGTTGTTGTCGATTAATGTATTGCTTTTCTCGTTAAAAAAAGAAGTGGGTGGCTTCTGACACGGAAAGCTTCTGTTGTTTGAAAACAACCAGTGGCGGTATTGATAGGCTTTGATGTCAATAAGTGAGTGTGGTTAAATACGTGAGGAAATAAGTGAGTGTGGTCGCAAACACATTAATACATTTCAATAGAAACACGTGAGTGTGGTTACCATGGCATCAAATGGAAATCGCCTTCTCTTTAAAACTAAGATTTTAATGAACAGTCTCTCCCAGCCTCAGAACACTGACAGCAAAGCAAATCACAATGAGGGGGGCCAGCGGCACGAACCCAAATACACCAACCCAAGTGTTTCTGCAGAACCTACCCCTCAGCACTGCTAATACTGTGCCATACCTCTGACCCCCCTCAGCACTGCTGTGAATACTGTTTTCTCTCACCCTCAGCACTGCTTTACCGTGCCAACAGGTTTCCCCTCAGCACTGCTGTGAATACTGTGCCAGCCTCACCCCTCAGCACTGCTCTGAATACTGTGCCAGCTTCACCTCTCACCCCTCAGCACTGCTCTGAATACTGTGCCAGTGTCACCTCTCACCCCTCAGCACTGCTCTGAATACTGTGCCAGCTTCACCTCTCACCCCTCAGCACTGCTCTGAATACTGTGCCAGCCTCACCTCTCACCCCTCAGCACTGCTCTGAATACTGTGGCAGTGTCACCTCTCACCCCTCAGGACATTTTTGGGGGTAATGCAGAGTCCTTCAGCATTGGTAGTAAATGAATCTTATTTAGGGAACCACAGAACTCGCGGTGCCTTTAAACGACCGTGCGGCTGACAGAGGCTTTCTTCCTCTTTCATCACTGCCTGTACCCGCGCGCTCCTGCTCGCTTCCTGTTCTGCAGCCGGCAGCCTTTGATCAGTATCAGACTCCTCGCGGGCAGCTGTGACATCAAAGCCTCTCACTGCCGCTTTAATTGGAAGCGTGTTGCCTCGTGCTTGTATTTCTTTATTTGTTTAGTTATTTAACATCACTGGGTTCATTTTTTAGAAGAACGTCAGGTGTATAATATCACAAAACGGAAAATGATACTGCAGTCGTTTTATTGTGATCTGAAGAGTAATACCCCCCCCCATTATGAGAACACTTGCCATCCGCGACATTCATAATTCACACTTAAAATAAAGGAACAAAAACAAACAAATAAATAAATAAATACATTCTAGGCTGTGCTGCCACCTGCCGGTGTATAAGCACACTGCACCCACCCCGCCCCCTTTCAGTGCGATCCAGTCCTTACATTACCGGCGTGACTGGAGCCGGCAGAAAACACGGAACACTAAAATAATGACCGCAGATTCATAATGAATTGAGACCTGTGAATTCATGTGGGGTTAATTACCTGCGTTCATGCCATGTTCCTCTCTAACCAAGATCATGCAACAGTCTCTTGACACAGGGGTTGTACCAACAGATTGGAAAATAGCAAACGTAATACCGATCCACAAAAAGGGAGACAAAACCGAACCAGGTAACTACAGACCAATAAGCCTGACTTCTATTATATGTAAACTTATGGAAACTATAATAAGATCCAAAATGGAAAATTACCTATATGGTAACAGTATCCTGGGAGATCATGTCTAACTAACCTACTTGACTTTTGAAAATGGATAACTGCAAAGCATACGACATTGTTTATTTAGATTTCCAGAAAGCTTTTGACAAAGTCCCGCATAAAAGATTAATTCTCAAACTGAACGCAGTTGAGGATTGCACATGGATTAGGGAGTGGTTAACAGGTAGAAAACATAAAGTACTGATTAGAGGAGAGACCTCGAAATGGAGTGAGGTAACCAGTGGTGTACCACAGGGATCAGTATTAGGTCCTCTGCTATTCCTAATCTACATTAATGATTTAGATTCTGGTATAGTAAGCAAACTCGTTAAATTTGCAGACGACACAAAAATAGGAGGAGTGGCAGACACTGTTGAAGCAGCAAAGGTCATTCAAAATGATCTAGACAACATTCAAAATTGGGCAGACACATGGCAAATGAAATTTAATAGAGAAAAGTGTAAAGTATTGCATGCGGGCAATAAAAATGTGCATTATAAATATCATATGGGAGATAGTGAAATTGAAGAAGGAACTATGAAAAAGACCTAGGAGTTTATGTTGACTCAGAAATGTCTTCATCTAGACAATGTGGGGAAGCTATAAAAAAGGCTAACAAGATGCTTGGATATATTGTGAGAAGTGTTGAATTTAAATCAAGGGAAGTAATGTTAAAACTCTACAATGCATTAGTAAGACCTCACCTAGAACATTGTGTTCAGTTCTGGTCACCTCGTTACAAAAAGGATGTTGCTGCTCTAGAAAGAGTGCAAAGAAGAGCAACCAGAATTATCCCGGTTTAAAAGGCATGTTGTATGCAGACAGGCTAAAAAGAATTGAATCTATTCAGTCTTGAACAAAGAAGACTACGCGGCGATCTGATTCAAACATTCAAAATCCTAAAAGGTATAGACAATGTCAACCCGGGGGACTTCTTTGACTTGAAAAAAGAAAAAAGGACCAGGGGTCATAAATGGAGATTAGATAAAGGGGCATTCAGAACAGAAAATAGGAGGCACTTTTTTACACAGAGAATTGTGAGGGTCTGGAACCAACTCCCCAGTAATGTTGTTGAAGCTGACACCCTGGGATCCTTCAAGAAGCTGCTTGATGAGATTCTGGGATCAATCAGCTACTAACAACCAAACGAGCAAGATGGGCTGAATGGCCTCCTCTTGTTTGTAAACTTTCTTATGTTCTTATGTTCTTATATTGATCACGTGTATAAATCACGCATTCATGCTCGAATGAACGTTTACTCTCACAACCCGCCGAATGCTTTCCTGATGCGTGTTATTCTAAAGTGTTCCCAGCAGTTTGACATCAGCGCTGAAGACAGAGAAAGCCCTCTATGTTACTGTCCGTGCGGGAACGGGAATGGGTAGAGTATTTGTATTGAGAATCCACACTGCTGAATCAGCTGTGCCTGGGTGCCATAAAAACCATACTGGTAGGAACTTAGAAAAGGTTCCCAGGATACATTTTTGCAGTTTCCTCCCCATGCCTTTCCCATGGTTATACTGTACACTTGCTAAGATGCTGTCACTTTGCTGTGTTTTGTTACACTGTGCTGTCCTGTGCTGTCACTGTGCTGTGCTGTCACTGCTTTGTTACACTGTGCTGTGCTGTGCTGTCACTTTGCTTTGTTACACTGTGCTGTGCTGTCACTGTGCTGTGCTGTCACTGTGCTTTGTTACACTGTGCTGTGCTGTCACTGTGCTGTGCTGTCACTGTGCTTTGTTACACTGTGCTGTGCTGTGCTTTGTTACACTGTGCTGTGCTGTGCTGTGCTTTGTTACACTGTGCTGTGCTGTTCTGTGCTTTGTTACACTGTGCTGTGCTGTCACTGTGCTGTTCTGTGCTTTGTTACACTGTGCTGTGCTGTTCTGTGCTTTGTTACACTGTGCTGTGCTGTGCTTTGTTACACTGTGCTGTGCTGTGCTTTGTTACACTGTGCTGTGCTGTGCTGTGCTGTGTTACACTGTGCTGTGCTGTGCTTTGTTACACTGTGTTGTGCTGTGCTTTGTTTGTTACACTGTGCTGTGCTGTGCTGTTGTGCTGTTCTGTGCTTTGTTACACTGTGCTGTGCTGTGCTGTCACTGTGCTGTGCTGTGCTTTGTTACACTGTGCTGTGCTATGCTGTGTTGTGCTGTCACTGTGCTTTGTTACACTGTGCTTTGTTACACTGTGCTGTGCTGTCACTGTTCTGTGCTGTTCTGTGCTTTGTTACACTGTGCTGTGCTGTGCTTTGTTACACTGTGCTGTTCTGTGCTTTGTTACACTGTGCTGTGCTGTGCTGTGCTGTGCTTTGTTACACTGCGCTGTGCTGTGCTTTGTTACACTGTGCTGTGCTGTGCTGTGCTTTGTTACACTGTGCTGTGCTGTGCTTTGTTACACTGTGCTGTGCTGTGCTGTGCTTTGTTACACTGTGCTGTGCTGTGCTGTGCTTTGTTACACTGTGCTGTGCTGTTCTGTGCTTTGTTACACTGTGCTGTGCTGTGCTTTGTTACACTGTGCTGTGCTGTGCTGTGCTTTGTTACACTGTGCTGTGCTGTGCTGTGCTGTGCTTTGTTACACTGTGCTGTGCTGTGCTTTGTTACACTGTGCTGTGCTGTGCTTTGTTACACTGTGCTGTGCTGTGCTTTGTTACACTGTGCTGTGCTGTGCTTTGTTACACTGTGCTGTGCTGTGCTGTGCTGTGCTTTGTTACACTGTGCTGTGCTGTGCTGTGCTTTGTTACACTGTGCTGTGGTTTAACCATGGGAATCTTGTATCTCGAGGTCACTGAAGCAGTCAGCAGCGGCACATTTCAAACCGATTTACCAGCTTAGTTCACAGCGTATTTAAACTCAGTCAGTGTTTTTAATGTGATAATGATGTTCATATTAAATGCCTCATATACACAGTGATTGCACTATAATCGGCTGCTATTAAAAATAAGTGCCAACGTGTTTCAGTGTCTGTTATGAATGCAGCGCACCCCAGAAAGCAGCTGTACAGCTCCTCTGTATTATTAGCATCCTGCACAACTGCAGATTGAGACACTCGTTTAGGGTTGCTTCCTGTCCCTGTTTTCTCTGGATCATCCCGGTTTAGTGGAAGGTGTCCCGGGATTTCAATATGCCGTCCTGGGACACTAAAATGTCACAGTTTTTAATTGTATCCCGGTTTTTAATTGTATATTCTCCATCCAGGTACATCTCTAGAGCAGCAGCACAATGCCAGCCCTGCAAGCTGAGCACAAGTTACATCAATCAGGTTACACTATCACTGCAAGAGACGCGTCGCTATGAATCGGATGTCGTGACAGTATCACTGTTTCCTATTGGATGACTGGAGGATTTCTAGAGAGGGTTTATACTTTCAACAGCCCGCCCCCTTCAGTTTGGAGGTCCTGTTTTATGTTCCTCAGAGTGGGATCCTAGCCCTGTTTGAGTTTGTCTCCTCTGTGGATGTGCTGAGTATTACAGGAGGGCACTGTGAGGCAGACAGACACACAGAGAGATCTCAGGGGTTTTCAGCCTGTGTACTCATTAGATGTGGTTGTGCAGCACTGTCTCTCGGTGTGCGATCACAAGGAAGCCCCGCTGAAAATCAAAGAACTACCCTTTCAAAACCAAACAGCAATTACACAGCGTTCAACTGAGAGCTCACACTACAGGGAGAGAGGGAGAGAGGAGAGGAGAGAGGGGGAGAGAGGAGATGGGAGAGGGGAGAGAGGAGAGGAGAGGGGAAGAGAGGAGGGAGAGGGGAAAGAGGAGAGGGGAGAGGGGTGAGAGGAGAGGAGAGAGGAGAGGAGAGAGAGGAGAGGAGAGGAGAGGGGGGGGGAGAGGAGAGGGGGGAGGGGAGAGAGGAGAGGAGAGAGGGGAGAGGGGGAGAGAGAGAGAGGGGGAGAGAGGAGGAGGAGAGAGGGAGAGAGGGGGAGAGGGGAGAGGAGAGGAGAAGAGAGAGGGGAGAGAGGAGAGGGGAGAGAGGAGAGGAGAGAGGGGGAGAGAGGAGGGAGAGGGGAGAGAGGAGAGGGAGGAATACAGAGAGAGGGGGAGAGGAGAGGAGAGGAGAGAGGGGGAGAGAGGGGAGAGGAGGGGGAGGAATACAGAGTCTCAGTGTGTGTGTGTGTGTGTGTGTGTGTTTCAGTGCGTGTGCGTGTGTGTGTGTGTGTGTGTGTCTCAGTGGGTGTGTTTCTTGATCTCGTTGCAGTTTTCTACTCTGTTTTGTTGAGGGCGCTGGGACTCTAATTGATCTGTTAATTGATGATCTTGTCTGCTTCCTGTGCTGGGCTGGAGGAGGTCCTGTGCAGTAAGCACCAGGACAGCGCTGCTCAGCACTTCAGTCCTGAATGAACAGCCTCTGTGTCAGCCCTGAGCTCTGGGGCGCGCCCAATCCCTCACCCCTCCCCTGTCCAAGAGAAGCCGTCCCAGGGGCTGCATCTCCCCCCCACAGTAACTCTGCACACTCACTGCTGCGCTTTGCCCAGGACCATGCTGTGCATTTACCATTTTTAAATATGCTTTACCACACCTCTCTGTGCTTTACAATGCTTCCCTATGCTTTACCACACCTCTCTGTGCTTTACAATGCTTCCCTATGCTTCACCACACCTCTCTGTGCTTTACAATGCTTCCCTATGCTTTACCACACCTCTCTATGCTTTACAATGCTTCCCTATGCTTTTACCAGACCTCTCTGTGCTTTACAATGCTTCCTATGCTTTACCACACCTCTCTGTGCTTTTTTACAATGCTTCCCTATGCTTTACCAGACCTCTCTGTGCTTTTACAATGCTTCCCTATGCTTTACCAGACCTCTCTGTGCTTTACAATGCTTCCTATGCTTTTACCAGACCTCTGTGCTTTACAATGCTTCCTATGCTTTACCAGACCTCTCTGTGCTTTACAATGCTTCCCTATGCTTTACCAGACCTCTCTGTGCTTTACAATGCTTCCCTATGCTTTACCAGACCTCTCTGTGCTTTTACAATGCTTCCCTATGCTTTTACCAGACCCCTCTGTGCTTTACAATGCTTCCAATGCTTCCCTATGCTTTACCAGACCTCTCTGTGCTTTTACAATGCTTCCCTATGCTTTACCAGACCTCTCTGTGCTTTACAATGCTTCCCTATGCTTTACCAGATCTCTGTGTGCTTTACAATGCTTCCCTATGCTTTTACCATACCTCTCTGTGCTTTACAATGCTTCCTATGCTTTTACCAGACCTCTCTGTGCTTTACAATGCTTCCCTGTGCTTTACCAGACCTCTCTGTGCTTTTACAATGCTTCCTATGCTTTACCAGACCTCTCTGTGCTTTTTACAATGCTTCCCTATGCTTTACCAGACCTCTCTGTGCTTTACAATGCTTCCCTATGCTTTACCAGACCTCTCTGTGCTTTACAATGCTTCCCTATGCTTTACCAGACCTCTCTGTGCTTTACAATGCTTCCCTATGCTTTACCAGACCTCTCTGTGCTTTACAATGCTTCCCTATGCTTTACCAGACCTCTCTGTGCTTAACAATGCTTGCCTCTACAAACTAGCTCTGTGCCTGTATTAGTACATCTGTTCTTGAAGATTAATAAACTCTTCTCATGCTTGAATTGGATTAATTACTGATGGAAACGCTCCCCACATTCATTCGAGGTCACACTGTACGTGTATCTGACTGCAAGCTAATCTGAACACTAATAAGGGCGTCTGCTAAGAAATAAATAATAATAATAATAATAACGTCTCTCTCTATATATCTCACCCTGCGGCAGTCTGAGGTGATGACATAATAAACTCGGACTGCTGACAGCTTGCCAAGGTTTGCGTTTGTATTTTATCATTTTCTCTATTATTGAAAATTTACATTTTGGGGTTTATTAAAACAAAGGAATCCAGATTTGAACCAAGGATGCTAAAGATCTCCGAGCCCTGTGAGAGAAGTGAGCCAGCCCTCTGCACCCCCAGGCAGCTTCAGAGAGTGTGGATCAGAGAGCCTGTGAGGATAATGAAGGAATTCAACTGCACCAGCATGCTAAACTCTTGTAAGGCTGACTAGAACCAAACAAACACGCTGCCTCCTCGCACCTGCTTCCAATACACAAACCAGGACCATGATCACTGGAACAGCTCGCCGCGCAATGCATTCTGGCCCGTCTCGGGCACCTTTCTCAAGAGAAGCAGGACCACACTTACCAGAATGCATCGGGGTGTGAGTTAAAAAAAACAGAACGGAACCCTGGGAAAGCAAAGCTGCTGAATTCATTAACCGTTAGCACTGTGTATACGTTAATGAATGAATGTGAGTCAAAGAAGCCGGATTTCATCCCAGGATTTATAGCAGAGGAACGGCGAGCTTACGGGGCTCAAAGCTAAAGCTGACTATCGCATCACGGTCAAAGCACTGCGGAAGAAAAACGATATATATACAGAATAATAAAACAATACAACATTGAAACGCAGCAGCATTTAAACAGAACACTAATAAACCCAGAACTGGAACATTTAATAACACAAAATAATAAAATCAGTGTAAAAAGAATGACAAACGACTTCGGCATACTTGCAGCAGTAGGAGGTTATGGGTTCTGAAAAGCCATGACCTCCTACTGCTGAACGTGTGCTCAAGACTCCGCCCAGCGGCAGAAAGAGGTAATGCACGCACAAGGTAATATACGGGGTCTGCAGCCGGAAGCGCAATGGTGCCAGGTAATAAGCACGTGTTTTCACGATAAGGATCACGTCTTAGTTCTCACGTTTATACAAAGAATGTAATAATGCAAACAGAAGCAGCACGCTTTCCTATGTGAAAGACGCGGCTGCAGACCCCGTATATTACCCTGCACTTGCAGTACCTCTTTCCGCCGCTGGGTGGAGTCTTGAGCACACGTTCAGCAGTAGGAGGTCATGGCTTTTCAGAACCCATAACCTCCTACTGCTGCAAGTATGTCGAAGTCGTTTTTCATTCTTTTTACACTGATGTGATTGTTTTGTGTTGTTAAATGTTCCAGTTATGGGTTTATTAGTGTTCTGTTTATATGCTAATGTTTATTTTGTGTGTTTTGTTTACGGTTTTTTGCCAAAAAACAAAAAGTGATATTTTTCAGGAAAATCATTTTTTTTTTTAACAAAGTAAAAAAAAAACAAACACGCCCTCCAGTGGAATAATGACGTAATGCATGCCAAGGGAAATGTACAAGGTCGACAGCTGAAGACGTGTGCCCAGCGGCAGAAAGGTAATGCACTCGCAGGGGAGTATACCAGGTCTGCCCAAGTCGTTTTTCATTCCTTTTACACGGATTTTATTATTTCGTGTTGTTAAATGTTCGATTATGGGTTTATTAGTGTTCTGTTTATATGTTGATGCGTTTCAATGTTGTATTGTGTTTGTTTGCAAAAAAAACAACCAAAAAGCGATATTTTCAGGAAAATAAATTTGACATGAAAAAAAAAAATTAAAAACCACGCCCTCCAGTGGAATAATGAGGTATTGAATGTCAAGGCATATATACAAGGTCAATCGCAGCTCAGTTTTGTGTTATTGATGTATTTTACTTTCATGTAATACCACATTGTTCCACTGGAGGGCGGTGTTTTTCTTAGACCAGACTGGGGGAGTGACATCTTCTTTCTCTTCACTGTAAATGAATACCCTTCCTCTGCTTATCAGGGTTCTGTATAAATCTCTCAGCGTGCTTATCACGGTTCTGTATAAATCTCTCAGCGTGCTTATCGGGGTTCTGTGTAAATCTCTCAGCGTGTGGAGAATCCTGAATGCAGCAGTCACTCAGATCATGTGACAGATCATGTGACAGGGGTACAAGAGCACATGATTGCACTGGAGAGAGGGCGGGTGTTCAATCCCAGCATTCCACATTCTCCCAGACAAGCTCTCAGCAGCTCAAAGACTTAAACAACTTGTAAAAAGTCTCCTGCGTTTCACCATGTGTGGCTCTGTGTTCCTTTTCTCTCACTGTTTTAAATGAATTGCACGGGTGGCCCATTAAAATCATCAATTCAATCAGACAAGCACTAATTTGCAAGCTTGTTTCAGTGCCAGTGGTTTGATTTCAGAGGCAGAACAAATCAAGCCTCCAGAAGCAATGGGGTGTAATGGCTGCTGTGTGTGGTGCGGGTCAGAACCGCAGCGCGACAACAGGAGGGGGACAAGCGAACACGGAAAGCATTCGGCAATGTGAATTACTACTGCATTACTGTAAGGATTAACATGCAGACCATGGCTTACAGGGGGCTCTGCATTAGAGGTGCTGTCAAATCTGAATGCTGCCCTGTTACAAGAGGTGAGTAATGCTGAGGGGCAGTGTGTTCACAAGCTCCAGGGCTGAGGGGCAGTGTGTTCACAAGCTCCAGGGCTGAGGGGCAGTGTGTTCACGAGCTCCAGGGCAGTGTGTTCATGAGCTCCAGGGCTGAGGGGCAGTGTGTTCATGAGCTCCAGGGCTGAGGGGCAGTGTGTTCACGAGCTCCAGGGCTGAGGGGCAGTGTGTTCACAAGCTCCAGGGCTGAGGGGCAGTGTGTTCACGAGCTCCAGGGCAATGCTCCAGGGCTGAGGGGCAGTGTGTTCACGAGCTCCAGGGCTGAGGGGCAGTGTGTTCATGAGCTCCAGGGCTGAGGGGCAGTGTGCTCACGAGCTCCAGGGCTGAGGGGCAGTGTGTTCACGAGCTCCAGGGCTGAGGGGCAGTGTGTTCACAAGCTCCAGGGCTGAGGGGCAGTGTGTTCACGAGCTCCAGGGCTGAGGGGCAGTGTGTTCACGAGCTCCAGGGCTGAGGGGCAGTGTGTTCACGAGCTCCAGGGCAGTGTGTTCATGAGCTCCAGGGCTGAGGGGCAGTGTGTTCACGAGCTCCAGGGCTGAGGGGCAGTGTGTTCACAAGCTCCAGGGCTGAGGGCAGGGTGTTCACGAGCTCCAGGGCTGAGGGGCAGTGTGTTCACGAGCTCCAGGGCTGAGGGGCAGTGTGTTCACGAGCTCCAGGGCTGAGGGGCAGTGTGTTTAATGAGCTCCAGGGCTGAGGGGCAGTGTGTTCACGAGCTCCAGGGCAGTGTGTTCATGAGCTCCAGGGCTGAGGGGCAGTGTGTTCACGAGCTCCAGGGCTGAGGGGCAGTGTGTTCATGAGCTCCAGGGCTGAGGGGCAGTGTGTTCACGAGCTCCAGGGCTGAGGGGCAGTGTGCTCACGAGCTCCAGGGCTGAGGGGCAGTGTGCTCACGAGCTCCAGGGCTGAGGGGCAGTGTGCTCACGAGCTCCAGGGCTGAGGGGCAGTGTGTTCACGAGCTCCAGGGCAGTGTGTTCACGAGCTCCAGGGCTGAGGGGCAGTGTGTTCACGAGCTCCAGGGCTGAGGGGCAGTGTGTTCACGAGCTCCAGGGCTGAGGGGCAGTGTGTTCACACGCCCCTCAAGCAACATTATTATTGTGGGGATGAAAATAAGACTCCTGTTGCACAGCAGTTTCACCCATTCCAGGTTTTACTGCCAGCTTGATTTCAACCTCAGTGTGTCTAGGTAACAAGCTCAGGTGTGTGTGTGTGTGTCTTATTAAACCCCTAAAACCAGGAACTGATCAGCGTGCTGTGCAGCGGGAGCCTCGTTTCCATCCCTTTCTAATCTCCATGTGTCCTCTGCAGCTCTCCCCATAGTAACCCTCATTCCAGGTCAGCTTGACATCTGGCATCTCAAGACTTTCAAGAGGAAACGTGGATTAAAAAACAAAAACTAGGTCACAGCGGACGAGTGAGAGAGAGAGGGAGAGAGGGAGGAGAGAGGGAGAGAGAGAGAGATAAATAGAGAGAGAGACAGAGAGAGAGAGAGAGAGAGGGAGAGAGAGAGAGGGCGAGAGAGACAGAGAGAGAGAGAGGGGAGAGAGCGAGAGAGAGAGATAAATAGAGAGAGAGACAGAGGGAGAGAGAGAGAGGGCGAGAGAGACAGAGAGAGAGAGAGGGGAGAGAGCGAGAGAGAGAGATAAACAGAGAGAGAGAGAGAAAAAAAAAAAACCTGGATTGCCAAAAAAAAAAAGGCTGTGCTGTCACTGTGATCTGGGAGAGGTAGAAACAGAAATGCACTTCCTGTTGTCCTGCCCAAAATACACAGAGATATACGGAGAGATATATCCCCCAATTCAAAAAACAAATGGCAGAGTTTAACCTCCTCTCCAATTCGAGTAAAATCCCCATCCTTCTAGGAGAGGAGGAGCGAACTGCAAATCTAGCAGCACAGTATGTGTCTGCCTGCCACAACCTGA
The DNA here is from genome assembly GCA_036884735.1 of Huso huso. Lineage (NCBI taxonomy): Eukaryota > Metazoa > Chordata > Actinopteri > Acipenseriformes > Acipenseridae > Huso > Huso huso. The sequence goes on from CM072703.1 coordinate 10,295,397, forward strand.
GGGACAGCGTGTGATACCCTGCATACACGACCAGGGGGTACTGGTGATGAGGAGGGAGGGAGGGAGGGAGAGAGGGAGGGAGGGAGGGAGTTATATTGTTCAAAGGGAAGGGAACAATGGTTTTTTGTGTTTGTTATGTTCTGTAATTGTATTTCTGTTTTATTATTTCTGTTTTGTATTATAAAAGCTTTGGCAATACCTGAGCGCTCTCGTCATGCCAATAAAGCATTTTTGAATTGAATTTGAATTGAATTGAATTGAGAGAGAGAGAGAGAGAGAGCGAGGGAGGGGGGGCTGGCTGGAGGATTTTTGTAAACGCTTTTTTTTTGTTTTTTTAGCGCTGGGAAAACACATTCGAGTGCCTGAACTGCGAGAAATATATTCAGTGACAAAAAAAAAAAAAGACCACGTTTGTAATCGTTCAGAATATAAACAAGATAAGCAGCAGCGTTGCTTGCTGGAATTGCAATTCCAATTCCAATGCTGTTTTTTTCAATTCCAATTCCAGTTACAATGCTCTTTTTTTCAATTCCAATTCCAGTTACAATGCTGTTTTTTTCAATTCCAATTCCAGTTACAATGCTGTTTTCATGCAGGTAGACTGATAAAGGGGTATCCGTGCTGTGGCAGGATGTTGTGTTGGCAGGATTATGTTTGTGCTTCGAAGGTCTATCAGAGGGTCATCCCAGGCTGTTAAATATAGCTCTGTGTGGTGACAGGGTGACAAGCTTGAAGGATCAGTGGAAACTCAAGAGCTCTGTGTGTGGACAGCACTGAAGAAACACATCATTGAGACAGCATTTAAAAAAAACAAACTATATGAACATAATGCGAGACCACAGCAGAGTGCTGACCATTCATACAAGGGACTCAGGACACTGTCTGGAGCTGCTGGACCACAGCAGAGTGCTGACCACTCATACAAGGGACTCAGGACACTGTCTGGAGCTGCTGGACCACAGCAGAGTGCTGACCATTCATACAAGGGACTCAGGACACTGTCTGGAGCTGCTGGACCACAGCAGAGTGCTGACCATTCATACAAGGGACTCAGGACACTGTCTGGAGCTGCTGGACCACAGCAGAGTGCTGACCACTCATACAACGGACTCAGGACACTGTCTGGAGCTGCTGGACCACAGCAGAGTGCTGACCACTCATACAAGGGACTCGGGACACTGTCTGGAGCTGCTGGACCACAGCAGAGTGCTGACCATTCATACAAGGGACTAGGGACACTGTCTGGAGCTGCTGGACCACAGCAGAGTGCTGACCACTCATACAAGGGACTCGGGACACTGTCTGGAGCTGCTGGACCACAGCAGAGTGCTGACCACTCATACAAGGGACTCAGGACACTGCCTCACACACTGACTAGAAATGAATCTCCTTTTCGACACTGAGGTAGACTTCCAGTCGAAACGTTTGTCATTGAGTTTTTTTTTTTTCTTTCAGCATTTCTAAAATATCAAAAGCAAAACAAAAAAACAATTCTAATAATTTGCACGCACGGTTTTTGTCTGAACGCTTCGGTAAACAGGAAATAAGACACCCGTTGCAGAGCCGCTCGGCGCGCTGCTGGTTTTCACCAGGAGTTTTTAATGAGACGCCCGCCTGTGCTTGTTGCCTGTGCACGCTGTGGCTAATCCAGCTGGTGTGAAGCCTGGCCGGGGTGCAGCGCTCTGCAGCGGGAGTCTTGTTTGTAATAAAGGCCGGGGCTGCGGTACTCACTCCCACTCCTTGCGCAGCGCCTGTGGGGTGCTCTGGATCTTGTGCGCCTCGTGAGCCTTGATGACATCGCGGTGGTCCACCACGCCGCCCCTGCGGCGGTAGACAGGGGGCGCCTCCGAGCCGTCAGCGCTCATGTGCAGGTAGAGGCTGGCGGGGGCGAGGCGGGTGCCGGGGGGAGGGTGCCCATCGCCGGCGAAGGAGAAACCGGAGTCGCGGCTGGACTCCACCCTCACATCGAACACCGCGTGGTAGTAGCTGGGAGGAGCCAGGAGGCTGCCCCCGGTGGTCGGAGGGGCGCGGTGCTGTTGGCGCAGGTGGTTGTGTTGGTGTTGATGGTGTTGGTGGTGTTGGTGGTGGAGCTCCTTCTGCCTCGGCCGGCGAGTCTGCTGTCTGCTGCTCATCCATGAACGTGAAGCTCTGTCGACGATCACTGAGCCGTCCGCGTAGAGAGGCGACAGCATAGAGCTGGGGAGAGAGGGGGGCAGAGGGCAGGAGAGGAGAGAGGGAGAGAGAGGGAGGCGAGGGAGAGAGAGGGCAGGGTGAGGAGAGCGAGGGGAGAGAGAGAGGGGGGGACAGAGAGGGCAGGATGAGGAGAGTGAAGGGAGAGAGAGAGGAGAGAGAGAGGGGGACAGAGAGGGCAGGATGAGGAGAGTGAAGGGAGAGAGAGAGAGGAGAGAGAGGGCAGGATGAGGAGAGGGGAGAGAGAGAGGAGAGAGAGGGGGGACAGAGAGGGCAGGATGAGGAGAGTGAAGGGAGAGAGAGAGGAGAGGGGAGAGAAAGAGGGCAGGGTGAGGAGAGCGAGAGGAGAGCGAGGGGAGAGAGAGAGGGCAGGGTGAGGAGAGCGAGGGGAGAGAGGGGGGGACAGAGAGGGCAGGATGAGGAGAGTGAAGGGAGAGAGAGGGGAGAGAGAGGGCAGGATGAGGAGAGCGGGGGGAGAGAGAGAGGGGAGAGAGGAGAGGGGAAAGAGAGAGGGCAGGGTGAGGAGAGCGAGGGCAGAGAGGGGAGAGAGAGGAGAGAGGGGAGAGAGAGGGCAGGGTGAGGAGAGCGAGGGGAGAGAGAGGGCAGGGTGAGGAGAGCGAGAGAGGGAGGGGGAGGGGAGAGGAGGGAGAGAGGGGAGAGAGGCAGGGTTTACAGAGCGAGGGGAGAGAGGGGAGAGCAAGGGGAGAGAGAGAGGGAGAGGGGAGAGATGACAGAGAGAGAGGGAGAGAGATGGCAGGGATAGGAGAGAGAGGGGAGGATGGCAGGGAGAGAGAGAGAGGGAGAGGGGAGAGAGGGAGGAGAGGGAGAGGGAGTGATATAGAGAGGGCAAGTAGAGGAGAGAAGGGAACAGGGAGCAGAAAGTCAACACTGGTTAAAAAAATAAAGTTTAAGAAAGTCAAGCAGACAAGCGTTTGGGCTCGTGGCTACGCACGTCAGTGTGCTGTTTATCACTGGTGCTGGTTTCAGTTATCATTAGACACCTCTGTGCTGCTGTACTGTATAACAGCACAAGTCGTCACATGGTTTTAATGGGTGTTGCCAAAACCAAAACCAGCTAAGTTATATATGTTTCAAATCCTCTTTAAGTGGCACTAGCCAATGAAACCAGGCACTCAAGGAAGGGAAAGAAAAACAGGACTGCAGATTCGGTGTCTCTTCAAAGGCATGTCTGAAAAGGGCAGGACTTGTATCTGCCTGCTGCTTTGGTCCTGTCAGTACTCCGGAGAGCGGCCCGAAGTCCACACTGAGACGCAGTCTGGAGGGCTGGGATACAGCTCCAGATCTGGAGGGCTGGGATACAGCTCCGGATCTGGAGGGCTGGGATACAGCTCCGGATCTGGAGGGATACAGCTCGGGGTCTGGAGGGCTGGGATACAGCTCCGGGTCTGGAGGGCTGACAAGTGCTGATTGAACTAAAGGCCTGGGATACCCCCTCCTCCTCAGTTGCAGCTGGAGGGCTGGGATACCAGGAGCGGGATTTGGAGGGTAATCATTCACAAACATCCGGGTCTGGAGGGCTGGGATACAGCTCCGGGTCTGGAGGGATACAGCTCCGGATCTGGAGGGTTGGGATACAGCTTGCTCTATGTGCTGATTGAACTTTAAGATGCCAGTCTAAACAGTACTCCCCTCAGCTCAGTTACAGCTGTGTCTCATTACCAGACTTAATAATAGGAATGAACACTTGAGTCTAAACATTCTCCACTCTCAGCTCTGAACACACACTGAAACACTCCACATTACCAGCACCTTAATAATAGTAATGAACACTAGTCTAAACACACTCCACTCTCAGCTCTGCAGCGCTGTCATTACCAGCATCTTAATAATAATAATAATAATAATAATGAACACTAGTCTAAACACACTCCACTCTCAGCTCTGCAGCGCTGTCATTACCAGCACCTTAATAATAGTAATGAACACTAGTCTAAACACACTCCACTCTCAGCTCTGCAGCGCTGTCATTACCAGCATCTTAATAATAATAATAATAATAATAATAATAATAATAATGAACACTAGTCTAAAAACTCTAACATCAAGCACAGACCATATACTACCCCTCACCCCCACCATCACCCTCTCCCCTCCCCTCCCTCACCCCATCCCCCCCCCTTCCCCCCCTCCCCTCCCTCCTCCCCCCATCCCCCCCCCTCCCTCTCCCCCCCCCCCTCCCCCCTCCCCCCGCCCCTCCCCTCCCCCCCTCCCCTCACCTCCCTCACCCCCTCCTGTCCCCACTGGGTTAACGGCAGCCACAGTTTTCAATATCACAAATGACACTGCTGCTGAGGCACAGGAAACATTATCAAAACTGTACAGTTCAGTGAACAAAGAGACTTGGGAACACATGAAATCAATGAGGGAAATGGAACAACGCTGCTGTGCGCTGACACCACAGAATTAAACTGCATTGGAAAGCAGGAGGTGGGTGTGTGTGTGTGTGTGTGTGTGTACGTCTCTCTCGCTTTGTGTGTCTGTGTGTGTGTGTGCATGTCTATCTGCATGTGTGTGTCTCAGTCTATCTGTCTGTCCTGTGTGTGTGTGTCTCAGTCTGTCTGCATGTGTGTGCGTCTCAGTCTGTCTGTCTGTCATGTGTGTGTGTCTCAGTCTATCTGTGTGTGTGTGTGTGTGTGCTTCTCAGTCTGTCTGTCTGTCCTGTGAGTGTGTCTCAGTCTATCTGTCCTGTGTGTGTGTGACTTAGTCTGTCTGTCCTGTGTGTGTGTCTCAGTCCATCTGTCTGTCCTGTGTGTGTCTCAGTCTGTCTGTCTATCTGTCTGTCCTGTGTGTGTGTGTGTCTCAGTCTGTGTGTCTGTCCTGTGTGTGTGTGCGTGTGTCTCAGTCTGTTTGTGTGTGTGCGTGTGTGTGTGCGTGATGGAACTAGCCAAGCTGAAAGTTCTTTTTTTTCGATGATTCGACTGGAATGAGAAAGTCTGTTCAGCGCGAGGCAGCCAGGCTTCTCCAGACAAGGTAAAGAAAAGACAGATACTAACTCACTGCTGGAGCATGAGAACTCAGGAGCACTCCATCAATCAATCAATCAATCAATCACTGATCAATGACAGCAGACATCGTGAAAGAGACCAGGGGAAGCGGGAATAAACACACGACATGACACTCAAAGCCAGGGTCGGGGTCGAGTCCTGGGTGTCAATTCCAATCCCTTTTTGAAATCCGTTCCCAATTCCTAGTCCTTCAAATCGATATTTTAGAGACACAATCATCGCCGCGATTGTTCAATTGCTTTCACTGGAAGCCAGGTTTCATCCTGGTCTTGGGGACCCCTGTGTCTGTGTGATGGTTCAATAATAATCAAACCCTTAATAAAGCGTTTAATTAGACCGGTTTAATTGTTCTCAGATCCTACAAAGTTGCAGATTTCAAGTTATACTTGTATAGTTAACTTGACATCTCCAACTGTTTTTAGACGCTGAAAAAACAATTACAAAGGTCTAATTAAGCTAATGAATAGTTCAATTAAGCGTTTAATTAGGTAACTGAGAACTCAGCTGGAATGAAAACCAGCAGACGCAGGGAGGGGGTCCCCCAGGACTAGGGCTGGGAAACCCGATGTTAACAAACTGTGACTTCAATTGAAATGGTTTGTCGTTGCCGCTGTTGTGAGAAGCTCATTTTCACAGGATGCTGCTTCAGGTGAAGCTCATCAATGGCGTGTTGGAACTGATTAAAAGGGAATGGGAATTGGAATCGGGAATTGATTTTAAAAAGGAAATGGAACTAGAATTGATGAACACAGGAAGTGACCCGGGCTCTGCTCAAAGCTGCTCATTCTTTGATGACTAGCAGATGAATTTCCCAAAATCAGCTGCCGCGGTGCTTCTTCCATGACGTGCCTCCCTCTGGATTGATATTATAGTAATTAGACAGCCGCAGCTGAACTTCATCACGTCCGCACATGAATCACAAGGAAGCGGACAAGCGTGGATCTGTGTGGCGCGCTTCAGAGAGGAGAATAGGATTCCCACTGCATAGCAGTCAGATCCATTCCTGGTTTCATTCTGAGTTTAATAAGACACACCTGAGCTTGTTACCGGTGCGCACTGTGGCTGATCAAGCTCCTAGTAAATAGGAGTCTTATTTCCATTCCTTGTCGTGTTGTGTGTTTGTTTAAGCATGGTAATGCACAGAGAGGTGTGGTAAAGAATAGGGAAGCATTGTACAGCACAGAGAGGTGTGGTAAAGCATAGGGAAGCATTGTAAAGCACAGACAGGTGTGGTAAAGCATAGGGAAGCATTGTAAAGGAGAGGTCTGGTAAAGCATAGGGGAGCATTGTAAAGCACAGAGAGGTCTGGTAAAGCATAGGGAAGCATTGTAAAGCACAGAGAGGTATAGTAAAGCATAGGGAAGCATTGTAAAAGCACAGAGAGGTGTGGTAAAGCATAGGGAAGCATTGTAAAGCACAGAGAGGTGTGGTAAAGCATAGGGAAGCATTGTAAAGCACAGAGAGGTCTGGTAAAGCATAGGGAAGCATTGTAAAGCACAGAGGTATGGTAAAGCATATGGAAGCATTGTAAAGCATAGTAAAAACATGGTAAACTAACCCTTATAAATGTGTCCCACAGTAAAAGCACAGCATAGTGAAAACATTGTAAAGCACAGAGAAGTACAGTAAAGCATATTAACAACATGACAAACCGTGTTAAACTCAAAGTACAACCATGGGGGTAAAACTGCAAACATACTGTGGTAAACTTTTATAAGGGACTAACACTGTAGTCTATAGCAGCCCCTTTCCTTAACTTATCCTACACAGCCGCCCCGTATTTCAAAAGTAAAATAAAGATTATTGTCATAATTTACAATCGACGTCTGTTCGGTCACCTCAGCGCGGTCTTCACCTAATAATACTGTGAAAATGTTTTCGTCTCTCTCAATTCACAACATAAAAATAATAATAATAAAAACATGTTTAAATAATATAATGTAGTAATTATTATTATTATTATTATTATTATTATTATTATTATTATTAAATACGAAAAAAAGCCGTTGTCCATTCGTTTCCCGCGGCGCTCGAGAAGCAGTCGTGAATTACCGCCGTTTTGGCGCGAGACAGTGCTGATGAATATGTATGTCCTTATTTAAACCCACACTGCAGTTTAATTTGTATGGCTCGCAATTCGGGAGTAGAATATTATTATTTATTTTTTTATATATATCTGTAAAGTGTTGATCTTTTTGTAAACCCGTTTCTTTATTATTACGTTTTTAATTATGAAGGCTTGGCCGGTGGAAACTCAAATCCAAGATGGCCATGGCCACCCTTTCCTAATATCCTACACAAAAACCCGTTTTTTAAAAGAAAAAACATTTATTTATTTATTTATTTATTTTTACGTGATTTAAAACACAATTTGGCAGGGATTTAGATTCCAGATAGGTTTAAGTTAGTCAAAAACGAAATGTAATCGTCTATTTTTTGATTGTGTTTGTTGAAATCTAAAATTTCGTTCGACCACCTTAACTGTAAAGTGATTTGAAAATTGAACGGGACAACACAAGCTTAGCCAAAATAATGGTTTATTCAGCATCTCTGTATCTTCGAGTTAATTAAAAAGAAGTCGTTAAGTGATGAAAGATAAGAGATAAAAGACAAACAAACCTACTTTTAAATTACTTTAAAAAAAATAAAAAAAAAAATAATAATTATTATTTTAAATGTACTGTTTATCTCTCCTAATGCTACCTTTAATTAAATTTCAGTTAACGGTTTGTCCACGAGAGGGCGGGTAGATGTTACTGTGTGCTGAGGTCAGAGATACATATTTGATTATTCAAATACTTGCACCTGGTCACTTTAATGACATACATGAACAAGAGGAGTCATGAACCGCAGGGCTAGGTGCAGCAGGGCTAGCGTGAGTTTGTAACCCTGCTCAAACTCCTGGCTCCTGATCATTTCAATATTAATAATAATACTAGACTTCATTGAGGGGAGCTCTGAACCCCAGGACTGGGTGCAGCAGCTGCAGCAGGGCTAAAATAATGGTTTATTCAAACAGTCTTGTTAATTAAAAAGTCGTTAAGTGATGAAAGATAACCCCAGATAAAAGACAAACAAACCTGGCTTAAATTACTTTAAAAAATAAAAAAAAAATAATTATCATTTCAATATTAATTATAATACTAGACTTCATTGAGGGGAAATTTCTGAACCCCAGGACTGTGCAGCAGCTGCAGGTAGATGTTAGTGTGAGTTTGAACCCTGCACAAACTCCTGGCTCCTGATCATTTCAATATTAATAATAATAATAGATTTCATTGAGGGCGCTCTGAGCCCCAGGACTGCAGGCAGCAGCAGCAGGGCTAGTGTGAGTTTGTAACCCTGCTCAAACTCCTGGCTCCTGATCATTTCATTTAATAATAATAATAATATTATTAATAATAATAATAATAATAATAATAATACTAGACTTCATTGAGGGGAGCTCTGAACCCCAGGACTGGGTGCAGCAGCAGCAGGGCTAGTGTGAGTTTGTAACCCTGCTCAAACTCCTGGCTCCTGATCATTTCAATATTAATAATAATACTAGACTTCATTGAGGGGAGCTCTGAACCCCAGGACTGGGTGCAGCAGCTGCAGCAGCAGCAGCAGGGCTAGTGTGAGTTTGTAACCCTGCTCAAACTCCTGGCTCCTGATCATTTCAATATTAATAATAATAACAGACTTCATTGAGGGGAGCTCTGAACCCCAGGACTGGGTTGCACTTGCTGATAAAGTCGAGTGCACATGCTGTACAGTAGGGGCATTAAGTGCATTAAGCACATTATGAGTTGAATGAAGGGTTCTGGTTCAGTAATTGAGAGCTCAGCTGGAATGCAAACCAGCACACACGGGGGGTCCCCAGGACTGGGGTTGGGAAGCGCTGCTGAAGATGGCTGTTTTGTTATAACATTAATAATAATAACTGTCTAATATATCTTACAGCACCTCGCTGTGTACAGGGATGGAAATAAGCCGCTGCACAGCAGCGTGATCCAGTCCTGGTTTCGCTAGGAGTTTAATAATAAGACACACCTGAGCTCGTTCCCTAGACACACTGGGGCTGATCAAGCTGCTAGTAAAACCTGGAGTGGATGAAGCTGCTGTGCAATTGGAGTCTCAGTGCCATCCCTGAACTCGTCTGGAGGATCCTAACTGCCGGGCACTGAACTGTCTGCCTCACTCCATTGAAATCCCCTGCCAGCTCCACCTCCCCTCCGCGTCTCTCTACACACAGTTTAGAGTACTGCTGTACTTCCAGGGGGGTAATGATTTTATAATGTCCCAACACTGTCCTCCAATGCTGCATTGCAGTGGCACGTGATCTGGGGTGTGTGTGTGTGTGTGCGTCTCTGTGTGTGTCTGTGTATGTGTGTGTGTGTGCGTGCTTCTCTGTGTGTGTGTGTGCGTGTGTGTGTGTGTGTGTCAGTGTGTGTGTGTGTGTGTGTGTGTGTGTGTCTGTGTCTGTGTGTGCGTGTGTGTGTCAGTGTGTGCGAGTGTGTGTGTCAGTGTGTGTGTGTGTGTGTGTGCTCCAGCATGTCGGCTCTGATCTCTCCCGGCAGGGTGATTAATCCTCCTGGAGTCAGAACAAGAAATGCACGCTTGGGAAGATCCCAGCTCCTCCGTCCTGTCCTGCTTCGTCCTGTCCTGTTCTGTTCCGTCCTGTCCTGCTTCATCCTGTCCTGTCCTGTTCTACTCTGTCCTGTTCCGTCCTTGCCTGTTCTACTCTGTCCTGCTCCATCCTGTCCTGTCCTGCTCCGTCCTGTCCTGTCCTGCCCTGTCCTGTCCTGTCCTCTCCTGCTCCGTCCTGTCCTATCTTGTCCTGTTCTGCGATGATGATTCTGTGCTGGTGAGCTCTGTCAGTATTCATAAAGCAACACTAAGATGTCAGTGTTGTAAACGGTACAATGGGCAGCCTGGCCTCTCCAATGTGCTGGGATGGAGGGTGAAGCAGCTTTAGTTTTGCAAAATATTAGCTGAATCTGTGAACATATCGCTCTCTGCATTTTAACATAAAGATATGCTTTTGTTTATGTACAGTAACATTTTATAAAATAGCAACATTTTAAATTCAAAAAGAAAAGAGAGACTAAAGACACAGTCGGGTCGTCTTTGTACAACGGAATTAATGCATGAAATATTGAAACTAGCTGGAAAAAACACTGAATGTCGTTTTGGACAGAGAGGATTGATGATGATGATAATAATAATAATAATAATAATAATAATAATAATAATAATAATAATACATGGGTGGATTATAAAGGAGTCTTTGCCACAGTAAGTATTGGGTTATATGTAACTGGTATACTGCAGCTCCAATGCTAACAGCACGTCATTCGAATGCAGGTTTTACTGCTTATTTACAAATGCAAAGTCCAGTGAAACGTACCTGAGGCCGTGGCAGTGTGTGGAGGTGGATGTCAGGTGCAATGCACATACAGCCCAGGATCTACACTACAGTGCAGCGCTGAGAGCTGCCCCATATCATTACAGACAACGCCGGCAGACCTGGGGGCCGTTTCAATGTAACTGTGCACTTCACAATGAATTGCCATTTCAATGTAAATGTGCTCTTCACAATGAATTGTCATTTCAATATAACTGTGCACTTCACAATGAATTGCCATTTCAATGTAACTGTGCACTTCACAATGAATTGCCATTTCAATGTAACTGTGCACTTCACAATGAATTGTCATTTCAGTGTAACTGTGCACTGCACAATGAATTGCCATTTCAATGTAACTGTGCACTTCACAATGAATTGCCATTTCAGTGTAACTGTGCACTTCACAATGAATTGTCATTTCAATGTAAATGGAATTGCACTCGTAATTTGGCACACCTGTATAGTTGTAATTATAATTCTACTATATAACTGCTCCATTACGATTCAATTGCACTCCTTTCCAAGTTTAATCGTTCTCAGTCCCGTTATTCCTGTATTTGTCTGACAGCATGTTTCTGTATCTGCACCTGGTTATTCAGAATAAACACAGTATTTTAATGAGGGGAGCTGCTTATGCTACCTTTTAGTGCAATTGCAATTATAATTGTAATTATTGCAGCATAATTGTAACTGACTCTGTAATTGACCAAACAGCATTGTAATTGTAATTGTAATTGAGCCCAGGTCTGGATGCCGGTCAGGTTTAACAGGCCTGTGAAAGCAGGCTCTTCTGAAAGGAGCACAGCGCAGCACTTTATGCTTTTTTTAAATGGCTGTAGTTCTCAGGACTGCCCTCTCCCACTGAGCCAGTAGCCCTGTGACTGCGCTCTGAGCTCTGAGCCGTTCTCAGGACTGCCCTCTCCCACTGAGCCAGTAGCCCTGTGACTGCGCTCTGAGCCGTTCTCAGGACTGCCCTCTCCCACTGAGCCAGTAGCCCTGTGACTGCACTCTGATCCCTGAGCCGTGCATCAGACATGCAGCACTGCACTCCAACATGCTTCAGAGCTTCCCTCAAGCCGGATATATGTGTGTGAGTTCATATAAAAATGCACACGCGGCACTGAGCGTGACTAAATCAATTTTAAACGTGCACATCTGAAAGTTTTCTTTTGATTATTATCCCTGATAGATAGAGATACGTCTTTATCTGCTGTCCGATTCACTTCAATGCATTTCAAAAGTAATGACACGCAATGCTCCCCCTAATCTCCTTCCCACAGATATCCTTCATTACATTGTGTCCCCGAAGGGAGCCGTGTCAGTGTGTGTGTGTGTCGGTGTGTGTCCGTGTGTGTGTGTACGCGCGCAGAGATAGATTTATTTACAGAAGTTTAGCCATCTTTAAAGTGAGTGGCATCCAGTGCTGTATTACCATCACAGATTTGAAAGCGTCTGTGTTCTGGCAGTGCTGATGTATGGTAATGAAATGCCTCCCAGTTAGACACGGTGCTACTCCGCATTCGTCTCAACACACACACACACACACACACACGCACACACGCAGTTCACTTAATAGACTGTATAGAGTTGATTATAGAGTTCACTACCTTCTCCCAGAGTGCGTGGCTGATTCCTGGAGCTGGCAGGCTGGTCCCTGAACATCCCCCAATGGAGAGATTGTGTGGAGCCCCGTCTCAAACCCGTCTGTCCTGGGGAAGAAAACCCAAACTCAGCAATCCAGCCGCCAGCCAATCGGCTCTCTGGGAGGGGAGAGGGGGAGCGAGGGGTTAAACGGCAGCCCTCTTACTGCGCTCCGAGGGTCCTGGCGGGCTCCAGTAATCCTGTGCTTTACTTTCCAGGCTTGAGGAGAGAGTCGGGGACGAGCGGGAGAAGACGACGACAAGGGAATGCAATCCCGGTGCCAGGAGAGGAAGAAGAATGTGAACGAGGAGCAGCAGCAGAGACTGGAGAGGCACGTCCATTGCTTTGTATCCAGCAGAGGTTAGGGGGTCACAGCTAGTGCTTTGCATTGCATTATTGCGCTGTTCTGTTCTCCTGCTTTGCCCCTGTCTCGTCAGCACACTGGTGTTGCAGCCAGGGAGCCGTGCAGCACTGAGCAGAGAGCAGCTATAACTGTGGAGCTGAGCTGACAGCAGACAGCAGTGAGCAGCACAGTGGAGTGTGTGTGTGTGTTTGCTAGAGAGGAGGGGGGAGGAGAGGAGAGGAGAGGAGAGGGGGGGTCGGGTCTCATGCAGTTGCAGCACGGTTAGTCAATCGGACTGCTTCTCTATAGATTGAGAGAGGGGAGAGGGAGACAGTTTAGAGACAAACACGCACACACACCGAGACAAACACATATACACTGAGACACACACATACACACTGAGACACACACACACACACTGAGACACACACACACACTGAGACACACACACACACTGAGACACACATACACACTGAGACACACATACACACTGAGACACACACACTGACACATACACACTGAGACACACACATACACTGAGACACACACATTGAGACACACATACACACTGAGACACACACACTGACACAGACACACTGAGACATACACATACATTGAGACACACACACACACACACACACAGTGTTGTATTCCTATATTTGTGTTTTCTTCTCATTGACTCTCACTATATTTTTATTGACTATTTCTAACTCCAGTCAGACAAAACTCCACACAGGGTGAAAGTCGACAACAAACTTGGCACTTTGTTTTTGTTTTGAAGGCATATTTAGTTCTTAAAAAGGTGTTTTACAAAGTGGGGACGTCCTCACAACGTCGTTGTTTCAGGAGTTACTATCTTTGTGGGGACATTTTCTCAAATTGTGTCAGTGTGTGTGTGTGTGTGTCAGTGTGTGTGTGTGGGGGGGGGGTCAGGGTGTCTGTGTGTCAGTGTGTGTGTCATTGTGTGTGTGTCAGTGTGTCAGTGTGTGTGTCATTGTGTGTGTCAGTGTGTGTGTGTGGGGGGGGGTCAGGGTGTCTGTGTGTCAGTGTGTGTGTCATTGTGTGTGTGTCAGTGTGTGTGTCATTGTGTGTGTGTCAGTGTGTGTGGGGGGGGTCAGGGTGTCTGTGTGTCAGGGTGTCTGTGTGTCAGGGTGTCAGTGTGTCAGTGTGTGTGTCATTGTGTGTGTGTCAGTGTGTGTGTGGGGGGTCAGGGTGTCTGTGTGTCAGTGTGTGTGTCAGTGTGTGTGTGTCAGTGTGTGTGGGGGGGGTCAGGGTGCCTGTGTGTCAGTGTGTGTGTCAGTGTGTGTGTCATTGTGTGTGTGTGGGGGGGGGGTCAGGGTGTCTGTGTGTCATTGTGTGTGTGTCATTGTGTGTGTGTGTGTGTGTGTGTGTGTGTGTGTGTGTCTGTGTCAGTGTGTGTGTGTGTGTGTGTGTGTGTGTGTGTCAGTGTGTCTGTGTGTCAGTGTGTGTGTGTGTGTGTGTGTGTGTGTGGGGGGGTCAGTGTGTGTGTGTGTGTGTGTGTGTGTGTGTGTGTGTGTGTGTGTGTGTGTGTGGGGGGGGGTGTGTGTGTGTGTGTCTCAGTGTGTGTGTCAGTGAGGGCTCTTTTATCATGATTAGTGAACAGTTCTATGAAGTCTGTCTGAATGATATCAGTGAGCTGGTTCCTCCTCTCCTCTGTGCCGTCCCTTCTTCTTTTCGTGCAGCGCAGATATGAAAGATAAGCAGATACCAATCTGTAATACACTGGTGGAAATTGTAAAGAGAGAATTTAATTACCGTGCAGAAATTAAACGAGAGTCAGGAATTTTTAATCCTGCTCCCTGCCTCCCAGTGAAGCCCAAGGGCACGGTTTTGAACTGGGAGTGTTCCTCATCGCTGTCACATGGGCTGAGTCCTGAGTCACCCAGGCAGGAGCTCTCTGCCTCTCAGGGCTGCTGTCTTATTGCACACAGCACAGCTGGACTCGGGTACAATTGGAATTGATTGCAATGTAAGTGGAATTCTATCTGTGGTTGAACTTTGTCACACCTGCTTAATTGTACTTGTGATTGTAATTCTACCACATGATTGATCGATCGCAGTTAGTTACGCATTGATTTGTCGTTCGATCATTACTCTTGTATTGTAATTGTCCCAGCTCTGGTAGACAGCATGATGTTTGCAGTTCAGTGCTTCCACTTTAAAAGTTAGCCATGTGTTGAACATTTAGTATTTTGCTTTGTCACAAATATGTTAAGCAGTGCGGGGGTGTGTGTGTGCAGTGCGGGGGTGTGTGTGTGCAGTGCGGGGGTGTGTGTGTGCAGTGCGGGTGTTTGTGTGTGCAGTGCGGGTGTGTGTGTGTGCAGTGCGGGGGTGTGTGTGTGCAGTGCGGGGGTGTGTGTGTGCAGTGCGGGGCTGTGTGTGTGCAGTGCGGGGGTGTGTGTGCAGTGTGGGGGTGTGTGTGTCAGCGTGTTTTCTACCTTGTCTGTACAATGCACAGCGTTTCGGTCAGATACGCAGAGCATAGCACATAAACATTGATGAACACACACACACACACACACACACACTCACTCACGCAGATACAGTCACACATGCGCACACAGACGCACACACTCACACAGCTCAGCACATTGTGGCCTGTGAGTCATGTAATTAATGTAACAAATGCGATTCATACAGAGAATGCGATTTGGCATGTTCTGCGCGTCGCTCCCCTGCAGGCTGTGGAGCTGCATCAGCCCCGCTCTGTGAGCACCGAGACGGGAGAGGAGCCGCGAGCGAGAGGCGACCCGACCGGGACTAATACAGAGACGCACAGAGCCACACAGAGCTACACAGAGCCACACAGAGCCACACTGAGCCACACAGAGCTACACAGAGCCACACAGAGATACACAGAGCCACACAGAGATACACTGAGCCACACTGAGCCACACTGAGCTACACTGAGCTACATAGACACACAGAGACACACAGAGTGAGATACACAGAGACACACAGGGACACACACAGTGAGATACACAGAGACACACAAACAGTGAGACGCACAGAGATACACACACATTGAGACGCACAGAGATACACACATATTGAGACGCACAGAGATACACAGAGACACATTGAGACACACAGAGATACACACACATTGAGACAGTGAGACAGACAGAGATACATAGAGACACATTGAGACACACAGAGATACACACACAGTGAGATACCTAGATTAGATAGGGAAGGTTTATTGTAAAGCAGGTCTTGGTTGACCAAGGTTATAAGCCTGGGAAAACGAAATGCTAACTGACTGTGTGACACACCATGGACACTTTATACAAGGGTACCCTTCTGAAAGCTCCTCATAGTGAAAACAAAGCACAGTGAAGTCATGGAGAGGTGTGGTGAAGCATTGTAAAGCACAGAGAGGTCTGGTAAAGCATAGGGAAGCATTGTAAAGCACAGAGAGGTCTGGTAAAGCATAGGGAAGCATTGTAAAGCACAGAGAGGTCTGGTAAAGCATAGGGAAGCATTGTAAAGCACAGAGAGGTCTGGTAAAGCATAGGGAAAAGCATTTGTAAAGCACAGAGAGGTCTGGTAAAGCATAGGGAAGCATTGTAAAGCACAGAGAGGTCTGGTAAAGCATAGGGAAGCATTGTAAAGCACAGAGAGGTCTGGTAAAGCATAGGGAAGCATTGTAAAGCACAGAGAGGTCTGGTAAAGCATAGGGAAGCATTGTAAAGCACAGAGAGGTATGGTAAAGCATAGGGAAGCATTGTAAAGCACAGAGAGGTCTGGTAAAGCGTATATGAAAGCAAACCATGGTAAGCTATGATAAATGCAGAGTATAACCATGGGGAAAGCATTACTGCGCAAATGTACTGCCCTGAACTCTCTTGTGTAACTACAGTATAGCCGGTGACCGTGTTTGAACCCGAGTCCACAGCTTGTGACTGGGAAGCCAGTGTCCTGGACAGAGACAGCTGCACAGAAACGACACGATTCATGTTAATAATAATAATAATAATAATAATAATAATAATAATCATTCTCAATATCTCCTTGCCTGCAGGTCTGCCTGTCTGAGCGTGGCGTGCTGGGATGGTCTCATTATTAATGTTATTATTATTATTATTGTTATTAATGGCCAGCGGCAGGGCAGTGGTCTGGCCTCAATCATTCAAGAGTTTCTTGAGGTGTTTTATTCGTCTCTCTCCTGTTCTCTCAGAGAAGATGAAATATGAATGCTTTCAGTGAGCCCCAGGTAGTGTGTAGACAGAGAGGGATGTGTTGTTATCATGGCCTCAGATCTGGGTTATAGCACCTTCCCCAGCCCAGGTCTGAGGCTGTGTTCAAAAGCATTGTGTCCTCTATAGAGTGAACTCAGTGTGCTTCACAAGGTCGAGTGAAAGCTGCTGAATAATGTCACCTTCACATATTGAATCACACACAATGCTTGGTAGTTTTCCAGATATTTCACTGTAAAAATGTGAAAGACTACTGTACAGCTATGATGGTTTCCGGTAGACTTTTATTTCTTCTGTATGTGTTTATTTATTCATTTCTGTATTGGTTTGTTTATTGATTTTTCATTTTGGCAGCAGCAGCTCCATGACCCCTTTCGTCCTGTAAAATCACAGCAGTCTCTAGCAACAGGCTGGGCTCCATCGGTAAAGTCTTGAGTCACATCAGAGCCTTTCTATTCCAGACAGAGCCTGTCTGAATTAGGATCTCATCTCCATTAGGACTTTGAAACTGGCGGAACCACAGACGGGAAATACTGAGTCTGACCACATCAACCCTTGTGATTTTTACACTGGGGGTGGGGGGGGGTATGTTAATTAGATACCTGCTTCATTTGCATAACATTCCTCATGCTGTCGGAATTGCGGTTTTGTGAGTGTTTGATTTTTGCTCGGAACACCAAAAACAGACGGAAAGTTAAAACCGCGCCACAAAAGCGCCCCCATCCCTCATCCCCCCATCCCTCCTCCCCCATCCCTCCTCCTCCATCCCTCATCCCTCATCCGCCATCCCCCATCCTCCCCCCCCCCCCATCCCCCCCCATCCCCCATCCCCCATCCCCTCATCCCCATCCCCATCCCCATCCCCATCCCCATCCCCATCCCTCATCCCCCCCCCATCCCCATCCTCATCATCCCCCCTCCCCATCCCCCATCCCTCATCCCCATCCCCTCATCCCCATCCCCATCATCCCCCCTCATCCTCCTCCTCCCTCATCCCCCCCATCCCCCGCCATCCCCATCCCCATCATCCCCCATCCCTCATCCCTCATCCCCCCATCCCCCATCCCCCATCCGCCATCCCCCCATCCCAGCAATAAGATAAACAGGTCTTTTCAAAACCCCTTTATTTGTAGCCTGAACCACAGTGTCAGTGGAAGACTGTGAACATGATTCACACCACAGTGCTGGACATTTGTTTTCTGAACTGCTGTAATATAATCAAGTTTCCCTGCGTATTTTAATGCCAGCGATGAGCCAAGTGATGTTTATAAACATGATGACAGGTCTGGAGAGTCTTCCGTTGCTTTACTTACTATTACAGCAACACCAGTCAGGCATAGAGCATCTTTAATACACAATAAATCAAATTGAGGTAGCATCGATTCATTTACTTATTTTAACATTATATGTGTGTTCAGATGCCATCTTTAATTATTAATAAGTTGATTTAAAAAAAAAACAGAATTTGCCATTTTTGAAAACTGGAATTTGCCATCTGAAATCCCCTCCACTGGCAGTGATTGCAGAGTCAGCATCCCATGTGTGCAGCTCCCTGCCTTCAACACTGAAACAGCCTCTAAACAAACCCTGCGAGATGAGATGAGACACCAGGCAGAGACAGCCGTCAATCAAACCAGCCACGCCAAACACACCCCTTCAGGGTGTTCACGGTGCCCTTTGACTGTCTAATATAATATACGACAACGGCTGGGGAAAAAAAAATACTATACTAGATACAATGACGGAAATATCTTCCTAATGTCGCAGCTGGCAGTAATCTCCCGACTGCACCACGCACGCACGCACACACTGACACACACGAGAGAGGGACGCTACTATTGTCACACACTCTGAGCCTCCTCTGCACGGTTCTGTTTGCATTCGCCACCCGCATCCCGGTTATCAGATATATCCGCGCTCGCTGCTGGTCCCGCTCTCTCGTCGTTGTCGCTGTGGCTCCTCAGCCCTTCTCTGCGCTGCAGTAAAATGCAGATGAGATTAGAACAGCAATTCAATTCAATTCAATTCAATCGAGGAGGCGCTGAGGAGTGAAAGAGCGCGCACACACACACACACACACGGCAGCGTGCGACAGACCTGCAGTCAGACACCACTGGGGTTGTATTGAATCACAGTGTCACTGAAGCTCGGCACACCTGCGTGTTTGTAATTGTAATTCTGCGGTGACATCATTGATCTGACTTCCATCCCTGCACAGTCGCCCGAGCTTGTTACCTGCGCACACCGTGGCTAATCAAGCTCGTAGTAACACCTGGGATGCATGACGCGCCTGTGCAATATTCCCAGCCCTGAACTCTGTGGTGACGCAGTTGAACCGCAGCAGTATTTTGTCCCCGGGGCGGGGTTACAAGATCACAGTGTTGGTGAGGGTCGGAGCGGCGCTGCAGTGCCTGTAGGAGCTGAGCGGGCTGCCGGGTCTCTGACGCCGTGTCCTTGAGTCACCGGTGCGCTTCCCGGAGACAGCGCGGGACATTTGTTTTGAGCGCGTCTCCATGGGAACCAGCGCACTGCAGCGAAAGCCAAACCGAATACAGCAGACGCGCTCCGGGGTGAAAGTTTGGAGCGTCACGCTGAGATTCCTTCAGCTCCACTGCGGGTTAGCAGCGTTGCAAACTCCCACACACTTCTTTCTCTTCTTTTACAGCACAGGGGAGCAGGGTAGAGCACAAACGGGGTTGAAAGTATCTACAGCACCGGGGACCATTGTTTCAGCACAGGGGAACAGGGTACATTTATCAAAAGATGGATCTATTTAGGGGCGCATTTATTTATTTAGGGTATTTACAGGGCAGCATCAAATTGGGGCATTAATGGATCTTGGTCATGTCTTGTAATGCACAGGGATGGAGGGGAGGCTGCAGGGATGATGATGTGTTTTGCTCGCCTCGCTGCTCCACAGTCTCTGTGACATTCAGAGTGGTGACTGCATGGGATGAGTCACACACACACACACACACACACACACTCCCACATCCACACGCTACACAAACACACACTGACTCTCGCGCTAACACACGCCTCATTACCCTGCACCTAAATAACACCAGTGCATACCCCCTCTCCTCTCTCTCTCCCCTCCTCTCCCGCTCCTTGGCAGTCCCCTGTGTGATGGAGAGCCTCTGCCAGCCAGCAGAACAGGCTCAGTCTGGTCAGGAGATTAATGGGGCCGTGTGGATCCCAAGGGGGGGACGTTTAAACACAAACTGACAGGTGGCTCCTCTCCACAGAGCTCTCTCCCTGGCTGAAGATTAATCAGGGGCCGGATACAGCCAGAGGAGACTCACAGTGAACACACTGTCATAGCACAGGAACACACAGGAGAGCTGCAGCACTGAGACTCACAGTGAACACACTGTCATAGCACAGGAACACACAGGAGAGCAGCAGCACTGAGACTCACAGTGAACACACTGTCATAGCACAGGAACACACAGGAGAGCTGCAGCACTGAGACTCACAGTGAACACACTGTCATAGCACAGGAACACACAGGAGAGCTGCAGCACTGAGACTCACAGTGAACACACTGTCATAGCACAGGAACACACAGGAGAGCTGCAGCACTGAGACTCACAGTGAACACACTGTCATAGCACAGGAACACACAGGAGAGCTGCAGCACTGAGACTGACAGTGAACACACTGTCATAGCACAGGAACACACAGGAGAGCTGCAGCACTGGAGACTCACAGTGAACACACTGTCATAGCACAGGAACACACAGGAGAGCTGCAGCACTGAGACTCACAGTGAACACACTGTCATAGCACAGGAACACACAGGAGAGCTGCAGCACTGAGACTCACAGTGAACACACTGTCATAGCACAGGAACACACAGGAGAGCTGCAGCACTGAGACTCACAGTGAACACACTGTCATAGCACAGGAACACACAGGAGAGCTGCAGCACTGAGACTCACAGTGAACACACTGTCATAGCACAGGAACACACAGGAGAGCTGCAGCACTGAGACTCACAGTGAACACACTGTCATAGCACAGGAACACACAGGAGAGCAGCAGCACTGAGACTCACAGTGAACACACTGTCATAGCACAGGAACACACAGGAGAGCAGCAGCACTGAGACTCACAGTGAACACACTGTCATAGCACAGGAACACACAGGAGAGCAGCAGCACTGAGACTCACAGTGAACACACTGTCATAGCACAGGAACACACAGGAGAGCTGCAGCACTGAGACTCACAGTGAACACACTGACACACACACACACACACACACTGTCATAGCACAGGAACACACAGGAGAGCTGCAGCACTGAGACTCACAGTGAACACACTGTCATAGCACAGGAACACACAGGAGAGCTGCAGCACTGAGACTCACAGTGAACACACTGTCATAGCACAGGAACACACAGGAGAGCTGCAGCACTGAGACTCACAGTGAACACACTGTCAAGCACAGGAACACACAGGAGAGCTCAGCACTGAGACTCACAGTGAACACACTGTCATAGCACAGAACACACAGGAGAGCTGCAGCACTGAGACTCACAGTGAACACACTGTCATAGCACAGGAACACACAGGAGAGCTGCAGCACTGAGACTCACAGTGAACACACTGTCATAGACACACACAGGAGAGCTGTGAGACACAGTGAACACACTGTCACACACAGGAACACACAGGAGAGCAGCAGCACTGAGACTCACAGTGAACACACTGTCATAGCACAGGAACACACAGGAGAGCAGCAGCACTGAGACTCACAGTGAACACACTGTCATAGCACAGGAACACACAGGAGCACACACAACACACAGTGAGACACTGTCATAGCACAGGAACACACAGGAGAGCTGCAGCACTGAGACTCACAGTGAACACACTGTCATAGCACAGGAACACACAGGAGAGCAGCAGCACTGAGACTCACAGTGAACACACTGTCAGAGCACAGGAACACACAGGAGCACACTGACATAGCAAGGAACACACAGGAGAGCTGCAGCACTGAGACTCACAGTGAACACACTGTCATAGCACAGGAACACACAGGAGAGCAGCACTGGGACTCAACACACTGAGACAGGAACACACAGGAGACACAACACACACACAACACACTGTCATAGCACAGGAACACACAGGAGAGCTGCAGCACTGAGACAGTGAACACACTGTCAGACACACACACAGGAGAGCACACACTGAGACACAGTGAACACACTGTCATAGCACAGGAACACACAGGAGAGCTGCAGCACTGAGACTCACAGTGAACACACTGTCATAGCACAGGAACACACAGGAGAGCAGCAGCACTGAGACTCACAGTGAACACACTGACACACACACACACACACGCTGTCATAGCACAGGAACACACAGGAGAGCTGCAGCACTGAGACAGTGAACACACACAGACACACACACACACACACTGTCATAGCACAGGAACACACAGGAGAGCAGCAGCACTGAGACAGTGAACACACACAGACACACACACACACACACGCTGTCATAGCACAGGAACACACAGGAGAGCTGCAGCACTGAGACAGTGAACACACACACACACACACACACACACGCTGTCATAGCACAGGAACACACAGGAGAGCTGCAGCACTGAGACTCACAGTGAACACACTGACACACACACACACACACGCTGTCATAGCACAGGAACACACAGGAGAGCTGCAGCACTGAGACAGTGAACACACACAGACACACACACACACACACACGCTGTCATAGCACAGGAACACACAGGAGAGCTGCAGCACTGAGACAGTGAACACACACAGACACACACACACACACGCTGTCATAGCACAGGAACACACAGGAGAGCAGCAGCACTGAGACAGTGAACACACACAGACACACACACACACACGCTGTCATAGCGGGACACTTTTTTTTTTCAACCACTTTTTGAGTGACCCCCCCACCATTTGTTTGACAAAAAAGAAACCCAATGAAAGTTCTGTGGTATGTTTCTGTGTTCTGTGATTATTGCTCTGGTTATTGTAAGGTGGGTCGTTGCTGATGTTACTTTTTACTGTAATTGTAATTATAATTGTAATTGTAACTGCAAATGAACGATGAATAACATTGCAATTGGAAATGCCATTTCAGCAAACAATGACGTCATCGTAATGGTAATGTAATTGTAATCGACCCAGGGCAGCGAGTGCAAGAGCGCTAAATGTGCATCAGAAATACTACAAGAAGCTTGAAATAGGAATAGGAGAAGGGCGACATCTAGCGGACACAGGTAGACAGTACAGCCCGTGTTAAGTTAAGGTGGCCTTTTCGTTGGCAGGTAAGCGAGCTGCCTTTAATGTATCACATGAAAAGAATGGCTAAAAAATGATGATGTATTCCAATTAAGTGGCGACTCCAAATGAAGTTTAGTAAGACCCAGTAACGGATTATTATTATTATTATTATTATTATTATTATTATTATTATTATTATTATTATTATTCAGAAATGTTCTCTTGTAGGATTTTACTGGTGTATTTTCAGCATATCGCAGTGTAGTTTGTTCGCCCTGGTAAACGGGTCTATTATTCAAATCAGGCTGAACGGGACTCGGCAAAGAGCAGGTTTCTAATTTGCAACGGAGTCCGTTTATTTGCATGATGAAGGTCGTTTCAGCAGACCCGCATCTATTCAAAGACACGCTACACCGCTGACGACTAGACTGGATGAGGTCATCCCGTCCCTTTGTGACGTGGAGTATTAGTGACGCACGAAGTGGAGCTTTATATAATCCTTGTATAAAAACGAGCAACAATGATACCGATTCTAGACAGTGTCGCACAAAACACGCATCTAGTGAACCAGCTTACACACCGCAATCACACACACGAGCCCTGCTTAAATTAAAACGAAACCTCGGGGTTTTTATTTGTATTTTGAATAAAATATTTGTATTTTTTTTTTAATTTTATATAAAGTAAATTCATTGGTTCATTATTATACAAAGTCATGTGTTAAAGTACAGTTGCTGCTTGAAAATAAATACTTTTAAAGTTATTTATTTGAGAATAGGCTTATAATATTGCATGCATGTTGTTTAAAAATGTAATAAAAAATAAATTATATATAAAAAAGTACTTGTAAAAATAAAATCCGCACTCTGCCCCCAGGAGCTGTCCTTCCACACGCCGTCCAGCAGAGGGCGCTCCGGACGCGGCGCTTTGGCGACGTGTCGCTGTTCGATACGACCGCGGCTCACAAACTAACGGAGTGAGAGGCGAAGAGAGACGGGTAGACCAAGCAAGACATGTCGGGGAACACGGAGAAGCTGATCGGGCTGGCGGAGGAAGTGGCCGAGAAGGTAAAGTGACACCCCGGCGTCTGGCGCTGTGAGCTGCAGGGCGGGCGGGCGAGGAGAGACCGGTGTTCAAGACAGTTCTAGTGTTTAAAAGTATTGATTGTATAAAGAAGGGTGTCCTGGATATTGTCATGTGTCTGTTGTGACATACACTGTATCTGTTATCGTTATTAGTATTATTAGTATTAGTAGTATTGCTATTATTAGTAGTAGTATTATTGGTATTGTCAGTAGTATAGTATAATACTTATTGACAGATGTTTCAACTTTGTTCCTGCAGTCTAGCGTTCCTCTGCAACTTTGTGGCAAACTTTCTATTGTGTTTAATGTGTGCAAATAATAATAATAAGAATAATAATAATAATAATAATAATAATAATAATGAGGATGAGGATGATCCACTCTACACACACACACAGACACATACACAGAGACGCACACACACAGAGAAAGACACACAGAGACGCACACACACGCACACACACACAGACAGACACACAGAGACAAACACACATTGAGACACACACACACAGACGCACACACAGACACATACACAGAGACGCACACACACAGAGAAAGACACACAGAGACACACACACACGCACACACACACAGACAGACACACAGAGACAAACACACATTGAGACACACACACACAGACGCACACACAGACACATACACAGAGACGCACACACACAGAGAAAGACACACAGAGACACACACACACACAGAGAAAGACACACAGAGACAAACACACATTGAGACACACACACAGACACACACACACACACAGACGCACACACAGACACATACACAGAGACGCACACACACAGAGAAAGACACACAGAGACACGCACACACACACAGAGAGACACACAGAGACACACACACAGACACACACACACACAGAGACGCACACAGAGACACATACACAGAGACGCACACACACAGAGAAAGACACACAGAGACACACACACACACAGAGAAAGACACACAGAGACAAACACACATTGAGACACACACACAGACACACACACACACAGACGCACACAGAGACACACACACAGAGACGCACACAGAGACACATACACAGAGACGCACACACACAGAGAAAGACACACAGAGACACACACAGAGACAAACACACATTGAGACACACACACAGACACACACACACAGACGCGCACAGAGACACACACACAGAGACGCACACAGAGACACATACACAGAGACGCACACACAGAGAAAGACACACAGAGACACACACAGAGACAAACACACATTGAGACACACACACAGACACACACACACAGACGCGCACAGAGACACACACACAGAGACGCACACAGAGACACATACACAGAGACGCACACACACAGAGAAAGACACACAGAGACACACACAGAGACAAACACACATTGAGACACAGACACAGACGCACACTCACACACTCACAGTAATTAATGCAGTAAGACGGATGTCCGTTATCAAGGTTTCTGTGATCCGATTGAAAGCTCCCAGTATGTGTGTCCCCCCCCCCCCAGGTCCTGCGCGGTACGAAGCGCTTGCTGCCCCCGGTGGCTCGGCTGTGCCTCACCAGCACGTTCCTGGAGAACGGAGTGATGCTGTGTCTGCGCTGGGAGGAGCAGGGGAGCTACATCCAGTCAGTGTGGGGCTGCGGGGCTCTAATCAGCGGGGCCGTGGTCCTCATACTGCTCATCGGACAGCTGGGTGAGAGGGGGGGGGGGGGCTCCTCTCCTGTGCTGTTTCTCTGACTCTGCATCAGTGTGTCTGTTCAGATTCAAATTACATTCAAATTCAAACTGGCTTTATTAGCATGACAGGAGACAAAGCATTTCAACACACCTGTTACAGAAAATAAAATATAATGTTAATAACACACAGTATCAACCCCCCCCCCTCCTTTCTTCTTAACAGAAACATATTCCCCCCCCCCCCCCCCTGTCTAATTTAACAGTGCACTGTGCAGTTTTGTACTGAGTGTCTCCACACTGTCCCTCAGGCTGGGACAGGCACACACGTCCTGGGCTGGTCGCTCTGCTGTCAGGACCTCCTCTCTTTTTTCAATGGGTAGCAGTAAGGGGAAGCGACCGAGTTCAGCCCGACACGCGAGGCGGGGGGAGTTTCTGTGTGTGTGTAAAACGTTTTTATAAAATTCTAACTGTTAAGTTTCAATTTGTCTTTTATCCCATGTTTTGTAATTACATTTTGAAAGCGGGCCCCGTATCTCGCTGCCATACAGAAGGATTGGTTGGATAACACTGTCACAGATTTTTAGCCAGATCTTCATTGGGGGGTTATATTTGTAAAGTGTTTTCTTTATGGCATAGTAGACTCTGTGTGCTTTTTCCCTCAATGCGTTTATATATTTGAATTTCAATTTGAATATATTTGTATGCCTGGCTGGTCTCTTATGTGTCTCTGGCCTAGTGACAGGACGCTACAAACTCTCTCTCTCTCTCTCTCTCTCTCTCTCCTCTCCTCTCTCTCTCTTCTCCTCTCCTCTTCTCTCTCTCTCTCTCTCCTCCTCTCTCCTCTCCTCTCTCTCTCTCTCCCTCTCTCTCTCTCTCTCTCTCTCTCTCTCTCTCTCTCTCTCTCTCCTCTCTCTCTCTCTCCCTCTCTCTCTCTCTCTCCTCTCTCTCTCTCTCTCTCCTCTCTCTCTCTCTCTCTCTCTCTCTCTCTCTCTCTCTCTCTCTCTCTCTCTCTCTCTCTCTCTCTCTCTCCTCTCTCTCTCTCTCTCTCTCTCTCTCCTCTCCTCTCTCTCTCTCTCTCTCTCTCTCTCCTCTCTCTCTCTCTCTCTCTCTCTCTCTCTCTCTCTCTCTCTCTCTCTCTCTCTCCTCTCTCTCTCTCTCTCTCCTCTCCTCTCCAGTGTGCTCCGCGCTGGTCCTGTGTCGGAAGTGTGTCTGCTGGGCCTGCGCAGGACTGCTGGCCTCTCTGATGCTGCAGGTGAGTCTGCGCCACACCTGCACTCTCTGCCACTGCCCTTCATGTGTGGATGGATGGATGTATATATATATATATATTAGGCAGACTCTGATCCAGAGGCAGCGAGTCTCTGGCTGTGTCTCGTGAACCTCACCCACGCTCTTCACTGCTTATTTGATGATGTGTTTGTTTTCTAGTTGATTGTCTACCAGCTGATGTTTGAAATGTTCTTTCTCATGAGGTGAGTCGGTTGGAAAGGCCGTGCGCTCCTTTAAATGAAATGCAGCTTTTTAAAAGAATTTTCAGCTGATATTTTGTCCGTTCGCCCCCCCCCCTCTCTCTCAGGACCCTGGCGGTGGGCGGGGGGCTGCTCCTGCTCCTGGCGGAGGTGCACACGCAGAGTCGCTCGATGTTTGCGGGGGTCCCCAGCGTGGCGGAGGGGGGGCCCCGGCAGTACATGCAGCTGGGGGGCCGCATGCTGCTGGTGCTCATGTTCCTGACCCTGCTGCACTTCACAGTCACCAGTGCCTTCTCTGTGAGTGAGAGGGGGAGGGGGAGAGGGTGAGAGGGGGAGGAAGAGGGAAGAGGGAAGAGGGAGGGGGGAGAGGGGGAAGGGGAAAGGAGGGGGGAGGGGAGGGGTTCAGAGGAGGGTAGGGGGGAGGTGGTTCAGGGGGGGGTCTCCTAGCTGTGCCCCCCGCCCCCGGTGGTTCAGGACGTGGGGGGTACTGCACCCTGTTGTAAAGTCTGTGCTCTCTGGCGCCCCCCTGCAGGTGGTTCAGGACGCGGGTGGTATTGCACCCTGTTGTAAACTCTGTGCTCTCTAGCACCCCCCTGCCGGTGGTTCAGGACGCGGGGGGTACTGCACCCTGTTGTAAAGTCTGTGCTCTCTGGCGCCCTCCTGCAGGTGGTTCAGGACGCGGGGGGTACTTCACCCTGTTGTAAACTCTGTGCTCTCTGGCGCCCCCCTGCAGGTGGTTCAGGACGCGGTGGGTACTGCGCTCATGGTGCTGGTTGCAGTGGGGTTGAAGACCAGGCTGGCTGCTCTCACGCTGGTGCTGTGGCTCTGCGCAGTCAATCTGCTGGAGAATCCCTTCTGGATGGTCCACGAGCTCGACTTCCTGCAGGACTTCATGAGATTCAACTTCTTCCAGACCCTGTCCGTCATCGGGGGGGCTGCTGCTGCTCATCACACTGGGGCCGGGGGGGGTCTCGCTCGACCAGCACAAGAAGAGGTGGTAACTGAGGGTAGATTATACACAGAGAGAGAGAGAGACTGATACATACACCACAGAGAGACACACACCCAATACACAGACTTACAGACACAATGAAATGGGAACAGTGTCTATGACAGAAACACACACACAGATAGACACGCACACAGTTAGACACACACAGATAGACACACACAGATAGACAGGGCTGGGAGAGGCTCTCTGTTAGTGCAGCCGGGCTGGGAGAGGCTCTCCCTGTCTGTCAGTGCAGCCGGGCTGGGAGAGGCTCTCCCTGTCTGTCAGTGCATCCAGGCTGGGAGAGGCTCTCCCTGTCTGTCAGTGCAGCCAGGCTGGAAGAGGCTCGCCCTGTCTGTTAGTGCAGCCGGGCTGGGAGAGGCTCTCCCTGTCTGTCAGTGCAGCCGGGCTGGGAGAGGCTCTCCTGTCTGGGAGAGGCTCTCCCTCCTGTCTGTCAGTGCAGCCGGGCTGGGAGAGGCTCCCTGTCTGTCAGTGTCTGTCTCCCTGTCTGTCAGTGCAGCCGGGCTGGGAGAGGCTCTCCCTGTCTGTCAGTGCAGCCGGGCTGGGAGAGGCTCTCCCTGTCTGTCAGTGCAGCCGGGCTGGGAGAGGCTCTCCCTGTCTGTCAGTGCAGCCGGGCTGGGAGAGGCTCGCCCTGTCTGTCAGTGCAGCCGGGCTGGGAGAGGCTCTCCCTGTCTGTCAGTGCAGCCGGGCTGGGAGAGCTCTCCCTGTCTGTCAGTGCAGCCGGGCTGGGAGAGGCTCTCCCTGTCTGTCAGTGCCGCCGGGCTGGGAGAGGCTCTCCCTGTCTGTTAGTGCAGCCGGGCTGGGAGAGGCTCTCCCTGTCTGTCAGTGCAGCCGGGCTGGGAGAGGCTCTCCCTGTCTGTCAGTGCAGCCGGGCTGGGAGAGGCTCTCCCTGTCTGTTAGTGCAGCTGGGCTGGGAGAGGCTCTCCCTGTCTGTTAGTGCAGCCGGGCTGGGAGAGGCTCTCCCTGTCTGTTAGTGCAGCCGCGCTGGGAGAGGCTTTCCCTGTCTGTCAGTGCCGCCGGGCTGGGAGAGGCTCTCTCCCTGTCTGTCAGTGCAGCCGGGCTGGGAGAGGCTCTCCTGGAGAGAGCTCTCCCTGTCTGTCAGTGCAGCCGGGCTGGGAGAGCCTCCCTGGGCTGGGCTGGGAGAGGCTCTCCCTGTCTGTCAGTGCAGCCGGGCTGGGAGAGGCTTTCCCTGTCTGTCTCTCAGGGGCTCTTGTTACCTTTGACTGTGGGGATCGTTTCATACTGAACACAGCCAGGCCTGGGGACTGTGGCATTGCATTTGATTTCTGATTTCATTTAAACAAGGATTTCAGGGGTTTGTCTTTATAATTAAAGGGGGCAGTGAAAACCAGTGGCTGGGTTACAGATGAATTTCCGATTTATTTTTAGTTTAGTTTTAAGAGTTTAATGAAAGACAGCATTGATCTGATGGGTGCTGCTGTTCATCTGCTGAACTTGTGTAACAGAATGCCTTGAGAGATTGTAGAGTGCTCTTGTTTCAGGAAAGTAATCTGGGGGGGTGAGGAGGGTTAGGGTTTATTTCGGGGATGGTGAGGAGGGTTAGGGTTTATTTCGGGATGGTGAGGAGGGTTAGGGTTTATTTCAGGGGTGGTGAGGAGGGTTAGGGTTTATTTCAGGGTGGTGAGGAGGGTTAGGGTTTATTTCAGGGTGGTGAGGAGGGTTAGGGTTTATTTCGGGGGTGGTGAGGAGGGTTAGGGTTTATTTCAGGGTGGTGAGGAGGATTAGGGTTTATTTCAGGATGGTGAGGAGGGTTAGGGTTTATTTCGGGGTGGTGAGGAGGGTTAGGGTTTATTTCAGGGGTGGTGAGGAGGGTTAGGGTTTATTTCAGGGTGGTGAGGAGGGTTAGGGTTTATTTCGGGGGTGGTGAGGAGGGTTAGGGTTTATTTCGGGATGGTGAGGAGGGTTAGGGTTTATTTTGGGGGTGTTGAGGAGGGTTAGGGTTTATTTCGGGGGGATGGTGAGGAGGGTAGGGTTTGTTTCAGGGGATGGTGAGGAGGGTTAGGGTTTATTTCGGGGTGGTGAGGAGGGTTAGGGTTTATTTCAGGGGTGGTGATGAGGGTTAGGGTTTATTTCAGGGTGGTGAGGAGGGTTAGGGTTTATTTCAGGGTGGTGATGAGGGTTAGGGTTTATTTCGGGATGGTGAGGAGGATTAGGGTTTATTTCAGGGTGGTGAGGAGGGTTAGGGTTTATTTCAGGGGAGGTGATGAGGGTTAGGGTTTATTTCAGGGTGGTGAGGGAGGGTTGGGGTTTATTTCGGGGGTGGTGATGAGGTTAGGGTTTATTTCAAATGGTGAGGAGGTTAGGGTTTATTTCAGGGATGGTGAGGAGGTTAGGGTTTATTTCGGGGTGGTGAGGAGGGTTAGGGTTTATTTCAGGGGTGGTGATGAGGGTTAGGGTTTATTTCAGGGTGGTGAGGAGGGTTAGGGTTTATTTCGGGGGTGGTGATGAGGGTTAGGGTTTATTTCGGGATGGTGAGGAGGGTTAGGGTTTATTTCGGGATGGTGAGGAGGGTTAGGGTTTATTTCGGGGGTGGTGATGAGGGTTAGGGTTTATTTCAGGGGTGGTGATGAGGGTTAGGGTTTATTTCAGGGTGGTGAGGAGGGTTAGGGTTTATTTCGGGGGTGGTGATGAGGGTTAGGGTTTATTTCGGGATGGTGAGGAGGGTTAGGGTTTATTTCGGGATGGTGAGGAGGGTTAGGGTTTATTTCGGGGGTGGTGAGGAGGGTTAGGGTTTATTTCAGGATGGTGAGGAGGGTTAGGGTTTATTTCAGGGTGGTGAGGAGGGTTAGGGTTTATTTCGGGGGTGGTGAGGAGGGTTAGGGTTTATTTCAGGGGTGGTGAGGAGGGTTAGGGTTTATTTCGGGGTGGTGAGGAGGGTTAGGGTTTATTTCGGGGGTGGTGAGGAGGGTTAGGGTTTATTTCAGGGTGGTGAGGAGGGTTAGGGTTTATTTCAGGGTGGTGAGGAGGGTTAGGGTTTATTTCAGGGTGGTGAGGAGGGTTAGGGTTTATTTCAGGGGGATGGTGAGGAGGGTTAGGGTTTATTTCGGGGGTGGTGATGAGGGTTAGGGTTTAGGGCTTGTAGAAACAGGGTTACTGTAACTGTTTGTTTGTTTTTAGGCACATTTATTTATTTATTTATTTACATCATATATAATATATAATAAAAATGCAAACAGAAAGTGTGTCTGCTCTTGTTCTGATTTCAGGCGGATCGATATGAAACACAGCTTTGTGAAACGCACAAGGAAAGTGTCTTTAAAATGTCTCTCCAGTTAAACTCAATGCCAGAGTGCTGTCAAACACACACACACGCACACTGACACACACACACACACACACACACACACACACACACACACACACACACACACACACTGACACACACACTGACACACACACACACACACACTGAAATACACACTGACACACTGAAACACACACACAGACACACACAGACACACACACACTGAACGCACACACAGACACACACACTGACACACTGAAACACACACACAGACAGACACACACACACACACACTGACACACACACACTGACACACTGAAACACACACAGACACACACACACGCATGCACACACACACACACTGACACACACTGAAACACACACAGACACACACACTGACACACACACACTGAAACACACGCACGCACACACACACACTGACACACACTAAGACACACACTGACACACTGACACACACTAACACACACACTGACACACACACACACACTGAACGCACACACACACACTGACACACACACATGGACGCACACACACTGACACACACACACACTGAATCCCAGTCCACACACACACTGCCCATCCCAGTCCCACACACACACACACTCACCCACCCACACACACACACTGAATCCCAGTCCCACACACACACACACTGACACCCAGTCCCACACACACACTGAACCCACACACTGCTCATCCCAGTCCCACACACACACTGCTCATCACCCACACACACACACCCACACACCCAGTCACACACACACGTCCCACACACACACACACACCCAGTCCCACACACACACTGCTCATCCCAGCCCACTGCACCACCTGGCTCCCCAGTCCCACACACACACTCTAGCAGTCCCAACCTGGTATCCCAGTCCCAGACTGCTCATCCCAGTCCCACACACACACACACACACACTGCTCATCCCAGTCCCACACCCACACACTGCTCATCCCAGTCCCACCCACACACTGCTCATCCCAGTCCCACCTCCACACTGCCCGCCCAGTCCCAGACCCAGGCTCATCCCAGTCCCACACCCACACACTGCTCATCCCAGTCCCACACACACACTGCTCATCCCGTCCTGAAGCCTCCCAGTCCCACACACACACACACTCTCATGTCCCAGCAATCCCAGTCCCACACCCACACACGGCTCATCCCAGTCCCATACACACACACACAGCAGCCCCCACACACACACTGAGGAGCTCATCCCAGTCCCACACCCACACTGCTCATCCCAGTCCCAGCTTTGCCCAATTCAGCGATTTCTTTTTTTTTTCCATGATAGAAAATGTTTATGGGATGTCAGATGCACGCAATAAAAAAAAATAAGCCAGATTTAAGGAGTTCGAAAATCCCAGTCCCAAAACCGCTCAGAATAATTCCGTAACAGCTGCTGAAACACTGCACTGTTCTGCCCAGCGTGCCTGTCCCAC
Source organism: Huso huso (assembly GCA_036884735.1). Lineage (NCBI taxonomy): Eukaryota > Metazoa > Chordata > Actinopteri > Acipenseriformes > Acipenseridae > Huso > Huso huso. The sequence continues at coordinate 10,328,493 of CM072703.1, forward strand.
ACACACACTTAGCAACAGCAGTCCAGCTGTACATGTTTTGTTGTCAATAAAACTGCTTCCCAGTCCCACACACACACTCTCCCCAGCCTTCAAGGAGTCCCACACACACACACTTATCAATGGCTATAAAGCCAAATGCAACGCAATTGAATCTCATTGAAATGCCCCCATCCCAGTCCCACATACACTCACACACTGCCCATCCCAGTCCCACACTCACTCACACACTGCCCATCCCAGTCCCACACACACACACACTGCCCATCCCAGTCCCACACACACACTTCCCATCCCAGTCCCACACCCACACACACTCATCCCCCCATCCTCCCAGTCCCACACACCCAGTCCCACACACTCCCAGTCCCGCCCATCCCAGTCCCACACACACACACACTGCCCATCCCAGTCCCACACACACACACACACTGCTCATCCCAGTCCCACACACACACTGCCCATCCCAGTCCCACACACACACACACTGCCCAGTCCCACACACACACACACACACACACACACACACACACACACTCATCCCAGTCCCACACACACACTCTGCCCATCCCAGTCCCACACACACACTGCCCATCCCAGTCCCACACACACACACACTGCTCATCCCAGTCCCACACACACACACACACACTGCCCATCCCAGTCCCACACACACACACACTGCCCATCCCAGTCCCACACACACACACACACTGCCCATCCCAGTCCCACACACACACACACCCACTCATCCCAGTCCCACACCCACACACTGCTCATCCCAGTCCCACACACACACACACTGCCCATCCCAGTCCCACACACACATCCCAGTCCCACACACATCCCAGTCCCCAGTCCCACACACACACTGCCCATTCCCCAGTCCCACACACACACTGCCCATCCCAGTCCCACACACACACACACACACACTGCTCATCCCAGTCCCACACACACACACACACTGCCCATCCCAGTCCCACACACACACACTGCTCATCCCAGTCCCACACACACACTGCTCATCCCAGTCCCACACCCACACACTGCCCATCCCAGTCCCACACACACACACACTGCTCATCCCAGTCCCACACACACACACACTGCTCATCCCAGTCCCACACACACACACACTGCCCATCCCAGTCCCACACACACACACTGCCCATCCCAGTCCCACACACACACACTGCCCATCCCAGTCCCACACACACACACACACACACACTGCTCATCCCAGTCCCACACCCACACACTGCTCATCCCAGTCCCACACACACACTGCTCATCCCAGTCCCACACACACACACACACACTCTGCTCATCCCAGTCCCACACACACACTGCTCATCCCAGTCCCACACACACACACACTGCTCATCCCAGTCCCACACCCACACACTGCTCATCCCAGTCCCACACACACTCTGCCCATCCCAGTCCCACACACACTCTGCTCATCCCAGTCCCACACACACACACACTCTGCCCATCCCAGTCCCACACACACACACTGCTCATCCCAGTCCCACACCCACACACTGCTCATCCCAGTCCCACACCCACACACTGCCCATCCCAGTCCCACACACACACTGCCCATGCCCATCCCAGTCCCACACACACTCTGCCCTTCCCTGTCCCACACACACTGCTCATCCCAGTCCCACACACACACACACACACACTGCTCATCCCAGTCCCACACCCACACACACACACACACTGCTCATCCCAGTCCCACACACACACATCCCAGTCCCACACACACACTGCCCATCCCAGTCCCACACACACACACACACTGCTCATCCCAGTCCCACACACACACACTGCTCATCCCAGTCCCACACACACACACACACTGCTCATCCCAGTCCTACACACACTCTGCCCATCCCAGTCCCACACTCACTGTGTTTGTGTGTGACTTGTTCATTTACAATGACAGTTACAATTATGCTGCAGTAATTACAATTATAATTACAATTACACTAAAAAGTAGCATAAGCAGATCCCCTCATTAACATGCTTACTGTGTTTATTCTGAATAACCCGAGCCATAATCACAGGTACAGACACAGAAACACGCTGTAGAACTTTTATTATTTCAAACAAGAGTAACGATGGAACGACAAGTCAGTGTGTAACTGAACTGCGATCGATCAGTCGTGTGGTACAATTACAATTGCATTGTCATTGCAATTAATCCTGAATTGATAGGAGGTTCAGAGGGCGTGTGTGTGTGTGTGTGCGTGTGTCAGTGTGTGAGACACACAGCACTCCTTGTGTTGAAATGACCCACACAGCACAACATGATTACTGTGTGTGGCAGCTCTGCTCTGTACGGGTTTTAAAAACATGTCCTCTTCCAGCTCCATTCCGGGACCTGCATGACTGTCCCTCTCCATTCACTCACTCTCCTGTCCAGCTGAGACAGACAGGGGCACGGAGGGACGGGTCTGTTACCAGGGAGGGGACATGGGCTGGGGGTTCTGCAGGTAGGACATGACCACTGCTGAGATGGACAACCTGTGGACAGACAGAGACAGAGGTTCAGGCGACAGACACACACTGCAAGAACAGGTAGAATATTTACACCAACGCATTCTGGAGCAGCTGTACAGACAGCAGTCTGGAACCGGAGCAGGGAGATATCTTTACAAAGCTGTTTGCTTTAGCCGTGGTCCCTGCTGTATGAAATGCTGACTGCCTCCCCGCTTGAGATATGAACTGCACAGGAGTCTAAGTGTTGGTCTGTCACCAGTGTAAATGTCTACAATGAAATGGGCTTTTTAAACCAATCTGTCACAGCATGAGCACGGAGCTGACTATACAGGAAGGTGAAACCAGAAAGAAACTCAGTCAAGGAGACCCAGCAGCTCTGAAGAAGGCAGCAGCTGAAACGTGCGTCTGCTCCCCTTGCAGTTTCTTGCAGTTTCTTGCAGTTTTCCCCCCTGAGTTTTGTGATGAAGTGTGCTGCAGTCCTGGATAATGAATGCTTCCTGAACTGAAGGAGTGGCTGAGTGGAGTGGAAAGAGCCTCACATGAAGCTGCTCATCATCTGCTTGGTGTCCTCTGAGCTGCGGGAGTTAGCGAAGCTGATGAAGGAGCAATACACTGCGATCCAGGCACACCACTTCAACTGATGAAGGAGCAATACACACAGGGGAGAGTGCGTGTGATCCAGGCACACCACTTCAACTGAGAATAGAGACAAGAACACAGGGGAGAGTGTGAGTCAATACAGTGTGATCCAGACACACCACTTCAATAGAGACAAGAACAGAGTGTGAGTCAATGTGTGATCCAGACACACCACTTCAATAGAGACAAGAACACAGGGGAGAGTGTGAGTCAATACAGTGTGATCCAGACACACCACTTCAACTGAGAATAGAGACAAGAACACACGGGGAGAGTGTGAGTCAATACAGTGTGATCCAGGCACACCACTTCAACTGAGAATAGAGACAAGAACACAGGGAGACAAGAACACAGTGTGAGTCAATACAGTGTGATCCAGACACACCACTTCAATAGAGACAAGAACACAGGGGAGAGTGTGAGTCAATACAGTGTGATCCAGACACACCACTTCAATAGAGACAAGAACACAGGGGCAGACCACTGTGAGAATCAAATACAGTGTGATCCAGACACACCACTTCAACTGAGAATAGAGACAAGAACACAGGGGAGAGTGTGAGTCAATACACTGCGATCCAGGCACACCACTTCAACTGAGAATAGAGACAAGAACACAGGGGAGAGTGTGAGTCAATACAGTGTGATCCAGGCACACCACTTCAACTGAGAATAGAGACAAGAACACAGGGGAGACAAGAACACACGAGTCAATACAGTGTGATCCAGACACACCACTTCAATAGAGACAAGAACACAGGGGAGAGTGTGAGTCAATACAGTGCGATCCAGACACACCACTTCAACTGAGAATAGAGACAAGAACACAGGGAATAGAGACAAGTGGGAGAGTGTGAGTCAATACAGTGTGATCCAGACAAACCACTTCAACTGAGAATAGAGACAAGAACACAGGGGAGAGTGTGAGTCAATACAGTGTGATCCAGACACACCACTTCAATAGAGACAAGAACACAGGGGAGAGTGTGAGTCAATACAGTGTGATCCAGGCACACCACTTCAACTGAGAATAGAGACAAGAACACAGGGGAGAGTGTGAGTCAATACAGTGTGATCCAGGCACACCACTTCAACTGAGAATAGAGACAAGAACACAGGGGAGAGTGTGAGTCAATACAGTGTGATCCAGGCACACCACTTCAATAGAGACAAGAACACAGGAGAGTGTGAGTCAATACACTGCGATCCAGACACACCACTTCAACTGAGAATAGAGACAAGAACACAGGGGAGAGTGTGAGTCAATACAGTGTGATCCAGAACAGACACCAGGCACACCACTTCAACTGAGAATAGAGACAAGAACACAGGGTGAGAATACAGTGTGATCCAGGCACACCACTCAATACAGTGTGATCCAGGCACACCACTTCACTAGAGACAAGAACACAGGGGGAGTGGGAGAGTGTGTCTTACAGTCTTGGTCACTCTGCAGTCTGTCTTACAGCAGGCATGGCAATAAGACCCCTTTTGCAAAGCAGCTTCCCCATCCCCATCCCCATGTTTTAATACCAGCTGGATTAGCTGCAGTGTGCACAGGTAACAAGCTCAGGTGTGTCTGATTAAACACCTTGTGAAAATCAGGACCGGATCAAGCTGCTGTGCAAAGGGAGTCTTGCCACCCCCCCTCCCTGTATGAAGCAGTGAGGGCGGGGGTCAGTCCTACCTTCAGCATGAGTCCACACATGCTGAAGATCATGCCCAGCAGGTTCATGTAGTCTGGGGTGGGGTCCTCCAGCGCCGGGTTGTTCTCTGTGGAGGGAGGCTTGTACCTGCAGGGACACAGAGATACAGCAGCGTCAGGAAAGCAATGCGGACCGGGGAAAGAAAAATACGTTACAGAAATGTTTTTAGAGTTTTTTAAGATCTTGTTCGCTGGGAGAATGTGCATTACAGACCAGAACTACCAGCAATTGTGGTTTGTATGATTATAGCATTAGCAGTCACCGAATCAAATATACATATAGTTTTATCTAAAGTAACTTTAAGGATTGTTTTTTTTCTGTTTGCTGTGGAAGTACACGCTTCGTTGGTAAAGCAGGCACAGCGTGATTATAATAATCTATTATGATCAGTACTTCACTAGCAATGCCCGAGTCTGAACCGCACGACGCGTCACTGACTCGACACGCTCACCTCAGGATCTTGTTTGGTCTCTGCGGATCCGACATGCTGTTGGAAGTTGAAGACATGTTTGTGTATTGGTTGTATTGTTAGTATTTTAGATGTATAAATATGTATTATTGATCCGCCGGACCCTTCCTTACAATATAACTAACCCCCGGACACAAAACACACAGTCAGCGCTCCGCCTCGTCACCGCTCCGACAGGCCATTCCGCTTCCGTTCGGGGTAGCAACGTAACCGGAGACACTTTAATGTTTAACTGAGTTAGCCGCAGTAATAACGTTTTTTATTTATTTATTTTACACTTATTTTATTTTATTTGTATCTACAGTATTGTCCATTGTTTTAAAAAGTTCCCGACACGGTTGCTACGGAGACGGAACCCGCTCCTCCAGAGGTCCGTTTCCTCCAGAGCTCCGACAGGAAGCAATGTAAACTAATACCTGCGTTCCTTAATACATGTAATTCAACACATTAAATGAATGTTTTGAAGGGCAGCTAACGCGGCGTAAGACTGCGGTCTTGGGGGTTAAGTGTCTTATTTTAACGCAGTAAGTACTTTTTTTAAATTTAAATTTCTTAATAAAATTTAGAATTAACAGTGAACGGACTGCCGCATTCCCAGTCTGTGTTTAAACTCTGTGCAGTCTGAACGCGGATTCGCATATGGGATTCAAACCAGTAATATCGACTGGGATAGTCCATCCGGCGAGACGCTGTGTCCACACCAGTTGAACACTCATTATTTGTATTATTTCATGTATTCTTTTCAGACTGACCGAACGGGTTATTTTAATCCCTCGTGTCCGCTGTTCTTTGCATCCCGTGTCGTGTTATTAATGCTTTCACAGCCTCTTTCTTCTTTTTAGCCTCATTTCGTTTCATGTTTTATAATTCTCGTCGTTTTAATAGCCTGCTATAAATCTGAAGCCGGTTTCCACTTGCTTGGAAATTAAAGGGTCAGCTGTTTTACTAGACGTGGTTAGAATTAGTGTTGGGTTAAGTGGCGATATTATTATTATTATTATTATGCTCTTTCTGCGCTGTAGACTAAAGGCAGCTCTGGTGAGTTAGCCTTCAGTTTATCACTACAGAGCTGACATTTAAAATACAAATCATTTCAGAATTGCTTTTATTTGAGTTCATGTGATTCAGAACCACTCACTCCATTTTGACCGCTGCTTGTCAATACAAAGAACGTTTTTTGAAAGATTTTGAAGAGGAGTTCTGTTTAATAACCCAAACCCAAACCCTAACCCTAACCCTACCCTTTACCTGTCCCGTTCGGGGAGCGGTTCAGAACGCTGGCTTCTCAGTGCATTACCCTAACCCTACCCCTACCCCTACCCCTACCCTACCCTTCACCCGTCCCGTTCAGGGAGCGGTTCAGCACCATCGTGCAATGCGCTGGCTTCTCAGTGCATTACCCTAACCCTACCCCTACCCCTACCCTACCCTTCACCCGTCCCGTTCAGGGAGCGGTTCAGCACCATCGTGCAATGCGCTGGCTTCTCAGTGCATTACCCGAACCCTACCCCTACCCCTATCCTACCCTTCACCCGTCCCGTTCGGGGAGCGGTTCAGCACCATCGTGCAATGCGCTGGCTTCTCAGTGCATTACCCTAACCCTACCCCTACCCCTACCCTACCCTTCACCTGTCCCGTTCGGGGAGCGGTTCCACCATCGTCAAGCGCTGGCTTCTCAGTGCATTACCCTAACCCTACCCCTACCCCTACCCCTACCCTACCCTTCACCCGTCCCGTTCAGGGAGCGGTTCAGCACCATCGTGCAATGCGCTGGCTTCTCAGTGCATTACCCTAACCCTACCCCTACCCCTACCCTACCCTTCACCCGTCCCGTTCGGGGAGCGGTTCAGCACCATCGTGCAATGCACTGACTTCTCAATATTCACGGCTCTTTTATTGTCCCTTGTCTCGCTCAGATTTGAAGCATGGCATTCCCGGAGCCCCAGCCCAGAAAGCAGGAGTTACCCAGGAAACTCCTCCGCAGCCTGGACTGCAAGCAAGGCGCCGTGCGAGCTGTGCGCTTCAACGGTGAGCAGAGAGAGGGGTCCTGGTATTGAATGTGAGCCCCGTGTACTCTACATGCACTCAGAGAGACGCGAGGTGTCTGCTGCTTCCACGTGAGGGAGGCTTTCCATTCTTCTTCTTAATCAGCTAAATAACCCAAACGTATCACCTAAAGGCAGTATGATGACTGGAATGAAATGTATTTTGAACAGGTTTCAAGAATGATTGAATGGGTGACAATGATGATGCTGTTTCGAATGCTGTGAAATCACTGCTGTCTGTCTGTCTGTCTGTCTGTCTGTCTGTCGCTGGTCCTCTCATCGGGACACTCATGTAAACGGTTAAAGAAGGAATAACAGTATTAACAAGATGAACTGTGTCTGTGTGTGTGTCTGTATGTCTGTGTGTGTGTGTGTATCTGTGTGTGTGTGTGTCTCTGTATGTCTGTGTGTGTGTCTCTGTGTGTGTGTGTGTGTGTGTGTGTGTGTGTGTGTGTGTGTCTCTGTGTCTGTGTGTGTCTGTGTGTGTGTGTCTCTGTGTGTGTCTGTATGTCTGTGTGTGTGTGTCTGTGTGTGTGTGTGTGTGTGTGTCTGTGTGTGTGTGTCTCTGTGTGTGTGTGTGTGTGTGTGTGTGTCTCTGTATGTGTGTGTGTGTCTCTGTGTGTGTGTGTGTCTGTATGTGTGTGTGTGTGTGTCTCTGCCCCCTAGTGGATGGTAATTACTGCCTGACGTGCGGCAGTGACAAGTCCCTGAAGCTGTGGAGCCCGATGCGCGGGACTCTGCTCAAGACCTACAGCGGACACGGGTACGAGGTCCTGGACGCAGACGGGTGAGGCTTCACTGCCTTCTAGAAAGGGTTCCCATAGGAGAGTGTCATAAAGCATAGGGAAGCACAGAGATGCATGGTGAAGCATAGGGAAGCATTGTAAAGGACAGAGAGGTCTGGTAAAGCATAGGGAAGCATTGTAAAGCACAGAGAGGTCTGGTAAAGCATAGGGAGCATTGTAAAGCACAGAGAGGTCTGGTAAAGCATAGGGAAGCATTGTAAAGCACAGAGAGGTCTGGTAAAGCAGAGGGAAGCATTGTAAAGCACAGAGAGGTCTGGTAAAGCATAGGGAAGCATTGTAAAGCACAGAGAGGTGTGGTAAAGCATAGGGAAGCATTGTAAAGCACAGAGAGGTCTGGTAAAGCATAGGGAAGCATTGTAAAGCACAGAGAGGTCTGGTAAAGCATAGGGAAGCATTGTAAAGCACAGAGAGGTCTGGTAAAGCATAGGGAAGCATTGTAAAGCACAGAGAGGTCTGGTAAAGCATAGGGAAGCATGAGGGATGTTTTTTTAATTTTTATATAAATGTGTTAAAGCTCTCCTTGTCTCTCAGGTCATGTGATAACAGTCACCTGACCTCGTGCGGCTCTGACAAGACTGTGATCCTGTGGGATGTGGCGACGGGTCAGGTGATCAGGAAGCTGCGGGGACACGCAGGGGTCAGTACAGCACGCCCCTCATCTCTGTGTTTACTCTGTTTATATTGATGTTTACTGTGATTGATTGATTGATTGATTGACTCTGTGATCAGTACCCTGTGTGATTGATTGATTGATTGACTCTGTGATCAGTACCCTGTGTGATTGATTGATTGATTGATTGATTGGTTGATTGGTTGACCCTGTGTTTGTTGCTCACAGAAAGTGAACTGCGTCCGGTTTAATGAAGAGGCCACAGTAATCCTCTCAGGTGAGTCAGATTCATGGTGTGTGTGCTGATCCTGACATCCCAATACACTAGAGATTACAATTACACTTACAATTACAATGCTGTCTCCTTCAATTACACTTACAACGCTGTCTCCTTCAATTACACTTACAACGCTGTCTCCTTCAATTACACTTACAACGCTGTCTCCTTCAATTACACTTACAACGCTGTCTCCTTCAATTACACTTACAACGCTGTCTCCTTCAATTACACTTACAACGCTGTCTCCTTCAATTACAATTACAACGCTGTCTCCTTCAATTACAATGCTGTCTCCTTCAATTACAGTGCTGTCTCCTTCAATTACACTTACAATGCTGTCTCCTTCAATTACAATTACAACGCTGTCTCCTTCAATTACAATTACAACGCTGTCTCCTTCAATTACAATTACAACGCTGTCTCCTTCAATTACACTCAATTACGCTGTCTCCTTCAATTACACTTACAACGCTGTCTCCTTCAATTACAACGCTGTCTCCTTCAATTACACTTACAACGCTGTCTCCTTCAATTACAGTCAGTCCTGAGGCAGAACGACAAGTCAGTGTGTAATCAGGGAGAGGGGTCAGTCCTGAGGCGGAACGACAAGTCAGTGTGTAATCAGTGAGAGGGGTCAGTCCTGAGGCGGAACGACAAGTCAGTGTGTAATCAGTGAGAGGGGTCAGTCCTGAGGCGGAACGACAAGTCAGTGTGTAATCAGTGAGAGGGGGTCAGTCCTGAGGCAGAACGACAAGTCAGTGTGTAATCAGGGAGGGGGTCCTGTCCTGAGGCAGAACGACAAGTCAGTGTGTAATCAGTGAGAGGGGTCAGTCCTGAGGCAGAACGACAAGTCAGTGTGTAATCAGTGAGAGGGGTCAGTCCTGAGGCAGAACGACAAGTCAGTGAGAGGGGTCAGTCCTGAGGCAGAACGACAAGTCAGTGTGTAATCAGTGAGGGGGGTCAGTCCTGAGGCAGAACGACAAGTCAGTGTGTAATCAGTGAGAGGGGTCAGTCCTGAGGCAGAACGACAAGTCAGTGTGTAATCAGTGAGGGGGGTCAGTCCTGAGGCAGAACGACAAGTCAGTGTGTAATCAGTGAGAGGGGTCAGTCCTGCTGTAAATGCAAGTCTGTGTAATCAGTTAGAGGGGTCAGTCCTGTCACAGACAAGTGTGTGTGTAAAAAGATGAGGGGTCATCCTGAAGGCATATGAAATATCTATTTTAGTATTTTTTTAAAAAAAAAATTTTATAAACAATGGACCATCCTTTTGTCGCTGCTTTTTATAAAGTACGATTTAGATTTATTTATTTTTAATCATTTTAATGCGTGTCTCTTGCGTGTTGCAGGCTCCCAATCAGTGAGAGGGTGCGCCTGAGGGGACGACAAGTCAGTGTGTAATCAGTGAGAGGGTCAGATCCTCGAGGCAGAACAAAGAGTCAGTGTGTGAGAGGGCCAGCCTGAGGAACGGTGTCGGTGTGTAGTCAGAGATCCTGACCGGGGACAAGTCAGACACTGAGAGGGGTCAGTCCTGAGGCGGACAGCTCAAGTCAGTGTGTAATCAGTGACAGCAGCTCAGTCCTGAGGCAGAACGGAAGCAGCTCAGTGAGAGGGAGAGACACTGAACAGAACGACAGTCAGTGTGTAATCAGTGAGGGGTCAGTCCTGAGGCAGCGACAAGTCAGAGTGAGACAGTGAACAGCAGAGGCAGAGAGACAAGACACTGAACAGTGAGAGGGTCAGTCAGAGAGAGAGACTGAACAGCAGCTCAGAGTGTAATCAGTGAGAGGGTCAGCAGCTCAGGCAGAGAGACAAGTCACTGAACAGCAGCTCAGAGAGAGGCAGAACACTGAACAGCAGCTCAGAGAGAGAGAGAGGACAAGGAACAGCAGCAGTCCTGAGAGAGAGACACTGAACAGCAGCTCAGGGCAGCTCAGGGAGAGAGAGGCAGAACGACAGCAGCTCAGAGAGTAATCAGTTAGAGCTCTGCTGAAATGCAGCTGTCTTGTTATCAGAGAGTCACAGGCTTCAAAAAAGATGAACAGCAGCTCAGAAATATCTATTTTAGCTCAGAGAGAAAAAAAAAGCTTAGATAAACACAGCAGCAGCTCAGAGAGAGAGCTTTTTATAAAGCTCAGAGAGAGAGAGAGAGCCTGAACAGCAGCTCAGAGAGAGGCTCCATCGAACAGCAGCTCAGAGAGAGAGAGACACGGAACAGCAGCTCAGAGAGAGAGAGCAGCTGACGAACAGTCAGCCTCAGAGAGAGGAGACACTGAACAGCAGCTCAGGTGAGTGCAGACACTGGAGCTCAGACAGCTCAAAGAGAGAGAGACTGAACAGCAGCTCAGAGAGAGAGAGACTGAACAGCAGCTCAGAGAGAGAGGCACAGAGAGACACTGAACAGCAGCTCAGAGAGAGAGACACTGAACAGCAGCTCAGAGAGAGAGAGAGGCACTGAACAGCAGCTCAGAGAGAGAGAGACACGGAACAGCAGCTCAGAGAGAGAGAGACACGGAACAGCAGCTCAGAGAGAGAGAGACACTGAACAGCAGCTCAGAGAGAGAGAGACACTGAACAGCAGCTCAGAGAGAGAGAGACACGGAACAGCAGCTCAGAGAGAGAGAGACACGGAACAGCAGCTCAGAGAGAGAGAGCCTGAACAGCAGCTCAGAGAGAGAGAGACACTGAACAGCAGCTCAGAGAGAGAGAGACACTGAACAGCAGCTCAGAGAGAGAGAGGCACTGAACAGCAGCTCAGAGAGAGAGAGACACTGAAACACTGAACAGCAGCTCAGAGAGAGAGACACTGAACAGCAGCTCAGAGAGAGAGAGACACGGAACAGCAGCTCAGAGAGAGAGAGACACGGAACAGCAGCTCAGAGAGAGAGAGGCACTGAACAGCAGCTCAGAGAGAGAGAGACACTGAACAGCAGCTCAGAGAGAGAGACACTGAACAGCAGCTCAGAGAGAGAGAGACACTGAACAGCAGCTCAGAGAGAGAGAGAGGCACTGAACAGCAGCTCAGAGAGAGAGACACTGAACAGCAGCTCAGAGAGAGAGAGAGACACTGAACAGCAGCTCAGAGAGAGAGGCACTGAACAGCAGCTCAGAGAGAGAGACACTGAACAGCAGCTCAGAGAGAGAGAGACACTGAACAGCAGCTCAGAGAGAGAGAGACACTGAACAGCAGCTCAGAGAGAGAGGCACTGTCTCAGAGAGAGACCCTGCAGCTGCAGAGAGAGTTTCAGCAGTTGATCGGAGAACAGAGCAGACAGATTGTCTCTGAACAGCAGCTCAGAGAGAGAGAGACACTTTACAGCCTCTCACTGAACTGGCATTTTAAAATGAAGAACAGCTTCTTTATTTGTTTTACTTTATCTGATGCTATTGGTTCTATTAATCCCAAAGATTTAATAGCATTGGTATTTTATTGTATTTTAATCTCCCTTTTGCTCCCTCCCTCTCTCCCTCTTTCTCTCCCTCCTCCCTCCCTCCCTCCCTCCTCTCTCCCTCCTCCCAGCTCAGCTCTCCCTCCCTCCCTCTCTCTCCCTCCCTCCCTCCCTCTCTCCCTCCCTCCCTCTCTCCCTCTCTCCCTCTCTGCAGGTCAGTGGATGGCCGGGTCAGGCGCTATGACCTGCGCATGGGGCAGCTGCACTCAGATTTTGTGGACAGTAAGTTTTTTATTTATTTTTTATAGTGCTTATCAGGTATTAAAAAGGAAACCATGATGGGCACAGGTGTAGAAAGACGTGCAGCTGAGAGAAGTGGAATCGTGAGCTGCAGATTTGTCTCTGCAGGCCCCGTCACCTGTGTGTGTTTCAGCAAGGATGGGCAGTGCACTTTGAGCTCCAGCCTGGACTCCACACTGCGGCTGCTGGACAAGGACACGGGGGAGCTGCTGGGAGAGTAAGAGACCCTTCCTGCATCCTGGAGAGTGAAGAGAGAGAGAGATCTCATCCCAAACACTTGCACACACAGACTTTATTGTATTTACTGCACATCAGAGAGATTTGGACCAGCCCAACACTACTGCACACACAGAGACTCGATCACTCACAATACAACACTACTGCACCAACAGAGACTCTCTCACCTCCAACACTACTGCACACACAGAGACCTCCCCTCTCTCACAATACAACACTACTGCACACACAGAGACTCGATCTCACACACAACTGCACACAGAGACTCAGATTTTGTGGACAGTAAGTTTTTCTCATTTAATTTTTAACATCAGGTATTAAAAACAGAAACCATGATGGGCACAATACAACACTACTGCACACACAGAATCGAGCTCACAGATTTGTCACTGCAGGCCCCGTCACCTGTGTGTGTTTCACAACACTGCACTGCACACCTGGACTCCAGCCTCGGACAAGGGACAACACTCTGCTGGACAAGGACACAATACAACTGCTGGGACAGAGTCACAAGACCCACTCCTGCATCCTGGAGAGTGAAGAGAGACTCGATCTCACAATACAACAACACTACAACACAACACTACTGCACACACAGACTCGATCTCACAATACAACACTACTGCACACACAGACACTCGATCTCACACAATACAACACTACTGCACACACAGAGACTCGATCTCACACAATACAACACTACTGCACACACAGAGACTCGATCTCACAATACAACACTACTGCACACACAGAGACTCGATCTCACACAATACAACACTACTGCACACACAGAGACTCGATCTCACAATACAACACAGACAACACACACTAGACTACTCTCACAATACAACACTACTGCACACACAGATTCAACAATACAACACTACTGCACACAGAGCACGTGTGCTCACAATACAAATGTTGGTACTTGGTACACATATAAATGGTCTGTGTTTCACGCAGATTTAAAAAGGTAGATTTGTATTTAGGCAAGGAGGGGCACAAATCACTGCACACAAATGAATATGTGACACAGGGTTGCACAGAATGACTGCACACTGGGATTCAAGTGAATAATTAAGTAGTAATTGAATCCCAGCACAAACAGTATAAATAGATGCACATTGTCACTCAGTCTTGGGTGTTCAAGAGGAGAACGGTGAGAGAGAGAGAGAATTAAAATAAGTAAAACGTAAAGATAAGTTTGTTTGTACTCACCGTGTCTGTCAGTCTGTCCGCGGCACAGTCCAACTCTTTATTTTGGCTGTGCACACACCAGTGTTTTGTTGTGTTAAAACCTTTATTTTCTGTTCTGTTTATTAAATGCTGAGCGATCTCACATATAAAACCCAAGTCTCTCTGTATTCCTTCCTGCTTCTTGGTCACACACCAGGCCGTCTTTGTGACACGTGGTGTCATCAATACAACACTACTCCAAATCAGACCAGGAGGGTTTGGATTAAAAAAAAAAAAAAAAAAAAAAAGGATTACAAATATTGTTTTGGGGAAAAAAAAAAAAAAAAAAAGTCAATGGCAGAAGACAATCAAACTGCGGGCTGGTTCCTGGAGAATGTTGGGCTGGAGGCCCAGGCTCTACCCATAGTCGTCCGGGCCCATGATGGACAGTGAGAGATGGGAGGCTACTCAGGAGGAACACACCCCAAACACCTTGGAGGAAGGTGTGGAGTTTCTCCTGAGCTACCTGGAGGCAACGATAAACGGAACAGCAGCCCAGGTAGCAGGCCCACCAGCAGAGGGGTGAATGCCTGCTGTCCCCATCTCCACCAGCAGAGGGTGAGTACCTGCTGTCCCCATCTCCACCAGCAGAGGGTGAATGCCTGCTGGTTTTGCCTTCACAGCCCAAGCGGGAGGCAGAGGCGGATAAAGAGGTGAAGGACAGGGAGGAGGAGTGCCGCCTACCCAGGCATCCACGGGCGATGTAACAAGCCATCGCCCGGGTGCCTCCTCTGGACCAGGATCACCTGTTCGCCCACTGTCCCTTCCGCATTATGGGGAGGAGCCTGAGCTCCACAGCCTGCGGGAGGAGCCTGAGGCCCACAGCCCCGACGGGAGGAGCCTGAGCGTCCACAGCCCGAAAGGGAGGAGCCTGAGCGTTCACAGCCCAAGCTGGAGGAGCCTGAGCGACAGCCCAGAGCGGGAGGAGCCTGAGCTCCACAGCCCGACAGGGAGCCTGAGCTACAGCCCAAACAGGGAGGAGCCTGAGCTCCACAGCCCAATAAGGAGCCTGAACGCCCCACGCCTGAGTGGGAGGAGCACACGCCTGAGTGGGAGGAGCCCGATCCCACGCCTGAGGGGAGGAGCCCTAACGTCCTACGCCTGAGTGGGAGGAGCCTGAACGCCCCACGCCTGAGTGGGAGGAGCCCCAACGCCCTACACCTGAGACTCCACAGCCCAAGAGGGGGGAGTCGGTGGCCCACAGCCCAAAAGGGAGGAGTCGGTGCACAGCCCAAAAAGGGGAGGAGTCGGGTCAACAGCCCAAAAAGGGAGAGTCTGCCCACAGCCCAAAAGGGGAGGAGTCGGGGCCCACAGCCCAAAGGGAGGCAACACTTCCACAGCTCTGGGACCCAAGCCACCACAGAGGGAAAATGCCTCTGGTTCAGCCCCAAGAGCACAAGGAGTTACAGGCCCAACCCTGAAAAATTTTTTTTTTGGGGAGAGGGGCAGGAGGCTGGTGTCCCAGCAGCCTCTATTCATGCTGATGAGGGCAACACCAGCCCAGCACACACAGAGGAGCCAGCACTGCCACAGCCTCCTCTGAGTGGCCAATATCAACCCCACTACCACCACCGCACAGCAGGAGCAGCAGGAGCTGCCTCTGCCTCCACCCCCACCCGCTTCCTCCACTACTGCAGAGGACAGAGCTGCCTCTGCCTCCGCACCACCACCGCTTCCTCCACTAGGACAGAGGACAGGAGCTACCTCTGCACACCGCCAGAGCAGAGGAGCGGAGCTCCTCTGCCTCCGCAATACTGCACAGGGAGCAGAGGAGCTGAGCTGCCTCTGCCTCCACACAAGGAGCAGAGGAGCACTACTGCACAGCAGAGGAGCACTCCTCTCTCACCTCCACAGGGAGTACAACACCCCAGAAAGGGAGCTGCACACAAGAAGGGGGGAGGTCTCACAGCAGCAGTTTCGCTGCGGAACAGGTCAGGGAGACCTGCACACAGCAGTTTCGCTGCCGAGATCTCAGGTCAGGAGACAACACTACTGCACACACAGAGATCGTGGGAGGTCTGGAGATCTCCCACTGCAGCAGTTTCGCTCACAGGAGACCACTTTCCCAGCAGCAGCTGCAGGAGCAAACCAACAGGCTGTCAACCACCGGCAGGGGTGCACACACATGGGCCACTGAAGCCTCCAGCCCCGAGACTTTGGCCTGGACTGCTGGATTTTAAGGGAGGTGGCCGCGAGGCCATGTGTGCTTGCACAGGGGGGTATATGGCAATGTGCAGCTTATTATGTGTTGTATGTTGGCTCACAAATGTTGGTGTATAGATTGGTACACGGATATAAACGGTCTGTGTTTCACGGTGATTTAAAAAAGGTAGATTTGTATTTAGGCACGAGGAGGGCACAAATCACTTCACGGTTGTGGTTAAATGTAATATGTGAGCACAGGGTTGCACAGAATGACTTCACGTGCTGGGATTCAAGTGAATAATTAAGTAGTAATTGAATCCCAGCACAAACAGTATAAATAGATGCACACTGTCACTCAGTCGGGGTGGGTGTTCGGAAGAGGAGAACATCTGTAAAATAAGTAAAAAACGTAAGATAAGTTTGTTTGTACTCACCGTGTCTCGTCAGTCTGTCCGTGCACCGCTTGTTTAGTGTTAGTCCGCTTTGTTTGTCTCTTTTATTTTACGTGATAGTGCCGCGGTCCAGTGTTTTGTTGTGTTAAAACCTTTATTTTTCTGTTCTGTTTATTAAATGCTGAGCGATCACACTACCAGCACACAAAACCCCAAGTCTCTCTGTATTCCTTCCTGCTTCTGGTCTGACACCACCCACTCTGGCCGTCTTTGTGACATGCACACACAGAGACTCGATCTCACACAATACAACACTACTGCACACACAGAGACTCGATCACACACAATACAACACTACTGCACACACAGAGACTCGATCACACACAATACAACACTACTGCACACACAGAGACTCTCACAATACAACACTACTGCACACACACAGACTCGATCTCACAATACAACACTACTGCACACACAGAGACTCGATCTCACACAATACAACACTACTGCACACACAGAGACTCTCACAATACAACACTACTCATCACACAACAGAGAGACTCTCACAATACAACAAATACAAACACACAGAGACTCGATCTCACACAATACAACACTACTGCACACACAGAGACTCACACAGACTGCACACACAGAGACTCACTCACAATACAACACTACTGCACACACAGAGACTCGATCAATACAACACTACTGCAACACAGAGACTACTGCAACACTACTGCACACAGAGACTCACAATACAACACTACTGCACAACACTACTGCACACACAGAGACTCGATCTCACACAATACAACACTACTGCACACACAGAGACTCGATCACACACAATACAACACTACTGCACACACAGAGACTCGATCACACACACACACACACACACACACAGAGACTCGGTGTGGATGAGTCTACATGTGCACAGCACTCGCTGTACGAGACTTTGTGTAAATGACCTTCACACTGTAGACGTCCTGCTGCTCAGACTCCCCAGCTGAGCTCTGCGTTTGACACGCAAGTCTTGGACAGATCTTTCTAGACATGCCCTGACTGACCTCTGACCTCCTCCTCCTCCCCTGTCAGGTACAAGGGTCACAAGAACAGCCGCTACAAGCTGGAGTGCTGCCTGACCGAGAGGGACACCCACGTGGTGAGCTGCTCGGAGGACGGGAGCGTGTACTACTGGGACCTGGTGCAGGTGAGACCCCCACAGCGTGTACCACTGGGACCCGGTGCGGGTGAGACCCCCACGGCGTGTACCACTGGGACCCGGTGCACCGTGACACCCCACGTGGTGGGACCCCCAGGAGGGTGAGACCCCACGGCGTGTACCACTGGGACCCGGTGCGGGTGAGACCCCACAGTGCAGTACCACTGGGACCTGGTGTGGGTGAGACCCCACAGTGTGTACCACTGGGACCCGGTGGGGTGAGACCCCCACGGCGTGTACCACTGGGACCCGGTGCGGGTGAGACCCCCACGGCGTGTACCACTGGGACCCGGTGCGGGTGAGACCCCCACGGCGTGTACCACTGGGACCCGGTGCGGGTGAGACCCCCACGGCGTGTACCACTGGGACCCGGTGCGGGTGAGACCCCACGGGCGTGTACCACTGGGACCCGGTGCGGGTGAGACCCCCCCCACTGGGACCCGTGTGAGACTCTGTTATTGGATATATGCAAACAATGTAGATGGGTGGATGAGACCTGACACACACACACACACACACACACTGGGACCCACACACAAAGGTGAGACCCCCCTGTATGCACCATTCAGACCTCATTAACTTATGGATGCAGACTGTTTCTTCTCTCTCTCTGTCTCTCACTGGGACCCGGTCTCTCAGGGTCTGTTGAGACCCCTTCCAGCCCGTGTACCACTGGGACCCGGTGAGGGGTGAGATTCCCATGGGCATTCCACCACTGGGACCCGGTCTGGCTGAGACCCCCCAGTGGTGCGTGTACCACTGGGACCCCGTGCGGGTGAGACCCCCACGGCGTGTAACCACTGGGACCCGTGCGGGTGAGACCCAACACACAGCGACATTCCACTGGGACCCGTGCGGGTGAGACCCCACACAGCGTGTGGCCACTGGGACCCGACAAAGGTGAGAACTCACCAATGTACCACTGGGACCAGACAACCGGACTGAGACTCTGTGGTGAAATGAACACACGGGATCCGTGACACTCAAGATCACAATCTGACAAAACAATGTAAGATGATCACAACTCACACAGCGATGGATGAACACGACACGATCCGAACACACGACTTAACAAAGATCACAACTCTGACACACACAAATGAACACACACTGGGATCACACACGACACAAAGATCACAACTCACACAGCGATGTGAAACACACCACACGGGATCCGAGACAACACTCGACAAAGATCACAACTCATACAGCGATCCCTGTGTCCGCACATATTTTCAAAGATCACATTAAGCTCTCTATTGCAGCTGTCTCACTGATTTCTCTCTCTCTCTCTCTCTCTCTCTCTCTCTCTCTCTCACTGATTCTAGGGCTCCCTGTCTCTCAGCGTGTCTGTTGGGAAGGGCGTCGTCCAATCACTGTCCTTCCACCCCACGGAGCCCCGCCTCCTGACTGCCTCTGAGGGGAGTATCCAGCTGTGGGGGGAGGAGTCACTGGTGATAGAGGAGGAGGAAGGGGAGGGGCCAGCATAGACATTCCATAAACCAAGCGCCCTGATCAACACAGGCTGGCTTTCATTGGCTCCCAGTCCCAGAGGCTGTGGTGCTGATTGGTTAATGGCTCAGAAGGGGGCGAGGTCTATAAAACCCGTGAACTCTGCTTATTGTGAAATGAACCGACACCGGGATCCGTGACAACACGACTCGACAAAGATCACAACTCACACAGCGATCGTGAAATGAACCGACACCGGGATCCGCGACAACACGACTCGACAAAGATCACAACTCACACAGCGATCGTGAAATGAACGACACGGGATCCGCGACAACACGACTCGACAAAGATCACAACTCACACAGCGATCGTGAAATGAACCGACACCGGGATCCGTGACAACACGACTCGACAAAGATCACAACTCACACAGCGATCGTGAAATGAACCGACACCGGGATCCGAGACAACACGACTCGACAAAGATCACAACTCACACAGCGATCGTGAAATGAACCGACACGGGATCCGTGACAACACGACTCGACAAAGATCACAACTCACACAGCGATCGTGAAATGAACCGACACCGGATCCGTGACAACACGATCACAACTCACACAGCGATCGAACGAAATGAACCGACACGGGATCCGTGACAACCACGATCCGCGACAAAATGAACCGACTCCGACAAAGATCACAACTCACACAGCGATCGTGAAATGAACCGACACCGGGATCCGAGACAACACGACTCGACAAAGATCACAACTCACACAGCGATCGTGAAATGAACCGACACCGGGATCCGTGACAACACGACTCGACAAAGATCACAACTCACACAGCGATCGTGAAATGAACCGACACCGGGATCCGAGACAACACGACTCGACAAAGATCACAACTCACCTCAAATGAACCGACACGGATCCGGACAACGTGGAAATGAACACAACACCGGATCCGCGACAACACGACTCGACAAAGATCACAACTCACACAGCGATCGTGAAATGAACCGACACCGGGATCCGCGACAACACGACTCGACAAAGATCACAACTCACACAGCGATCGTGAAATGAACCGACACCGGGATCCGCGACAACACGACTCGACAAAGATCACAACTCACACAGCGATCGTGAAATGAACCACACCGGATCCGGGACAACACGAATCGACAAAGATCACAACTCACACAGTTCGTGAAATGAACCGACACGGGATCCGTCACAACACAGACTCGAGACACGGGATCAAAACCGATCAAACCACACAGCGATGTTGTAAATGAAATGAACCGACACGGATCCGTGACAACGACTCCGTTACAAAGATCACAACTCACACAGCGATCGTGAAATGAACCGACACCGGGATCCGAGACAACACGACTCGACAAAGATCACAACTCACACAGCGAAAACCGACACCGGATCCGAGACAACACGACTCGACAAAGATCACAACTCACACAGCGATCGTCTCCTGAACCGACACGGGATCCGTGATCAACAGTAATGTGTATCAAGATCACAACTCACACAGCGAACGTGAAATGAACCGACTTGGGATCCGAGACAACACGTCTCGACAAAGATCACAACTCACACAGCGATCTCAGTGAAATGAACACGGGATCCGTGAACCCGACAAAGATCCAACTCACAAGCGATGCTGCTGAACCGACAAAGATCAATAAACGACTTCGTTAAAGATCACAACTCACAGCGATCGTGTTTATGAACCGACACGGGATCCGACAACAACACAAAGATCAATAACTCACACAGCGATGCAAAGAAATGAACAAATCCGTTTCAACCGCGACTGTGGTTCTTTCAACTCACACAGCGATCGTGAAAATGAACCGACACGGGATCCGTCACGACTCACAACTCACACAGCGATGGTCAAATGAACAATCCGAGACAACACGACTTCGACAAAGATCACAACTCACACAGCGATCCAATGAACCGACACGGGATCCGACTTCAACATTGACATTTTAAAAGATCAAAACTCACACAGCGATCGTGAAATGAACCGACACGGGATCCGCGACAACACCGATATCGACAAAGATCACAACTCACACAGCGATCGTGAAATGAACCGACACGGGATCCGCTCAACCCTCTCGACAAAGATCACAACTCACACAGCGATCGGAAATGAACCGACACCGATCGAGACAACGGTAAGATCACAACTCCGGTCCCGGAACCGACACCGGGATCGGCAACACGACTGGACAAAGATCACAACTCACACAGCGATCTGAAATGAACCGACACCGGATCCGAGACAACACGACAGCGAGGAAGAGGAACTCAAAGATCACAACTCACATCAGCCGGATCGTGAAATGAACCGACACCGGGATCGACCAACACGACCGACAACAGATCGAAAAGATCACAACTCACACAGCGATCGTGAAATGAACCGACACGGGATCGACCAACACGACTCGACAAAGATCACAACTCACACAGCGATCGTTAAATGAACCGACACGGGATCCGAGACAACATCCGGGAAAATCGACAAGATCACAACTCACACAGCGATTTGGTAGCGCTTTGGTGAAATGAACCGACACGGGATCGTTTCAACCACGTGCTGAACTCAAAGATCAAATACAAATCGAACAATCCTTCTTCTCAAGACTGGTGTGTGCAGCTGAGAATTAAAAAATAAAAATAAATCTCATAGTTCTTGTTTTCATCTGTATACAGAACACCGATCTCCTCAATACAGAAACCACACAAAAATAGAACAGCAAGTCATTCATCAAGACTTGGTTAAACGAGATTAGTCCCAACCAATACAGCTGAGAGAAAAATAGATCAATCAGGGTTATCCTTACACATAAATGCTGGAGAGATATATATATGGAGAGAGAGAGAGAGATTGATTTATTTTTAATAATGGACCTGTGTTCTGCATAGGGGATGGCACAGATCTCTCTTTGTTTGTGATCTGTTAGTAATGTGTATCAGTCTCTCTTATATTGGAACTGCATATGTTATCCTTGTTCTCTCTGCTGTGCAATGTCTTGAGAGGGCTGCACAGCACACCGAGACCCAGCGACTCTCGGTGAACGGAACGCTGTGAACCCCATTTCTGGTGCTGCTGCTGCTGCTGCACTGTTTTGTTTAATAAAAGCTTCTGTTATAGAACCCGCTCCAGCCTCGGGGTTTAATGCACACAATAATCTAACCTGCTGCATTTGTCAGCTGGTTTCAATATTTCATGCAAAGCATTCATATCTTTCTGGTTATTGGTGTGGTTCTTTCAACCAAATAAATTAGCTTAATTTTAAATAAACTTGCAACAGTAATTAATTAATTACTGACATGAAATGCAGCTACAGGGCCGCGCCCCATGCATGGTTTTGTATTGAATTGTATTTTGCAGCGCTGTGATTACTAATTAATATCTCTTATTAATTAATGCTGTTCTGAATTCACACTGTAATGGTTTTTGTCTCCCTCGTGTGGTCAGAGTCGGTACAGCACCCAATTCCCACAATTCACAGCTCCAATGCAAGCCGGACACGAACGACTTCAAAATTGTCATTTTTAAATAACAAAACGCCGACAAGTCCGTGAAACCGAGTTCGTCTCTGTCTTTTCACCGATATGAGACCCGGTTTCTCATTGCTGTCGAGTCCTGTGCGGTTCAAAGCGCTGTTAGGCTCGTCCCCTCTGCCCAGGTCTCGTCTCGGAGCCCCGGGACTCGCTTTGAGCGGTAGCCGGTCCCGGAGCGCTGTGGGGCGGCGGTTGGTGGTGGGCTCTGGACCGGCGGTTCTGGAGCTCGTCTCCGGGCAGGTGGAGGTGAGAGAGGAGTTCATCAGCGAGGAAGAGGAGCGGGAGCTGCTGGGGGAGCTGGAGCCGGTTCTGAAAAGGAAGCGATACGAGTTCGACCACTGGGATAACGTGGGTCTATGAGAAATACAAACTTGAAGCTATTTATTAAAAAATAAAACGACTTGATATCGACCATGACCGTTTCTTCTGATAAGTAATACTACAGTATTCGTTATTGAAAGTATACGGGATGACGTAGGTATACAAAAAATACAAATATTACGTTTTTATTATTATTTGGTTCTTCTCTAATTACTTTTCACATGCAATTACCCTATATGTCTCTGTTTTACAGGAGATCCTTCTCCTCTGTGCTGGTCAGTGCAGCTGAGAGAGGATGTCTCTGTTTTACAGGAGATCCTTCTCCTCTGTGCTGGTCAGTGCAGCTGAGAGAGGATGTCTGAGTTTACAGGATTCTCTGTCTGGTCAGTTTAGCTGAGAGAGATGTCCTTCTTTTCTCTGTGCTGGTCAGTGCAGCTGAGAGAGGATGTCTCTGTTTTACACGGAGATCCTTCTTCTCTGTGCTGGTCAGTGCAGCTGAGAGAGGATGTCTCTGTTTTACACGGAGATCCTTCTCTGTGCTGGTCAGTGCAGCTGAGAGAGGATGTCTCTGTTTTACAGGAGATCCTTCTCTGTGCTGGTCAGTGCAGCTGAGAGAGGATGTCTCTGTTTTACACGGAGATCCTTCTCTGTGCTGGTCAGTGCAGCTGAGAGAGGATGTCTCTGTTTTACATGGAGATCCTTCTCCTCTGTGCTGGTCAGTGCAGCTGAGAGAGGATGTCTCTGTTTTACAGGAGATCCTTCTCCTCTGTGCTGGTCAGTTGAGAGAGGATGTCTGACATGGAGATCCTTCTCTCTGTGCTGGTCTCTGTTTTCTCTGTTTTACATGGAGATCCTTCTCCTCTGTGCTGGTCAGTGCAGCTGAGAGAGGATGTCTCTGTTTTACACGGAGATCCTTCTCTGTGCTGCTGAGAAGGGAAGTCATTTTCTGTGTTTGTTTCTTTTCCTGATCCTTCTCTATGTGGGATACAGGGATGTCTCTGTTTTACGGAGATCCTTCTCCACTGGCTGTGAGAGGAACTCTGTTTTACAGAGACCCCTCTGTGCAGAGAGTTCGGGGGATGTCTCTGTTTTCACTCCCGGAGACCCCCAGCTGGATGGGTGAGCTGAGAGAGTATGTCTCGTTTTACAGATCCTTCTCCTCATCAAACCCCACGTGGACAGCGTCAAGGTAACCGTCCCCCACCCACTTCTGTGAAACACTTTCAATAAAGATGTCAGAAGAGGCTGTGATGAAACCTTTCTTTCTCTCGGGGAGGGGTTCCTCTCTCTCTCTCATCTGGGTTCTTTCAGCCTCTCTCTCTGTTTTACAGCAACATCTCTCTCTCTTTGTTTCAGTGCGCTGAGGGAGGGGGTCTCTGTTTACACTCAGCCTCAGCTGGGCTTTCCAGCTGGGGATGGTTTTACTGGAGACATTGGTCAGCGCTGCAGAACCAAGGAACATCTCTCTGTGCTGGATTTCAGCTGCTGAGAGAGGGCCCCTGTGACACACATCCTCAGGTGAGGTCATCGCAGCTGAGGGAGGATGTCTCACTGGTCCGGATAACAGGAGTTCACAGTCAGCCTGAGGGAGGGTGTGAAGCAACATCAGGGGTGTTGAACTGAGGGAGGGGCCTGTTTTACAACACCCTCTCCCTCCTCCCTCCCTCCCTCCTCTCCAGGGGTGCAGCTCGCTACCTCTTCACTCACCAGGTCCTGAAGGAGGGGGACTCTTATTTCGGAGGGGTGGAGGTGCCCCGGGGCCGGCGCGTCTCGGTGATCTGCAGGAGCCTTCCCAGCGTGGCCTGAAGGGGGCGGTGTGGAGAGAGCAGAGGTGAGAGCGAGCGCGGGGGGAGGGGTTACACTGTGACACAGCAACATCAGGGGTTAGGGTTTCAGCGCTGGGGGGAGGGGTTACACTGTGACACAGCAACATCAGGGGTTAGGGTTTCAGCGCTGGGGGAGGGGTTACACTGTGACACAGCAACATCAGGGGTTAGGGTTTCAGCGCTGGGGGAGGGGTTACACTGTGACACAGCAACATCAGGGGTTAGGGTTTCTCCTCCTGTCCTTACACTGCCCAAACTCAGGGGTTCCTGTTCCTGGGGGGAGGGGTTACACTGTGACACAGCAACATCAGGGTTAGGGTTTCAGCCTGCTGGGGAGGGTTAACTGTGACACAGCAACATCAGGGGTTAGGGTTTCAGCACTGGGGGGAGGGGTTACACTGTGACACAGCAACATCAGGGGTTAGGGTTTCAGCGCTGGGGGGAGGGGTTACACTGTGACACAGCAACATCAGGGGTTAGGGTTTCAGCGCTGGGGGGAGGGGTTACACTGTGACACAGCAACATCAGGGGTTAGGGTTTCAGCTTTCAGCCTGGGTGGGGACAGCAACAACTCAGGGGTTAGGGTTTCAGGGGGAGGGGTTACACTGTGACACAGCAACATCAGGGGTTACACTGTGACACAGCAACATCAGGGGTTAGGGTTTCAGCGCTGGGGGAGGGGTTACACTGTGACACAGCAACATCAGGGGTTAGGGTTTCAGCACTGGGGGAGGGGTTACACCGTGACACAGCAACATCAGGGGTTAGGGTTTCAGCGCTGCACGGTCCAGCTTGCTGAGTTGTGACTTCATTCTTTTAGCTCAAAATCTCTAACCACGATACCAGGCAGCTTCGTTGATTTTGATTTGATTTTTTTATGTACAGTTGCAGTGCAGGAGGACAAGCTCAGACACTGTGACACAGGAACATCAGAAGGACCGTGTCTCAGCACAGGGGAGGGGACTACCTCTCGGACTGACTTGTGATCCTCCAGATGATTGAAGACACTGTGACACAGCAACATCAGGGGGGTTTCAGGGGTTACAGAGTCCTGCTTCTCTGTTAAATGACCGCCGTGACCGTGAACGCGTTGCTGCGGAAAAAATCTTCAAAAGAAGAATGATTTCATTTCTATATTCTACATTCTATAGTGGTTTATAAAAGTCTCTAATAAATATGTTCTCTGGGGGGTTTCTTTCCACAGCAACATCAGTGTTAGTTCTGCTGGGGGGTGCAGGACATCTTGTGTTTGAAGCGTGTCTGTCTGTCTGGTTTGGGTGCTCGGTCTGGGGGAGGGTTACACTGTGACACAGCAAAAATCAGGGTTAGTTTCTTGTAGAGGAGGGTTACACTGAGACACAGCAACATCGGGGTTAGGGTTTCAGCACTGGGGCAGAGTTCACAGCAACAGGGGTTAGGTTTCAGGGGGGAGGTTGCTTTTACACACACACAGTGACAAATGCATGGAACAGCCCACCAGCTGACGTGGTAGGATCTAAAACACGGGGAACATTTCAATAAAAGACTAGAGTCTGTGCTTTTAAATGAGATCTCCCCCCAGTACAGAGAATGGGCAAGCTCTGACACAAGGAGGACTCTCAGACGAGCTTGTCTCTGCAGAAAAGTGAGAGCGCGGACTTTCTCGTTCCTGAAATTCTGCTGTTTTTATACAGATATTCGTCCCTTAAAAGCCACTTCTCTGATTTGTGATGAAACTTGGTTATTGAGTCAGTATTATTGAGTGACGTTATTGTGGGGATGAATCGTGGTGTGTCTCTGTGTCTCTGTTTGTCTGTCTGTCTCTATCTGTGTGTGTGTCTGTCTGTCCTGTGTGTCTCTCTTTGTGTCTGTGTGTCTCTCTCTGTGTGTCTGTCTGTCTTTGTCTGTGTGTGTGTGTGTATCTGTCTGTGTGTATCTCTTTGTGTATCTATCTGTCTCTGTCTCTCTGTGCATATCTGTAGATGTGTTTGCCTGTGTGTCTCTCTCTCTGTCTCTGTCTCTCTGTGTGTATCTCTCTGTGTGTATCTGTAGATGTGTTTTTGTACTGTGTTCGTCTCTTCTCTGTTTGTGTGTCTCTTGTGTGTATCTGTAGATGTGTTTGCCTGTGTGTCTCTCTCTGTGTCTCTGTCTCTCTGTGTGTATCTGTAGATGTGTTTGCCTGTGTGTCTCTCTCTGTGTCTCTGTCTCTGTCTGTGTGTATCTGTAGATGTGTTTGCCTGTGTGTCTCTCTCTGTGTCTCTGTCTCTCTGTGTGTATCTGTAGATGTGTTTGCCTGTGTGTCTCTCTCTGTGTGTCTCTGTCTCTGTGTATCTGTAGATGTGTTTGCCTGTGTGTCTCTCTCTGTGTCTCTCTCTCTCTGTGTATCTGTAGATGTGTTTGCCTGTGTGTCTCTCTCTGTGTGTGTCTCTCTGTGTGTATCTGTAGATGTGTTTGCCTGTGTGTCTCTCTCTGTGTCTCTGTCTCTCTGTGTGTATCTGTAGATGTGTTTGCCTGTGTGTCTCTCTCTGTGTCTCTGTCTCTCTGTGTGTATCTGTAGATGTGTTTGCCTGTGTGTCTCTCTCTCTGTCTCTGTCTCTCTGTGTGTATCTGTAGATGTGTTTGCCTGTGTGTCTCTCTCTGTGTGTGTCTCTCTGTGTGTATCTGTAGATGTGTTTGCCTGTGTGTCTCTCTCTGTGTGTGTCTCTCTGTGTGTATCTGTAGATGTGTTTGCCTGTGTCTCTCTCTGTGTCTCTGTCTCTCTGTGTGTATCTGTAGATGTGTTTGCCTGTGTGTCTCTCTCTGTGTCTCTGTCTCTCTGTGTGTATCTGTAGATGTGTTTGCCTGTGTGTCTCTCTCTGTGTCTCTGTCTCTCTGTGTGTATCTGTAGATGTGTTTGCCTGTGTGTCTCTCTGTGTGTGTGTCTCTCTGTGTGTATCTGTAGATGTGTTTGCCTGTGTGTCTCTCTCTGTGTCTCTGTCTCTCTGTGTGTATCTGTAGATGTGTTTGCCTGTGTGTCTCATTTACATTGTATAACACTTTACCCTGAAGCTGTTTTGCATGTCCTGTTCATATAAAGTCATGATCCTCCACTGAACCTGCAGCCGTGGCACTGGGGGGGGTGAGTGTGACGCTTACAGTAATCTGACTGTTACATATCGATGTGTGCGTGTGCGTGTGTGTGTGTGCGTGTGTGTGTGTGCGTGCGTGCGTGCGTGCGTGTGTGTGTCAAAACAATACCTTCTATTTAATATTAATAGAACAGGGGTTTTAATGACCCCTTAATAATAATAATACAGTAATAATAATAATAATAATAATAATAATAATAATTCTTGATATATTTCTTTGTTTATTCAGAAAAAAAACAGGAATTTTAAATAGAAACAAAAAATAAAGCACAATAAATTACAGCAGAGATCAGTAAAATAAGTAGCATCAACAAGTAATTTCCAAATAAATAAATAATTTATAAGTCCATAAATAAAGAATTTTGTCTTGTTTTTTTTTTTTTGAACAAACACACAGCTGTAAGAGAGAGAGACAGAGAGATCAAAGCATTTCTGAAATGTCTGTGTGAAGGAGCTCCCTGTCTCTCTCTCTCACGAGAAGTTAGGAGGGCTTCTGACACTCACAGCCATCTGAGAGAGAGGAGAGGAGAGAGGGGGGAGAGGGACAGACAGGGATAGAGGAGAGGAGAGAGAGAGAGAGAGACAGACAGGGAGAGAGAAAGCATCTTAAGGTTTCAGCATGCCCTTCATGCTCCCTCGCTGGGTGGCAGACAGTCTCCCTCCTCCCCCTAAGTCCTGCCCTGTGCTTAGCCCACGCACCCACTGTTATCCAAAAAAAACTGAAGAAATTCAACGACTAACAATTTGAGCTTTTTTTTTTTTTTAAAGGTATCTAGTTGAAACTTTTTTTTTAAATATATATAGAGAGAGAGAGAAGGAGGGAGAAAGCATGTCGGGGTCCTCTGTGCATGCTTGCTGTTTGGGGGGGCAGCCTCCTCCTCCCCTCCTCCCCTCTCCCCCGTGGTCCTGTCCTCCTGCTTTAGCCCACGCAGCCACACTCTGCGGCAGACAGCTGCTCCACTTTGTGCCACTGGTATGCAGAGTCGAGGAAGGCCACGTCCTCGTGGCGCGTGGGCCGGCAGCAGGGGGCGCTGTGGTGGGCGTGGACGGCACGGCGCTGCAGCAGCACAGACAGGGCCAGGTCGTGGTTGGTGCGGGTGCGAGGGCAGCCCCCACTGCAGTACTTGAACAGGACCGTCTCCTCCGAGTCGTAGCCCAGGCCCAGCTCTCGAACCTGCAGCAGCAGGGTCTGCAGCCGGCACTCCTCCACAGACCTGGGGGCCCGGATCCGGGGCCCGTCCGCTCCACCTCGCCGCAGCGCTGCCGAAACACAACAGTGGGGTTAGGGGCTGAGCCTGCAGAGCAGGGGATGAAAGGGTTAACACGAGAGACTGCAGAGAGAGGCTATAGACCTGGGGCACGGTTATAATTACAATTCCACAGGTGAGCTGAGAGTCCCCTATAGACCTGGGGCACGGTTATAATTACAATTCCACAGGTGAGCTGAGAGTCCCCTACAGACCTGGGGGGCAGTTATAATTACAATTCCACAGGTGAGCTGAGAGTCCCCTATAGACCTGGGGCACGGTTATAATTACAATTCCACAGGTGAGCTGAGAGTCCCCTACAGACCTGGGGAGAGGTTATAATTACAATTCCACAGGTGAGCTGAGAGTCCCCTACAGACCTGGGGCACGGTTATAATTACAATTCCACAGGTGAGCTGAGAGTCCCCACAGGTGACAGACCTGGGGCAGAGGTTATAATTACAATTCCACAGGTGAGCTGAGAGTCCCCTACAGACCTGGGGAGAGGTTATAATTAAATTCCACAGGTGAGCTGAGAGTCCCCTACAGACCTGGGGACCTGGGGGGTTATAATTACAATTCCACAGGTGAGCTGAGAGTCCCCTACAGACCTGGGGAGAGGTTATAATTACAATTCCACAGGTGAGCTGAGAGTCCCCTACAGACCTGGGGAGAGGTTATAATTACAATTCCACAGGTGAGCTGAGAGTCCCCTACAGACCTGGGGAGAGGTTATAATTACAATTCCACAGGTGAGCTGAGAGTCCCTACAGACCTGGGGAGAGGTTATAATTACAATTCCACAGGTGAGCTGAGAGTCCCCTACAGACCTGGGGAGAGGTTATAATTACAATTCCACAGGTGAGCTGAGAGTCCTCTACAGACCTGGGGAGAGGTTATAATTACAATTCCACAGGTGAGCTGAGAGTCCCCTACAGACCTGGGGAGAGGTTATA
The DNA here is from genome assembly GCA_036884735.1 of Huso huso. NCBI lineage: Eukaryota > Metazoa > Chordata > Actinopteri > Acipenseriformes > Acipenseridae > Huso > Huso huso. The sequence goes on from CM072703.1 coordinate 10,359,009, forward strand.
ATTACAATTCCACAGGTGAGCTGACCTGGGAGTCCCTCTACAGACCTGGGGAGAGGTTATAATTACAATTCCACAGGTGAGCTGAGAGTCCTCTACAGACCTGGGGAGAGGTTATAATTACAATTCCACAGGTGAGCTGAGAGTCCCCTACAGACCTGGGGAGAGGTTATAATTACAATTCCACAGGTGAGCTGAGAGTCCCCTACAGACCTGGGGAGCGGTTATAATTACAATTCCACAGGTGAGTGGGAGAGTCCTTATTGGCCTGGGAGAGGTTACAGACCTGGGGAGAGGTTATAATTACAATTCCACAGGTGAGCTGAGAGTCCCCTACAGACCTGGGGAGAGGTTATAATTACAATTCCACAGGTGAGCTGAGAGTCCTCTACAGCTAGAGCTACAAGAACATGAGATCGGAGGCAGGGCAGCTGTCATTCTCTCTCTCTCTGTCTCCCTCTCTCTGTCTCTCTCTCTATCTGTCTCTCTCTCCTGTCCTGTGACTCAATTTCAATTTAATTCAATGGTGCTTTATTGGCATTACTTACAATAGCAGGTGTTGCCAAAGCAATTATACAATTATACAATTACATACATGTATATATACACTGCCTCATAAATACATACATACATACATACATATATATATAACAAACTAATACAATACAGTAAATCAAATACATCTGAGGATTAAGGGGAGGTTGGAAACAAACTGAAGAACAAAACAAGTGATAAATTTTATGTTCCTCCCGCAGGAGCACAGCCAGTTTTTCTGGGTCTGCCATGTTGGTTAAAAGTGGCTGGGCATTTCCTATTTTCTTAAAGAATACTTCCCTTTTTTGACTGTATTTCTCACGGTGTAGGAGAAAGTACGTCTCTGTCTCTCCCTGTCCTGTCTCACCGTGTCCACAGAGCCTGTTCTCTCTGGACAGCCAGGTCTGCCTGTGTCTTCGATGGCCAGGCTGTGGTCACTGAGCCTGTCCTTGGTCAGGATCTGTCTCTGTATCTCTGACAGTGGAGAGAGACTCTGCAAGGGGATAGTTTCTTTTTAGGGCCCGATAACAATCCCGTTTATTTAGGGGTTTGGTTTCTATGTCCCAGTGTTTCACAGAGAGCAGTTTTTGGTTTGTTTTATAATTTGGTTTGCTCTGATTGGGGGCTGGTAAGCAGTTTTGTGTGCAGCTGTTTGTGTGTGAATGAGGTATGGATGCACACACAGGGGCCGCGGCCCCAGCTCGCTAGAGGAGCATCATCTAGTCTGTCAATAGAAAGCAGAGCAGAACCAGCCAACCCGAGGAGTAAAACAAACTACTGCGATTGCACAACCTTATTTGATTTGATGTCATTTCAGGCTGTGGAATGATCTGCCACGATGTGTGAGGCAGGCAGCGTCTCTCTGTGCTTTCAACACAAGATTACAAACGCATGCTTCTCCTCTAGCAGATGTATTGTAAAGAGAAATGTACCACCCGATTTCATACTATTATATATATATATATATAATATATACACCGAGCCTTTTGCAAGTCAGACCCATTTTTATCATGTTAACAAATGTAATGATTATTATTATTAATTTCTTAGCAGACGCCCTTATCCAGGGTGACTTACAATTGTTACAAGATATCACATTATTTTTACATACAGTTACCCATTTATACAGTTGGGTTTTTACTGGAGCAATCTAGGTAAAGTACCTTGCTCAAGGGTACAGCAGCAGTGTCCCCCACCTGGGATTGAACCCACGACCCTCCGGTCAAGAGTCCAGAGCCCTAACCACTACTCCACACTGATTCATCCCGAAAAACGCTGTATAAGAATGAAATAGACTGACGGACGGACGGACGGATGCTCCTTACCCAGCAGGGAGTGGATCCAGCCTGGCCCCTCTGCTCTGCCTCTCCGCTCCCCGCCCTCTCCTCCCTGGGACTGGCTGCTCTGGAGGCAGCCCAGCAGGATCGCGGCGCTGAGAAGAAGCCTCATCTTCATCTGTCCTGGAGAGAGAGTGAGTGAGGGAGTGAGGGAGAGAGAGGAGTCATTTATACCCTTCCATCCCTGAGCCGCGGGGATGCCTGCTCGCTCACACTAAGGTGAGCGTTAACCCTCCTCTCCCCCTCCTAGTCAAAACCAGACCAGTGCGGACTGAGCTGGGACTGATAGGGGCGTGGGGGGGGGGGCGATTGCCGCATCACATTATCGTAAAGAGTTAGTTGCACACAAGTTTGTTAGTTTTTTTCATGCATTTTGTTATTTTATTTCTGGGAGGTGGATACAAAAAGTAAGATATTCTGAATGTGGAAAATACCTGGCTAATCCCCAACCCCATTGTGGAAACGTGTTTCTGTTTATGACTCTCACTCCATCACAGCGCTGCAGACAGACAGAGAGAGAGAGAGAGAGGCACGCTCTGGCATTAATCACGTCTGCAGATAAAAGTCGTGGAGACGGATGCATATTTACATATTGAAGAGGCGGCCGCTGCCCCTCGAAGGGTTAACAGGGCAATGTGTGTGTGTGGGGGGGGCAGGGGGGGGGAAGAAGCCAAAAGAGATTTGAATGGAAATTCCAAGGCTGCTCACACGCACAAACAGAGCATAAATGATGGGATTGTAGGAAATGTGGAATTCTGTACATGACAGAGGAAAGGGAACAGCAACCAAGCCCTGGGGAGCAGAAGGGCAGTGAAGCGCAGAAACAGGGACTCTCTTAATAACAAACTATTCAAGCCCTGGGGAGCAGAGGGGCAGTGAAGCTCAGAAACAGGGACTCTCTTAATAACGATCTATTCAAGCCCTGGGGAGCAGAGGGGCAGTGAAGCGCAGAAACAGGGACTCTCTTAATAATGATCTATTCAAGCCCTGGGGAGCAGAGGGGCAGTGAAGCTCAGAAACAGGGACTCTCTTAATAACGATCTATTCAAGCCCTCGGGAGCCAGAGCACACAGGAGAAGTTGTAAGCGCTGTGGTACAGTGATCTCAAGAACAAGCAACGGATCAAAGAGAACGTTTCATGTGTTGGAAAGAGTGTAGTACAGTTTTACACACCGGCCCGTCTCTCTGAGACAGGCGAGGAGCGCGGCCCGTCTCTCTGAGACAGGCGAGGAGTGCGGCCCATCTCTCTGTGGTGCTGTTTCTTCACTAGGCTGTGTCAGGGCCACCCTCGCCCCTGAGCCCCGAGCTGGAGGCAGTGCTGCACTGGAAACACAGGGAGGAGCGGGAGAGGGAAGCAGGCTTTGGAAGGTGAACGTCGGCCTCCGGAATATCCCATCCATCAGGCCGGCTAATCCCGGGATAGCGTGAGCATGTCAGGGACTGGAGACGAGTGTAAATCACAGACAGGGACGACAGGAAGCCAGAGCACATTCCTTCCACTCTCAAGGGAAGAGAGGGAGAGGGGAGAGGGGAGAGGAGAGAGGGGAGAGGGGAGAGGGGAGAGGGGAGAGGGGAGAGGCAGGTATACCGTGTCGGTCAGGCAGTTGGCTCCTGATTGCCTTTTCCTGTAAATGACGGGCCAGTCAGCAATGTGAGGAATCCAGCATTACTGACACACGTACACACGCACAGATACACACGCACACACACACACACGCACAGATACACACGCACACACACACATACTTACACACACTTACATACACACACACGCACACACACTTACATACACACGCACAGATACACACACGCACAGATACACACACACTTACATACACACGCACAGGTACACACACGCACAGATACACACACAGATACACTCACAGACACAGTGATTCAGATGGGTGTGTGACACGGAGCTGAGAGTGATTCAGACGAGAGTGTGACACGGAGCTGAGAGTGATTCAGACGGGAGTGTGACAAGGAGCTGAGAGTGATTCAGATGGGAGAGTGACATGGAGCTGAGAGTGATTCAGATGGGAGAGTGACTCGGAGCTCAGAGTGATTCAGACAGGAGTGTGATTGAACTGCAGGGATCAGCTCTCTGGTAGAGTTACAGTTACAATGACACTGCAGTTACAGTGACTGCAGACTGGCTGTACTGTGACTGACCCCAGGGCTGCTGGAGTCACAGCTTTGTCGCACTGCTCCGTGGGAAAGGGAGGGCAGTGAGAGAGCTCTCGGAGGGTTAAGTCTGCCTGTAGACTCGCTGCTCTCCTATCTTGTCTATTTGTTTTTTCTCTGCTCTATCAGTTGGAATGCTATTTATAGCCTGAACCCAAACACTGTGCTGTCTGTGATGAGAGCGTCCGTCCCTGATCAGGAGCACGAGCATTCCAGCACTAACTGAAGAAATGTGCCGAGGGGAGAGAGGAGAGGGGAGAGAGGGGAGGGGAGAGAGGGGGGAGAGGGGAGAGGATGGAGGAGAGAGGAGGGGAGGGGGGGGGAGAGGGGAGAGGGGAGGGAGGGGGGAGAGATGGGGAGAGAGAGGAGGGGGAGGGGAGAGGGGAGGGGGAGGGGAGGGGGAGGGGAGAGGGAGAGGAGGG
>CM072703.1:10365982-10371482 GCA_036884735.1 Huso huso
GTTCAGTCTGTCGTGGTTCAGTCTGTCGCGGTTCAGTCTGTCACGTGTTCAGTCTGTGGTTTCAGTCTCTGTCGGTTCAGGTTCAGTCTGTCGCGTGGTTCAGTCTGTCGTGTGGTTCAGTCTGTCGCGTGGTTCAGTCTGTCGTGTGGTTCAGTCTGTCGCGTGGTTCAGTCTGTCGTGTGGTTCAGTCTGTCACGCGGTTCAGTCTGTCGTTCAGTTCAGTCTGTCGCGGGTTCAGTCTGTCGGGTGGTTCAGTCTGTCGTGGTTCAGTCTGTTCAGTCTGTCGTGTGTCTGTCGTGGTTCAGTCTGTCACGCGGGTTCAGTCTGTCACGTGATTCAGTCTGTCGTGTGGTTCAGTCTGTCGCGTGGTTCAGTCTGTCGTGTGGTTCAGTCTGTCGTGTGGTTCAGTCTGTCACACGGTTCAGTCTGTCGCGTGGTTCAGTCTGTCGCGTGGTTCAGTCTGTCGCGTGGTTCAGTCTGTCGTGTGGTTCAGTCTGTCGCGTGGTTCAGTCTGTCGTGTGGTTCAGTCTGTCGTGTGGTTCAGTCTGTCGCGTGGTTCAGTCTGTCGTGTGGTTCAGTCTGTCACGCGGTTCAGTCTGTCGTGTGGTTCAGTCTGTCACACGGTTCAGTCTGTCGTGTGGTTCAGTCTGTCGTCGTCTGTCACGCGGTTCAGTCTGTCGTGTGGTTCAGTCTGTCGCGTGGTTCAGTCTGTCGCGTGGTTCAGTCTGTCGTGTGGTTCAGTCTGTCACGCGGTTCAGTCTGTCGCGTGGTTCAGTCTGTCGCGTGGTTCAGTCTGTCGCGTGGTTCAGTCTGTCGTGTGGTTCAGTCTGTCGTGTGGTTCAGTCTGTCGCGTGGTTCAGTCTGTCACGTGGTTCAGTCTTGCTGTTTCTGCTCACTTGGGAAGCAGGGTGTCTGCGGGAGACAGGTGTGTCGAAGGGTTTTGCGTCTGTTATTGTGTCACCGACAGGGCTGCGTGTAACTGCATGGGGGGAGCAGTGAAGAGCCCTGAGAGATCGTTTCCCTCCCTCCCTCTCTCTCTGTCTCTCTCCCCCCTGGGAGGATGGTTTTATTTTCTGAGAAGATGAACAGTGATGGTTTTATAGATTGGCGTGGCTCCAGGGACTCTTAACAGTTTAAATTCCTATTAATTCCCAGCTATTTTCCTCGGGATTCCAGCGAGGCTCCGACTCCATAAAAGGCCAGTCTGCTGCTGAGCCGGGAGGCAGGTGGCAGGAGATGGGCAGGAATGGATGGAACGGTGCAGTTCAGTTGGCTTCAATGGGAAGCATTCTCGTGGAATTAGCGTGGCATTCGAAACATCCCCACAAACCCGGCTGGTGTCTGACTCAACCCGCCATGTTTACAGAGAGAGAGAGAGAGATTTACAACCCCCCCCCGCTCACTCACCAAAACAGCACGGCTACCCAACACAGTCCCCACACCCATCCTGACACCAGGGCCAGGAGTTTGAGCCAAACTCACACTAGCCCTGGCTGCTCCCAAACCCTCAATGAAGTCTAGTATTATTATTAATATTGAAATGATCAGGAGCCAGGAGTTTGAGCCCTGCTGCCCTGCTGCTGCTGCACCCTGGGGTTCAGAGCCCCTCAGTGAAGTCCCAGGGTTACAAACTCACACTAGCCCTGAAGTCCTGGGGTTCAGAGCTCTAATGAAGTTATTATTAATATTGAAATGATCAGGAGCCAGGAGTTTGAGCAGGGTTACAAACTCACACTAGCCCTGCTGCTGCTGCTGCTGCTGCACCCAGTCCTGGGGTTCAAATGATCAGGAGCCAGGAGCCAGGGTTACAAACTCACACTAGCCCTGCTTCTGCTGCTGCTGCAGGGTTACAAACTCACACTCAGCCCCTGCTTTGCTCGTGCTGCTGCACCCAGTCCTGGGGTTCAATGAAGTCTAGTATTATTATTAATATTGAAATGATCAGGAGCCAGGAGTTTGAGCAGGGTTACAAACTTACACTAGCCCTGCTGCTGCTGCTGCTGCTGCACCCAGTCCTGGGGCTCAGAGCTCTCCTCAATGAAGTCTAGTATTATTATTAATATTGAAATGATCAGGAGCCAGGAGTTTGAGCAGGGTTAGTTTCTATCCCTTCCACAACCCAACCCCCCACAGACACAACACAAAGAGACCAGGGTCTTATTAAATTTCATTTTTATTACCATTTTACAAAACCCTCCACCTCTTCTGCTCCCAGTCAGAACTCTGTGGTCCCACAGCAGTGCCATGGGGAGCGAGGGGAAGGATGCGCAGAGCAGAGACGCACAGAGGGAGGGGGGTTGGTGTGGAGCCGGTCTCTCATCCCCAGGGTCTTGTCGTTCTGTTTCTCCACATCCAGCCTCTTTCTTTCTCCTCTTCCTCCTCTCTCTCCCCCCTCCTCTTCCTCTCTCTTTCCTCGCCTCCCCTCCTCACTGCTTGATGTAGAAGTGCATCTTGTCTGCGATGCTCTTGCGCTCTGGGTTCAGTCCCTCCCCTCCCCTCCCCTCCTCTCCTCTCCTCTCTCACTGCTTGATGTAGAAGTGCATCTTGTCAGCGATGCTCTTGCGCTCTGGGTTCAGTCCCTCCCTCCCTCCCTCCCTCCTCTCTCTCACTGCTTGATGTAGAAGTGCATCTTGTCTGCGATGCTCTTGCGCTCTGGGTTCAGTCCCTCCCCCCCCCCCTCCCCTCCCCTCCCCTCCTCACTGCTTGATGTAGAAGTGCATCTTGTCTGCGATGCTCTTTGCGCTCTGGGTTCAGTCCTCCCTCCCCCCCCCTCCTCCTGCTTGATGTAGAAGTGCATCCCGATGCTCTTGCGCTCTGGGTTCAGTCCCTCCCCTCCCCTCCCCTCCCCTCCTCTCCTCTCTCACTGCTTGATGTAGAAGTGCATCTTGTCAGCGATGCTCTTGCGCTCTGGGTTCAGTCTCTTCAGGATCTGGGCCAGCACGTTCACAGTCTGCTCGCTGCTCAGACCCGTGCGCTTCGTTTGGAACTTCTTGAGCAGGTCCTTCGTGGTCATCGGCTTCCGGATGAGATAGCGGCGCACAGCCTCCTCGGTCAGGTGAACATCACTGCGGAGGCGGAGGGGGAGGAGGGAGGGGGTTAGAGATTCAGTTGTTTTAGGAGGACGCTGTTTGTTATTACGTCTCGTTATAACTTGTTTTTGTTTATTTTATTTTTTCACAGCACGTTTTTTTTTTTGTGGTTTTAAAAATCTAGCATCTTACAGACTTGAGATTTAAAACCGGGAGAGACAACTCCAGTCAAAGCTGCAGCTCAGGAAACTAACCCAGTATACTTGTGTATGTGTGTGCGTATCAGTGGGTGTGTGTCAGCGTGTGTGTATGTGTGTGTGTATCAGTGTGTGTGTGTGTATCAGTGTGTGTGTGTGTATCAGTGTGTGCGTTTGTTCTTACCTGCTGCTGGGGGTGCATTTCCCTGACGGGGGCTGGGGGGTTGATTTCCCAGAGGTGCTCTGTGCGTTCGGCTCCATCTTCAGCCTCTTGGCAGCAGGGGTGTCTGGGCCCCCCTGCCCCTGCCGCTTACCTGCAAACAGAGAAACACAAACCTGTACTACACTCTATCCAACACTCGCGTTCTCGAGACCACTGTGCCACAGCACTTACAACTTCTCCAGTGTGGATCCCTACCTCCCTGCCTCCCCTGTGTGGATCCCTACCTCCCTGCCTCCCCAGTGTGGATCCCTACCTCCCTACCTCCCCAGTGTGGATCCCTACCTCCCTGCCTCCCCAGTGTGGATCCCTACCTCCCTGCCTCCCCAGTGTGGATCCCTACCTCCCTGCTTCTTCTGTGTGGATCCCTACCTCCCTGCCTCTCCTGTGTGGATCCCTACCTCCCTGCCTCCCCAGTGTGGATCCCTACCTCCCTGCTTCTTCTGTGTGGATCCCTACCTCCCTGCCTCCCCAGTGTGGATCCCTACCTCCCTGCTTCTTCTGTGTGGATCCCTACCTCCCTGCCTCTCCAGTGTGGATCCCTACCTCCTTGCTCCAGCTTGCTGGCTGCAGCGCGCAGTGTGGACGAGGTGCTCCCCGAGTCCAGGGAGGGGGTCCCTACCTCCCTGCCTCCCCGAGAGCTCCCCGCTGAGCCTTTCCCCGGCCTCTTGGGAGGAGTCTTCTTCCTCTGCAGGGAGACAAGCACAGTGCTGAGATACAGAGAGAGAGAGCAGGTGCATCTCAACAGTGCAGCACTGCCAAAGAGAGACCCGCAGACCCTTTCCCCACCTCTTGGGAAGAGCGCTTCTTCCTCTGCAGGAGATCAATATCACTGTCCTCCAGGAGAGAGAGTCAGGTCCATCCGTCCATCCGTCCCCAACCCCAAAGAGAGACCTAAACAGACCCCACCCCCCTCACCGACATGAAGAGCGCTGAGGCCGTCTCCCCATCAATATCACTGTCCTCCGAGGAGACCGAGTCCGTCCATCCGTCCCCAACCCCCAACCCCCAACCCCCGTCCCCAACCCCCAAACCCCAACCCCTCCTCACCAACATGAAGAGGGCTGAGGCCGTCTCCCCATCAATATCACTGTCCTACGAGGAGTCCGAGTCCGTCCATCCGTCCCCAACCCCCAAACCCCCGTCCCCAACCCCCAAACCCCAACCCCTCCTCACCAACATGAAGAGGGCTGAGGCCGTCTCCCCATCAATATCACTGTCCTCCGAGGAGTCCGAGTCGTCACTGCTGTCTGAGAGAGAGAGAGAGAGAGAGAGACGCAGGTCAGTGTGTGGATGTGTGGATGTGGGGTGTGGGGTGGGGGTGTGTGGGGGGGGGGTCGGGGCTCCGTTGCTCTGCTAATGGCCGCTACCAGGGTTTGTTTCACAAGTCGTTGTGAAATGAAGTTTGTTAATCCACTGTAGCGTTTCTTTGTTTATTTTTGCCTATTAATGAACATTTAGGTATGATTTATAAAAAAACAAAAGAAACTTCATTTACTTCATTTACACACGTCTCGACTGGACTCGAAACCCCTTTCAATATTATAACAGGACTCGGAGCGGAGCCTCGTCCCGACGGGACTCGGAGCGGAGCCTCGTCCCGACGGGACTCGGAGCGGAGCCTCGTCCCAACGGGACTCGGAGAGGAGCCTCGTCCCGACGGGACTCGGAGCGGAGCGCCTCTCCTCCCAGCTCCAGTACCTTTCTTCTTCTTCTTCTCCTGCTGGACGGGAGTCTTCTTGCCCTCCTCCTCGTCTTCCTCCTCCTCCTCGTCCTCCTTCTTCTCCTCCTTCTTCTCCTCCTCGCTCTCCTCGCTGCTGTCCGACGCCTCGTCGATCCCTGAGGGAAACAGAGACAAAGAACACACACACAAAGAGTCAAACACAAACTACACACAACACACACACGCAGAGCAAACACAGTCAAACACAAACTACACAGAGTCAAACACAACTACACACACACACACACAGAGTCAAACACAACTACACACAACACACAGAGCAAACACAAACTACACACAACACACACACAGTGTCAAACACAAACTACAC
>CM072703.1:10371982-10391982 GCA_036884735.1 Huso huso
CCCGATCTACAGAGGAGCACGGCACTGCACATTACTACACAACCCCGATCTACAGGGGAGCACGGCACTGCACATTACTACACAACCCCGATCTACAGAGGAGCACAACACTGCACATTACTACACAACCCCGATCTACAGAGGAGCACAACACTGCACATTACTACACAACCCCGATCTACAGAGGAGCACGGCACTGCACATTACTACACAACCCCGATCTACAGGTGAGCACGACACTGCACATTACTACACAACCCCGATCTACAGAGGAGCACGACACTGCACATTACTACACAACCCCGATCTACAGATTACTCTACAGGGGAGCACGACACTGCACATTACTACACAACCCCGATCTACAGAGGAGCACGGCACTGCACATTACTACACAACCCCGATCTACAGAGGAGCACGGCACTGCACATTACTACACAACCCCGATCTACAGAGGAGCACGGCACTGCACATTACTACACAACCCCGATCTACAGAGGAGCACGGCACTGCACATTACTACACAACCCCGATCTACAGAGGAGCACGGCACTGCACATTACTACACAACCCCGATCTACAGAGGAGCCCACTGCACATTACTACACAACCCCGATCTACAGAGGAGCACGACACTGCACATTACTACACAACCCCGATCTACAGAGGAGCACGACACTGCACATTACTACACAACCCCGATCTACAGGGGAGCACGACACTGCACATTACTACACAACCCCGATCTACAGAGGAGCACGGCACTGCACATTACTACACAACCCCGATCTACAGAGGAGCACGGCACTGCACATTACTACACAACCCCGATCTACAGAGGAGCACGGCACTGCACTACACAACCCCGAGGAGCACGGCACTGCACACATTACTACACAACCCCGATCTACAGAGGAGCACGGCACTGCACATTACTACACAACCCCGATCTACAGGGGAGCACGGCACTGCACATTACTACACAACCCCGATCTACAGGTGAGCACAACACTGCACATTACTACACAACCCCGATCTACAGAGGAGCACGGCACTGCACATTACTACACAACCCCGATCTACAGGGGAGCACGGCACTGCACATTACTACACAACCCCGATCTACAGAGGAGCACGGCACTGCACATTACTACACAACCCCGATCTACAGGGGAGCACGGCACTGCACATTACTACACAACCCCGATCTACAGAGGAGCACGGCACTGCACATTACTACACAACCCCGATCTACAGAGGAGCACGGCACTGCACATTACTACACAACCCCGATCTACAGGGGAGCACGGCACTGCACATTACTACACAACCCCGATCTACAGAGGAGCACGACACTGCACATTACTACACAACCCCGATCTACAGAGGAGCACGGCACTGCACATTGCACACAACCCCGATCTACAGAGGAGCACAACACTGCACGATCTACAGAGGAGCACGGCACTGCACATTACTACACAACCCCGATCTACAGAGGAGCACGGCACTGCACATTACTACACAACCCCGATCTACAGAGGAGCACGACACTGCACATTACTACACAACCCCGATCTACAGAGGAGCACGACACTGCACATTACTACACAACCCGATCTACAGGGGACCAACCTGCACATTACTACACAACCCCGATCTACAGAGGAGCACGACACTGCACATTACTACACAACCCCGATCTACAGGCACGGCACTGCACATTACTACACAACCCCGATCTACAGAGGAGCACGGCACTGCACATTACTACACAACCCCCGATCTACAGGGAGCACAACACTGCACATTACTACACAACCCCCGATCTACAGAGGAGCACGGCACTGCACATTACTACACAACCCCGATCTACAGAGGAGCACGGCACTGCACATTACTACACAACCCCGATCTACAGGGAGCACGGCACTGCACATTACTACACAACCCCGATCTACAGAGGAGCACGGCACTGCACATTACTACACAACCCGATCTACAGGGGAGCACGGCACTGCACATTACTACACAACCCCGATCTACAGGGGAGCACGGCACTGCACATTACTACACAACCCCGATCTACAGGGGAGCACGGCACTGCACATTACTACACAACCCGATCTACAGGGGAGCACGGCACTGCACATTACTACACAACCCGATCTACAGAGGAGCACGGCACTGCACATTACTACACAACCCGATCTACAGAGGAGCACGACACTGCACATTACTACACAACCCCGATCTACAGAGGAGCACGGCACTGCACATTACTACACAACCCGATCTACAGAGGAGCACGGCACTGCACATTACTACACAACCCCACATTACCAGCGATCTACAGAGGAGCACAACACTGCACATTACTACACAACCCCGATCTACAGAGGAGCACGGCACTGCACATTACTACACAACCCCGATCTACAGAGGAGCACGGCACTGCACATTACTACACAACCCCGATCTACAGAGGAGCACGGGCACTGCACATTACTACACAACCCCGATCTACAGAGGAGCACGGCACTGCACATTACTACACAACCCCGATCTACAGGGGAGCACGACACTGCACATTACTACACAACCCCGATCTACAGAGGAGCACGACACTGCACATTACTACACAACCCCGATCTACAGACAACCCCGGGGAGCACGGCACTGCACATTACTACACAACCCCGATCTACAGAGGAGCACGACACTGCACATTACTACACAACCCCGATCTACAGAGGAGCACGACACTGCACATTACTACACAACCCCGATCTACAGAGGAGCACGGCACTGCACATTACTACACAACCCCGATCTACAGAGGAGCACGGCACTGCACATTACTACACAACCCCGATCTACAGAGGAGCACGGCACTGCACATTACTACACAACCCCGATCTACAGAGGAGCACGGCACTGCACATTACTACACAACCCCGATCTACAGAGGAGCACGGCACTGCACATTACTACACAACCCCGATCTACAGAGGAGCACGACACTGCACATTACTACACAACCCCGATCTACAGAGGAGCACGGCACTGCACATTACTACACAACCCCGATCTACAGGGGAGCACGGCACTGCACATTACTACACAACCCCGATCTACAGAGGAGCACGGCACTGCACATTACTACACAACCCCGATCTACAGAGGAGCACGGCACTGCACATTACTACACAACCCCGATCTACAGAGGAGCACGGCACTGCACATTACTACACAACCCCGATCTACAGAGGAGCACGACACTGCACATTACTACACAACCCCGATCTACAGAGGAGCACGGCACTGCACATTACTACACAACCCCGATCTACAGAGGAGCACGGCACTGCACATTACTACACAACCCCGATCTACAGAGGAGCACGGCACTGCACATTACTACACAACCCCGATCTACAGAGGAGCACGACACTGCACATTACTACACAACCCCGATCTACAGAGGAGCACGGCACTGCACATTACTACACAACCCCGATCTACAGGGGAGCACGACACTGCACATTACTACACAACCCGATCTACAGGGGAGCACAATTACTACACAACCCCGATCTACAGAGGAGCACGGCACTGCACATTACTACACAACCCCGACAACCCCGATCTACAGAGGAGCACGGCACTGCACATTACTACACAACCCGATCTACAGAGGAGCACGGCACTGCACATTACTACACAACCCCGATCTACAGAGGAGCACGACACTGCACATTACTACACAACCCCGATCTACAGAGGAGCACAACACTGCACATTACTACACAACCCCGATCTACAGGGAGCACGGCACTGCACATTACTACACAAACCCGATCTACAGAGGCACAACACTGCACATTACTACACACCCCGATCTACAGCACATTACTACACAACCCCGATCTACAGGTGAGCACAACACTGCACATTACTACACAACCCCGATCTACAGAGGAGCACAACACTGCACATTACTACACAACCCCGATCTACAGAGGAGCACGGCACTGCACATTACTACACAACCCCGATCTACAGAGGAGCACAACACTGCACATTACTACACAACCCCGATCTACAGAGGAGCACGGCACTGCACATTACTACACAACCCGATCTACAGAGGAGCACGACACTGCACATTACTACACAACCCCGATCTACAGAGGAGCACGACACTGCACATTACTACACAACCCGATCTACAGGGGAGCACGACACTGCACATTACTACACAACCCCGATCTACAGAGGAGCACGGCACTGCACATTACTACACAACCCCGATCTACAGGGGAGCACGACACTGCACATTACTACACAACCCCGATCTACAGAGGAGCACGGCACTGCACATTACTACACAACCCCGATCTACAGGGGAGCACGGCACTGCACATTACTACACAACCCCGATCTACAGAGGAGCACGGCACTGCACATTACTACACAACCCCGATCTACAGAGGAGCACGGCACTGCACATTACTACACAACCCCGATCTACAGAGGAGCACGGCACTGCACATTACTACACAACCCCGATCTACAGGGAGCACGGCACTGCACATTACTACACAACCCCGATCTACAGAGGAGCACGACACTGCACATTACTACACAACCCCGATCTACAGAGGAGCACGGCACTGCACATTACTACACAACCCCGATCTACAGGGGAGCACGGCACTGCATTACTACACAACCCCGATCTACAGAGGAGCACGGCACTGCACATTACTACACAACCCCGATCTACAGAGGAGCACGACACTGCACAACCCCGACTACACAACCCCGATCTACACAAACCCGGAGGAGCACGACACTGCACATTACTACACAACCCCGATCTACAGGGGAGCACGGCACTGCACATTACTACACAACCCCGATCTACAGGGAGCGGCACTGCACATTACTACACAACCCCGATCTACAGAGGAGCACGGCACTGCACATTACTACACAACCCCGATCTACAGGGGAGCACGGCACTGCACATTACTACACAACCCGATCTACAGAGGAGCACGGCACTGCACATTACTACACAACCCCGATCTACAGGCGAGCACGGCACTGCACATTACTACACAACCCCGATCTACAGAGGAGCACGGCACTGCACATTACTACACAACCCCGATCTACAGGGAGCACGGCACTGCACATTACTACACAACCCCGATCTACAGAGGAGCACGGGCACTGCACATTACTACACAACCCCGATCTACAGAGGAGCACGGCACTGCACATTACATTACTACACAACCCCGATCTACAGAGGAGCACGGCACTGCACATTACTACACAACCCCGATCTACAGAGGAGCACGGCACTGCACATTACTACACAACCCCGATCTACAGAGGAGCACGGCACTGCACATTACTACACAACCCCGATCTACAGAGGAGCACGGCACTGCACATTACTACACAACCCCGATCTACAGGGGAGGAGGGGAGCACGACTACACAACCCCGACTGCACATTACTACTACACAACCCGATCTACAGAGGAGCACAACACTGCACATTACTACACAACCCCGATCTACAGAGGAGCACGGCACTGCACATTACTACACAACCCCGATCTACAGAGGAGCACGGCACTGCACATTACTACACAACCCCACTGCACACTACACAACCCCCGATCTACAGAGGAGCACGGCACTGCACATTACTACACAACCCCCGATCTACAGAGGAGCACGGCACTGCACATTACTACACAACCCCGATCTACAGAGGAGCACACACACTGCACATTACTACACAACCCCGATCTACAGGGAGCACGACACTGCACATTACTACACAACCCCGATCTACAGGGGGAGCACGACACTGCACATTACTACACAACCCCGATCTACAGAGGAGCACGACACTGCACATTACTACACAACCCCGATCTACAGAGGAGCACGGCACTGCACATTACTACACAACCCCGATCTACAGAGGAGCACGACACTGCACATTACTACACAACCCCGATCTACAGGGAGCACGGCACTGCACATTACTACACAACCCCGATCTACAGAGGAGCACGGCACTGCACATTACTACACAACCCCGATCTACAGAGGAGCACACTGCACATTACTACACAACCCCGATCTACAGAGGAGCACGGCACTGCACATTACTACACAACCCCGATCTACAGGGGAGCACGGCACTGCACATTACTACACAACCCCGATCTACAGAGGAGCACGACACTGCACATTACTACACAACCCCGATCTACAGAGGAGCACGACACTGCACATTACTACACAACCCCGATCTACAGGGGAGCACGGCACTGCACATTACTACACAACCCCGATCTACAGGGGAGCACAACACTGCACATTACTACACAACCCCGATCTACAGGGGAGCACGACACTGCACATTACTACACAACCCCGATCTACAGGTGAGCGGCACTGCATTACTACAACCCGATCTACAGAGGAGCACGACACTGCACATTACTACACAACCCCGATCTACAGGGGAGCACGACACTGCACATTACTACACAACCCCGATCTACAGAGGAGCACGGCACTGCACATTACTACACAACCCCGATCTACAGGGGAGCACAACACTGCACATTACTACACAACCCCGATCTACAGGTGAGCACGACACTGCACATTACTACACAACCCCGATCTACAGGGGAGCACGGCTCTCTCTCACTCCTCTCTCACTCCTCTCACACTCTCTCTCACTCCTCTCTTTCTCTCCTCTCTCTTTCTCTCACTCCTCTCTCACTCCTGTCACTCCTCTCTCTATCTCACTCTCGCTCCTCACTCTTCTCTCAATCCTCTGTCTCTCACTCTCTGTCACTCCCCTCTCTCTCCTCTGTCTCTCAATCCTCTGTCTCTCACTCTGTCTCACTCCTCTCACTCCTGTGTCACTCTCTCACTCTCTCTCACTCCTCTGTCGCAGGTTCCGGATGAAGTGCCACCTGTGTGTGAATTACATCGAGATGCAGACCGACCCGGCGAGCTGCGACTACGTCATCGTGAGCGGAGCGCAACGCAAAGAGGAGCGCTGGGACATGAAGGACAACGAGCAGATACTGACCACAGGTACAGCACTGACCCCTCCGACACACACACACACACACAGAGAGGAACAACGAGCAGATACTGACCACAGGTACAGCACTGACCCCTCCGACCCACACACACACACACACACACACACACACACAGAGGAGGAACAACACACACACACAGAGAGGAACAACGAGCAGATACTGACCACAGGTACAGCACTGACCCCTCCGACCCACACACACACACACACACAGAGAGGAACAACGAGCAGATACTGACCACAGGTACAGCACTGACCCCTCCGACCCGACACACACACACACAGAGGAACAACGAGCAGATACTGACCACAGGTACAGCACTGACCCCTCCGACCCGACACACACACACACACAGAGGAACAACGAGCAGATACTGACCACAGGTACAGCACTGACCCCTCCGACCCGGAGGAACAACGAGCAGATACTGACCACAGGTACAGCACTGACCCCTCCGACCCGACACACACACACACAGAGAGGAACAACGAGCAGATACTGACCACAGGTACAGCACTGACCCCTCCGACCCGACACACACACACACACACAGAGGAACAACGATACTGACCACAGGTACAGATACTACTGACCACAGGTACAGCACTGACCCCTCCGACCCGACACACACACACCACAGGTACAGCACTGGAACAACACACACACAGAGAGGAACAACGATACTGACCACAGGTACAGCACTGACCCCTCCGACCACACACACACACACACAGAGCAGATACTGACCACAGGTACAGCACTGACCCCTCCGACCCGACACACACACACACACACAGAGGAACAACGAGCAGATACTGACCACAGGTACAGCACTGACCCCTCCGACCCGACACACACACACACAGAGAGGAACAACGAGCAGATACTGACCACAGGTACAGCACTGACCCCTCCGACCCACACACACACACAGACAGAGACAGATACTGACCACCCACTGTTCCCACACACACACACACACACACAGAGGAACAACGTGGATACTGACCACAGGTACAGCACTGACCCCTCCGACCCGACACACACACACAGAGAGGAACCCCAGATACTCCACAGGTACAGCACTGACCCTCCGACCCACACACACACACACACAGAGGAACAACGAGCAGATACTGACCACAGGTACAGCACTGACCCCTCCCTCCCGACACACACACACACAGAGAGCACGAGCAGATACTGACCACAGGTACAGCACTGACCCCTCCGACCCGAGGGTGAGGGAGCAGATACTGACCACAGGTACAGCACTGACCCCTCCCGACCACACACACACACAGGACATGCTGACCACAGGTACAGCACTGACCCTCCGACCCCACACACACACAGAGAGGAACAACGAGCAGATCTCCACAGGTCAGCACTGACCCCTCTCTGTCAGGATGAGAACAAGGTGATAAAGGAGGAGACTGACCCCTCCGAGAGGGACACACACAGAGGAACAACTGCTCCACAGGTACAGCCTGTCCCCTGTCCATCCACACACACACAGTGAAAGAGACTGAGGATGACAAGAGAGATACTGACCAGCCTGCCCCTCACCCCCTGCACAGTGAGAAGGAGAAGCTGGAGACAGACCCCATGTTCAGTCTCTGAAGGACCGGGGAAGCTGTATCCCCCTCCCTCTCACACATCCAGGAGAAGCAGGAGGCCTGAGAGACCCAGCTGAACACCCCCAGGGTGAGGGGAGGGCCCCTGACGACCCTGACACTCTTTCTCTCTCTCTGTCAGGATGAGAAGAAGGTGATAAAGGAGGAGAGTGAGAGGGACGGGGCTCTGCTCAGTAAAGCCTGTTTGTCCATCCCGCTGGTGAAAGAGACTGAGGATGACAAGAGACTGGCCAGCCTGCTCACCCTGCACAGCGCAGACTGTGAGTCTCTGAAATCTGTATCCCCTGAAACCCCCTGACACCCTGCACCCTGACACACACTGCTCACTGTGTATCCCTCGCTGTGTCTGCGTGTCCCTCGCCGTGTCTGCGTGTCCCTCGCCGTGTCTGCGTGTCCCTCACTCTGTCTGCGTGTCCCTCGCCGTGTCTGCGTGTCCCTCGCTGTGTCTGTGTGTCCCTCGCTGTGTCTTGCGTGTCCCTCACTGTGTCTGCGTGTCCCTCGCTGTGTCTGCGTGTCCCTCGCTGTGTCTGTGTGTCCCTCGCTGTGTCTGTGTGTCCCTCACTGTGTCTGTCTGTCTCTCCCCCTCAGCGTACGAGGACAGGCAGCGGTTGAAGCGGAGAGAGATCTCGGCTCGCTCCTGGTTTCCTTCCCCCGTCGCAGACCGAGCCTCGGACACCCTGAAGAGACTGGGGCTGACCCTGGCCTCCACCTCGGCCCCCTCGCTGGGCTCCCCGAGCTGCTCCACAGCGCTGCCTGTCAGCAAGGGACTGGGGATCGTGCGCAGGAGATCAGCGGGGAGCGATATCACCGCTGCACAGGAACCAGAGGCATCCCTGGGGATCGTGCGCAGGAGATCAGCAGGGAGCGATATCGCCGCTGCACAGGAATCAGAGGCATCCCTGGGGGTCAGAGAGAGCGACACACCTCGGGGGACAGACATCACTGACGCACCGGGGGGTGGGGGGACCCCTTTCGACAGCGCACAGGCACAGACCCCCAGTGCAGAGACCCAGGCAGGGGGCTGTTTTGAGGGAGCGGCTGAGCCGTGCACCCCCCTCCCCCTCACCTCTCTGGTGGCAGACTACTGGGGCTCCAGCTCTGAGTCAGAGTCCTGAGAGAGGAGACTGAGGAGGGGACAGGCTGTCGAACACACAGTGAACTGGACTGTCTGCCTGTCCAACTAAACTGAGCATCTCCGAGACTTCACAACAACAGCAGAACAATGTGTTATTTGCATCCGGGTTTGGTAAATATGAGGAATAAATCATTGAAACTGGAAGCTCTGCTTTGTGGCAGCGTGTGGCGTCATCTCAGTTATTTCATCTCAAAACGAGAGAAACAGATTCACGTAAACCAGTTAGAAACCAGGTCAATATACAGAGGCTGTGACGACACCGTGAAGGTGTGACTAGCAGAACACTTTGTGTTCTTCACTGATAATCCAGCAAGGAGGCCGGGAACACCGCGGGCTTCTCCCACGCTGTACAGCCGCTGGAAATGTTTGAGATGCGATCATTTCTGATCAGCTGAAGGCGTGGAATTGTGATGCGGGGGTAGTAGCGCCCTCTGGTGGAATTAATTAGGTTGACAACATGAATGACTAAAATCTAATCTCCTTCCTGTCTGCAACTTCATAATACAAAGGTTAACAATGCTTAGGGTCGGTCTGATTCCCTCTAAATGAGAGTGTGTGTGTGTGTGTGTGAGAGAGTCTGTGCGTGTGCGTGTGCGTGTGCGTGTGGGCAGGTTTATAGCGCTGGCTGGGTCAAAAAAGTCTCCACAAGGAAGGAAAGTCTGACAAAACCTACCTTATGAGGACACAGGCCAAGTCCTTGTAGTGCTTAAACAGATATTTTAAAACAAACTAAATGTGCCCAAATATTTAGTTTGTTGTCGACTTTCACCCAGTGTGGAGTTTTGTCTGACTGGAGTTAGAAATAGTCAATAAAAATATAGTGAGAGTCAATGAGAAGAAAACACAGATATAGCAATACAACCGTGTGTGTGTGTATGTGTGTGTGCGTCAATGTATGTGTGTGTCAGTCAGAGTGCTGAAGGTGGCTCTGTGTGTAATTATTATTATTATTGATTTCTTAGCAGACGCCCTTATTCAGGGCGACTTACAATTGTTACAAGATATCACATTATTTTTACATACAATTACCCATTTATACAGTTGGGTTTTTACTGGAGCAATCTAGGTAAAGTACCTTGCTCAAGGGTACAGCAGCAGTATCCTCCATCTGGGATTGAACCCACGACCCTCCGTTCAAGAGTCCAGAGCTCTAACCATTACTCCACACTGCGCCACAAGCAGAACCGCAATCCAAACCTGTTTAATATCGCTCTTCTAAAACTGCATTGAGACCTGGAGCTGATCAGATCTCAGACTCACTTATTATAATATTAGGGATCAAAAAAACCAAAAAACAGCCGCAACATGAATTCAGGATGTATGATTGTTCAAATTGAAAAGCTGTTCGGATGCAATTCCAAACGCACGCAGGAAGCGCCACCCGGGACATTGAAAGGAGTTCAAAGCCGTTCTGGCGCTTGTCGGCGCGGTTGGCTTAGCGGACTGAGCACAGCTTCCCGTGCTTTGCCTGTGTGGAGCTGCAGTCCGCTCAGCCTCACCTCTCTGTCGCGGGTTCGAGTCCAGCATTCTGTTCCAATACCCGCGGCAGACAGGCGTGAGTTTCTCGGGCTTTGTTCTCTACCACGTCGGCGTTTTGGGGTATCGTCATTTTTAGATACCTCAAAACAGATCAAAGGGGTAGGTTCACTTAACATGACATAGCTAATTGTAAAAGCGGGGCCCTTTTACCTCTGCAAAGGAAAACCCCAAACCATCCCGAAGCGGCGTGTTCCGTAACCACGCCCTCAGGTGTGTCGCAGGTGACCACGCCCCTCCCAAGTACACCTCCACAGGTGACCACGCCCCTCCCAAGTACACCTCCACAGGTGACCACGCCCCCTCCCAAGTACACATCTACAGATGACCACGCCCCTTCCCAAGTACACCTCCACAGGTGACCACGCCCCTCCCAAGTACACATCCACAGGTGACCACGCCCCGCGCAGGTAGATCGGAAAGATGGCGGCCGGGGTAACACGGTGAGTTTGAGCTCCGTAACTTTCTCGTGGTTTTTGATGTGTTTGTTTCGGTTGGGAGGGTGCAGAGAGAGCATGCATGTGGTAAGCTGAGATTCACTTTTTATATTTAGAAATGTTTGTTTAAACAAATTGCTTGTATTCAAGATTTAAAAAACATAATGCAAAACCAGCCCAGTCCAAATTGTCTTTGCGCTTGAGTTCCAGTATTAAGTTTCAGACTTGGAACGAGTCGCTTTTCAAAGCTTCCTTTAGTTTGTTTTATAATCTTTTTAAAAATACGATTCCACATTGTGTTAACTTTTTTTATTTAAATTATTTTGTCTTTCTTTCTTGTTATTATTTGCTGTTATTTATCTGTTGTTGTTTGGCGCGCTTCCGTACATGTAAAAACAACCCAGCGTCGAAACGCTTTCCAAAACTTTAATTAAACAGGGGCCTGATTTTCTCTTTTTCTTTCCAATGGACAACAAAGGTTTTGTTTGAAAGAAGAGGCTCTGTTTCTGGGGTCTGGTCTTTGCATATTCTGCACACGACGGAGATTGAATCGATGGCTTGGTCAGCCACACTTTATCTCTGTTTAAATGATTATGCATTGTTTATGTACGATGTCATTGAAAATGTGGGTCTAAGAGTCAGGGGCCCACTTTTTAATTGAAGTGGCATTAACTGCGCAAAACAAACCAGGAAACGCTGCAGATACAAATAGATATATAATCTCCTCGTGGTGTAACTCTTGGGATTTTGTGGTGTGTGTTTTTTTCAGGTAAAATCCCAGATTCCCTGTTTCTTCTGGTGTGCAGCCTTGGCGTGATTCACACACAGGAGGAGAAGGATTCTGAGTCTCGGTAAGGCACAGAATGTTCTATTCCATTCTAGTTGTGTGTTTTTTGTGTGCAATAATATTAATAATAATAATAATATTAATACTATTCTCTTAAGGAATAGGAACAGAAACAGATGGAGAAACGCGCGGGACACATTTCAAACGGGTGCATCTTATTAGATGAAGCAACAGCAGTCATGATTATTGATACTAATAAGATGATTGTTAATAATTGGTCCAGCCTGGTCGCGTGTTCTCTTTCTCTCGATGTCTCTAAGGAACACGCGAGGCGCTGTGTATTCTGCAGAGAGGAGGGTGAGGTGCGATCGAATCCACGCAGTCCAGGGAAGTAAATGATAACGATACTCAAAGCGCATTGCTTTTACCGATGGATTGGATAAGATGTAACTGGAGAGTTTGGGTAGAAATGACGCGACTTAAAAAATATAAACTGACTGCCCGTTCAACGAGGATTCATGACTAAAGTTACACACCCCGCTGCACAGAGACTGTGTGAACGAGCATCGCTGTCGATTCCGTGTGTGAGTCTTTCAGTGCCGAGATGCGTCCTCCTCCTCCTCATCATCACCGCTGCCCGCCTGAGTGCACGCCGACCCGGGATCGATCTGCAAGCCCCTCTCGATGTTGTCATGGTAAGAGAGATGTTATTTTGTTGTAATCTGCGTCACGGTGTGCTCTCGCTAAACGCTTGAAAGTCGACGGGGCCCGACAGCCGTGTGACGTGCACGATCTGGCGCTGTAACTGTAACATTGAAACACAGGGTCGCTTGCAGCAGACGTGGTCAGTGTTGGTTTCTTGGTGAAGTCTGTGTTCACCTGTTTGCTCGCATGTGCGTCACTTTGACAGCTGTGTGATGTTTTATTTTTGCTCTTGTTTCCAGGATAGACACGCGCGGTTCTGCAGCGCCGCTCCGGTGACGCTCCTGCCTCTGCCCGCTTCTGGAGTCTCGGGGTCGGAACACGCAGATGGATTCGCGGGCTGGTTTTGTTTTTGTCGAGTTGTTGCCCAGCCGTGCCTCGGAGTGTTTCTGCAGGATTGTGTGTGTTGCTATGGTGATTGTGAGCAGTGTTTGACTTTGCAAATAAAGATTGTATATCGCTTATTTTTGCATGTTTTCATTTCCAGCTTTCTATTCAAGTTGTCTACAGCTCTTGTCTCGCCCCCCCGTAAAGAGGTGTGTTTTTTGGCAGGTGAATTATGTCCCGCACAGTCAGTCAGTCTCTGACAAACCATGTGATCGCGGCTTCCTTAGACCACAGTGTGGATTAGCTAACCTAGCTGCCTAAAAAACCTGACACTGCGGTATATAAAGGAGGCATACCTGGGTCACCAAAAGCTTTTGGTTGAGTATTTTGGCGGGAAAATCTCGCTCTGTGAAAGCAGGACCCGCATCTGCAGTGCCCAACACACCATGTGATAGCGACTCCCCTCACAGGAAACCATGATCACATGGTTTGTCAGAGACTGCCCGGCCAGTCACGCTAAGGAATGAAGGAGGCGAGGCAGCGGATACACAGGGTGAACTTTAATAACATGCAGGACAGAATCCAATAACAGAGAGTATCAAAAACACAATGAACAGCAAACACGGGCACTGCAGCGGAATCATCCACACAACGACATTCCTGCTGAAAGAACCACAAGCGACTTGAAGAAACAACAGCGAGCGATTCAATGCGCTGCTGCTGCGAGGGTCGCGTCTCCACGGGAAGCACAGTCTCACCCTGCTGGCTCCGTCACCGGGCTTCACTGAAACAAGAAAACGAGTTAGTGACACGCAAGAACAACGGAGGCGAGTCTCAGACACGAGTCCTGCTGCACAGGAGGCAGTGAAACGGCTTGAAACACAGCGATCACACACAGCAGCCGCTCTGCGCTACAGCGCCTCGCATTACACCAGTACGGGGTCCGGACACTGACCCCGAGGAAAGAAACGTCTTGAGAACACAAGCCATGTCCCGCAAACACTGCTGCTGCTGCATAGTGTGTGAGATCGCAGCACAGCAGCGTGTTTAAAAGAGCGGCCTCTGTGTCGGATTACACAAACACGCGCATTTTAATTTACAAGCATTGCATTTGTGAGTATAACGCCCTCTGCAGGTCACTGGATGAATGAGCGAACGCACCGACTGCTTGGAAAAAAAAACAAGACTCACCGTGACGTCACTGGAGGGCTCCACAATCCGAGCGTCGATTCAGGATCGCGCGAGACTTCAGCAAACACAGCGGCTCCTGTTCCTTAGAAAAAAAACACAACAGAAAAATGACCAAACTGTAAATCTGTATATATAACTATGACTGATGCTGCTTCAGTAAGACGCACCCGTTTGAAACGTGTCCCGTGTGTTGTATAAACACGCTCAATTTAACAATCACACCACATACAACGAATGTAATAACTTGCATTGCAAAATGAAAAATATAAACACGCGTGGCACACTGTAAGAGTGCAGCTGCGTGTGCGTGAACTGAGTGGACTGCAGCTTATTCCTGCTAAAACAACAACTGGAAATTCCAATCCCCTTCCTCATGATCTGTAAATGTCCTGTGAAGCATTGTAAAGAGAGTGTGTGTGACTCTAAAGGGGAGACGCTCCGCACACAGCGTGCATTGTAAAGAGAGTGTGTGTGACTCTAAAGGGGAGACGCTCCGCACACAGCGTGCATTGTAAAGAGAGTGTGTGTGACTCTATAGGGGAGACGCCCCACACACAGCGTGCATTGTAAAGAGTGTGTGTGACTCTAAAGGGGAGACGCTCCGCACACAGCGTGCATTGTAAAGAGAGTGTGTGTGACTCTATAGAGGAGACGCTCCGCACACAGCGTGCATTGTAAAGAGAGTGTGTGTGACTCTATAGGGGAGACCCTCCGCCGCACACGTGCATTGTAAAGAGAGTGTGTGTGACTCTAAAGGGAGACGCTCCGCTTTTTTAAGCGCATTGTAAAGAGAGTGTGTGTGACTCTATAGAGGAGACGCTCCGCACACAGCGTGCATTGTAAAGAGAGTGTGTGTGACTCTATAGGGGAGACGCTCCGCACACAGCGTGCATTGTAAAGAGTGTGTGTGACTCTATAGGGGGAGACGCTCCGCACACTGCATTGTAAAGAGAGTGTGTGTGACTCTATAGGGAGACCCTCCGCACACAGCGTGCATTGTAAAGAGAGTGTGTGTGACTCTATAGGGAGAGACGCCGCACACAGCGTGCATTGTAAAGAGAGTGTGTGTGACTCTATAGGGGAGACTCCCAAGCACAGCGTGCATTGTAAAGAGAGTGTGTGTGACTCTATAGGGAGACGCTCCGCACTGGCGTGCATTGTAAAGAGTGTGTGACTCTACAGGAGGCTCTCCGCACACAGGCGTGCATTGTAAAAAGTGTGTGTGACTCTATGGAGACCCTCCGCAGCGTGCATTGTAAAGAGAGTGTGTGACTCTATAGGGGAGACCCTCCACACACACAAAGTGCATTGTAAAAGAGTGTGTGTGACTCTATAGGGGCGCTCCGCACACAGCGTGCATTGTAAAGAGAGTGTGTGTGACTCTATAGGGGAGGCAACTCCGCACACAGCGTGCATTGTAAAGAGAGTGTGTGTGACTCTATAGGGGGGGCACGCCCACACAGCGTGCATTGTAAAGAGTGTGTGTGACTCTATGGGGAGACGCTCCGCACACAGTGCATTGTAAAGAGAGTGTGTGACTCTATAGGGGAGACAGCTCCGCACACAGCGTGCATTGTAAAGAGAGTGTGTGTGACTCTATAGGGAGGAGCTCCGTGCATTGTAAGAAAGTGTGTGACTCTGCATTGTAAAGAGTGTGTGTGACTCTAAAGGGGAGACAGCTCCTTTTGGCGTGCATTGTAAAGAGTGTGTGTGACTCTATAGGGGAGACGCTCCACGCCCGCACACAGCGTGCATTGTAAAAGAGAGTGTGTGACTCTATAGAGGAGACGCTCCGCACACAGCGTGCATTGTAAAGAGAGTGTGTGACTCTAAAGGGGAGACCCTTTGGCGTGCATTGTAAAAAGAGTGTGTGACTCTAAGGGGAGACGCCCCGCTTTTTCACGTGCATTGTAAAGAGTGTGTGTGACTCTATAGGGGAGACGCTCCGCACACAGCGTGCATTGTAAAGAGTGTGTGTGACTCTATAGGGAGAGCGTGTGTGACTCTAAAGGCGTGCATTGTAAAGAGAGAGAGTGTGTGACTCTATAGAGGAGGCCCTCCGCACACAGCGTGCATTGTAAAGAGAGTGTGTGACTCTAAAGGGGGAGACTCCGCAGCGTGCATTGTAAAGAGGTGTGTGACTCTATAGGGAGGCAGCTCCGCACACAGGCGTGCATTGTAAAGAGAGTGTGTGTGACTCTATAGGGGAGACGCCCGCTTTTTGCGTGCATTGTAAAGAGAGTGTGTGACTCTATAGGGGAGGCGCTCCGCACACAGCGTGCATTGTAAAAAGAAGAGTGTGTGACTCTATAGGGAGACCCTCCGCACACAGCGTGCATTGTAAAGAGAGTGTGACTCTATAGAGGAGACGCTCCGCACACAGCGTGCATTGTAAGAGAGTGTGACTCCTCCGCCCACACAGCGTGCATTGTAAAGAGAGTGTGACTCTATAGGGGAGACGCTCCTCCACAGCGTGCATTGTAAAGAGTGTGTGTGACTCTATAGGGGAGACGCTCCGCACACAGGCGTGCATTGTAAAGAGAGAGTGTGTGTGACTCATAGGGAGACGCTCCGCACACAGCGTGCATTGTAAAGAGAGTGTGTGTGACTCTATAGGGGAGACGCTCCGCACACAGCGTGCATTGTAAAGAGAGTGTGTGTGACTCTATAGGGGGAGCTCCACGACTCATGCATTGTAAAAGAGAGTGTGTGTGACTCTATAGGGGAGACGCTCCGCACACAGCGTGCATTGTAAAGAGCGTGTGTGTGACTCTATAGGGGAGACGCCCACACAGGCGTGCATTGTAAAGAGTGTGTGTGTGACTCTATAGGAGGCAGCTCCGCACACAGCGTGCATTGTAAGAGTGTGTGTGACTCTATAGGGGACACTCCGCTACACAGCGTGCATTGTAAAAGAGAGTGTGTGACTCTATAGGGGAGACCCTCCGCACACAGCGTGCATTGTAAAGAGTGTGTGACTCTATAGGGGAGACGCTCCGCACACAGCGTGCATTGTAAAGAGTGTGTGTGACTCTATAGGGGAGACGCTCCGCACACAGCGTGCATTGTAAAGAGCGTGTGTGACTCTATAGGGGAGACGCTCCGCACACAGCGTGCATTGTAAAGAGTGTGTGTGACTCTATAGAGGGCAGCTCCGCACACAGCGTGCATTGTAAAGAGAGTGTGTGTGACTCTATAGAGGGAGGCGCACCGCGTGCATTGTAAAGAAAGAGTGTGTGTGACTCTAAAGTGCATTGTAAGACGCTCCGCACACAGCGTGCATTGTAAAGAGTGTGTGTGACTCTATAGGAGGAGACCGCTTTTTGGCGTGCATTGTAAAGAGAGTGTGTGACTCTATAGGGAGGCGCTCCGCACACAGCGTGCATTGTAAAGAGTGTGTGACTCTAAAGGGAGACAGCTCCGCACACAAGCGTGCATTGTAAAGAGAGTGTGTGTGACTCATAGGGGAGACGCTCCGCACACAGCGTGCATTGTAAAGAGAGTGTGTGACTCTAGGGGAGACGCTCCGTGACTCTACAGAGCGTGCATTGTAAAGAGAGTGTGTGTGACTCTATAGGGGAGACGCTCCGCACACAGCGTGCATTGTAAATTGTAAAGTGTGTGTGACTCTATAGGGAGACTCCGCACACAGCGTGCATTGTAAAGAGCGTGTGTGACTCTACAGGGAGACGCTCCGCACACAGCATTGTAAAAGAGTGTGTGTGTGACTCTATAGGGGAGACGCTCCACACAGCGTGCATTGTAAAGAGCGTGTGTGACTCTAAAGGAGGAGACTCCATTGTATAGAACCTCCGCATTGTAAATAAAGACGTGTGTGACTCTACAGGGAGACACTCCACACTGGCTCGTGCATTGTAAAGAGAGTGTGTGTGACTCTATAGGGGAGCGCTCCCCTGCGTGCATTGTAAAGAGCGTGTGACTCTAAAGGGGAGACCCTCCGCTGTCTTCATTGTCCTGCGTGTGTGACTCTACAGAGGAGGCAGCTCTCAGACAGTGCATTGTAAAGAGGCTTCAGTGTGTGTGACTCCTATGGGAGACCTCCGACTCAGCGTGCATTGTAAAGAGCGTGTGACTCTAAAGAGGAGACCCTCCGCACACAGCGTGCATTGTAAAGAGCGTGTGTGACTCTATAGAGGAGACGCTCCACACGCAGCATGCATTGTAGAGAGCGCGTGTGACTCTATAGAGGAGAAAGGAGACGCTGCATTGTATAGAACACGATCAAATGAAGACCAGCCCAGATAGGACACTACACCTGGCTCAGTGACACAGGAGCGATCAAGGGGGCTGTGAACCCAGCACTCCCCCTGGTGTGTGTGTCAGTCAGTGTGTGTTGTATTTGTCTTCACTGTCCTGTGTTGTAACTCTTTTTTCTCTCGCTCTGGTAGATCTCAGAGACAATGAGGCTTCAGTCTCAGAGAGTACCGATGGGTCCCGGTTTAAACTGAATTAAAACCAACAAGCACCTCTGTGACTCCCCAATAGAACATTCTGTGCCTTAAAGGACTGGAATCCTTCTCCTCCTGTGTGTGTCTCACGCCAAGGCTGCACACCAGAAGAAACAGGGAATCTGGGATTTTACCTGAAGAAAAACACACACCACAAAATCACAAGAGTTACACCACCGAGGATATTATATATCTATTTGTATCTGCAGCGTTTCCTGGTTTGTTTTGGGTTAATGCCACTTCAATTAAAAAGTGGGCCCCTGACTCTTAGACCCACATTTCCAATGACATCGTACATAAACAATGCATAATCATTTAAACAGAGATAAAGTGTGGCTGACCAAGCCATCGATTCAATCTCCGTCGTGTGCAGAATATGCAAAGACCAGACCCCAGAAACAGCGCCTCTTTTTTCAAACAAAACCTTTGTTGTCCATTGGAAAGAAAAAGAGAAAATCGGGCCCCTGTTTGTTAAAGTTTTCGAAAGCGTTTTGATGCTGGGTTGTTTTTACAGGTACTGCAGCGCGCCAAACAACAACAGATAAATAACAAGAAAGAACAGCAATAGGTCTGACATGGAAAACTAGTGCAAAAAAAACTACTGCAAAACATGCCATCAAGT
>CM072703.1:10392482-10432482 GCA_036884735.1 Huso huso
GCCATGAAGCTACATGCACACGAAACACAAAGTCTATCTGCATGAAGAGCCAGGAGCCACTGTGTCCAGGGCGCTTTGCAAACTTTCACACCCAGCACTATTATTATTATTATTATTATTTCTTAACAGACGCCCTGAACTTACAATTGTTTCAAGATATCACGTTATTTTTACATACAATTACCCATTTATACACACAATTCAGATTACATGTAAATATTAAACAGAACACCTGGTACACATTGCACTAAATGGAGCATACTTTGAAGAAAAAAATACTTTTTATATATATTTTTAACATTGAGGGTATTTTTTTTAGTGCGGATGACAATGTGAACAGCATGACACAGCATTCACTGGACTGGTGCAGGGAGGCTACCCTCTCATGCATGTTTGTATGTTTGCTTGTTTTGCACAAATAAGAATTTCAATTCGCGCTTTCCAATCAGCTGTGCAGGAGCATGAAATCCTTCTTCATTCCCCGAATCCGCGTCGTTCACTAAAACGGACACTTCCGGAACTTTCATTTTTGCATTTTTGTTAATATCTTTTTTTCCCCTGTTTTGTATTACCTAACTGTAATAAAACGTGTTTGAAAAAAAAATGTTGCTTGAGCTTTCATAATTCATGCACGAGAGGGCTAAATAAAATACAAACATTTAAGAACATGTGGAATCGTGTTTCTAAAAAGATTATAAAACAAACTGAAGGAAGCTTTAAAAAGCGACTCGTTCCAAGTCTGAAACTTAATACTGGAACTCAAGCGCAAAGACAATTTGGACTGGGCTGGTTTTGCATTATGTTTTTTAAATCTTGAATATAAGCAATTTGTTTAAACAAACATTTCTAAATATAAAAAGTGAATCTCAGCTTACCACATGCATGCTCTCTCTGCACCCTCCCAACCGAAACAAACACATTAAAAACCACGAGAAAGTTATGCAGCTCAAACTCACCGTGTTACCCCGGCCGCCACCTTTCCGATCTACCTGCGCGGGGCGTGGTCACCTGTGGAGGTGTACTTGGGAGGGGCGTGGTCACCTGTGGAGGTGTACTTGGGAGGGGCGTGGTCACCTGTGGAGGTGTACTTGGGAAGGGGCGTGGTCATCTGTGGATGTGTACTTGGGAGGGGCGTGGTCACCTGAGAATGTGTACTTGGGAGGGGGCGTGGTCACCTGCGACACACCTGAGGGCGTGGTTACGGAACACGCCGCTTGGGGATGGTTTGGGGTTTTCCTTTGCAGAGGTAAAAGGGCCCCGCTTTTACAATTAGCTATGTCATGTTAAGTGAACCTACCCCTTTGATCTGTTTTGAGGTATCGCCTAAAAACGACGATACCCCAAAACGCCGACGCGGTAGAGAACAAAGCCCGAGAAACTCACGCCTGTCTGCCGCGGGTATTGGAACAGAATGCTGGACTCGAACCCGCGACAGAGAGGTGAGGCTGAGCGGACTGCAGCTCCACACAGGCAAAGCACGGGAAGCTGTGCTCAGTCCGCTAAGCCAACCGCGCCGACAAGCGCCAGAGCGGCTTTGAACTCCTTTCAATGTCCCGGGTGGCGCTTCCTGCGTGCGTTTGGAATTGCATCCGAACAGCTTTTCAATTTGAACAATCATACATCCTGAATTCATGTTGCGGCTGTTTTTTGTTTTGTGTTTGTTAAATCTCCCTACACAAGCCTGGTGAGTGGCCGCGCTCCGGCTCTCCAGAGCAGTCCAGAGAGGATGGCGTTGCTGTCTGCCGGTCTGCACTCGCGGCTCAGCGGATCCGGCTCTCTCCTCATCCTCTAACGTGTTTCACTGCGTCTCGAGTTCACAGCGCGGCTTTGATTATGATGATGTTTTATTGAAACGCCTTCTCTCATTATTATTATTTTCCTTTATGAAAGGCTACATACATTATTTTTTTAGAAGTCCTCCAGATCTCTTGATTAAACAGCCTGCTATAGAAACAGGCTTGCTTTTCATGGTGCTGTCGATGTCTTACTGTGCTGGCGCGGGGGTTGTGAAGCAGAAAGGATAAAGCAGAGAGATACTTCTGTGAGTCCGCAGAACAATCCTGGGATTCATCATCATCCTAATAATAATAAACAACACATCGCTTTCAAGTGTGTTCAGATAAATCACACAGCCTTACACCCGGACCACCATCGCGGCTTCGCATCCAGCCTGCAGGATAGCCGAGCGGTAGCGCGCCGGCACATCGACACGCAGCAGCGCCGCTTTGTATCCAGGACGCGTCGGGTTTATTAAAATCCGTCTCTGCTGCCCCTAGTATAATTATATATGTTATATTGACAAAACTTTTGCATCGCCTAGGATTGAGACATAATAAAATAAAAACTACATGAACATAATTTAGATCTTTTATTTAACATCGTGTAATCAAAGAAACTACAAAATGAAACCGCAAAAAGTCAACCGGAAGCCATAATAGCAGTACAGTAGTGTTTCATTTTTTTTGTCAGTTTCTCGTGAAGTATCTGGGAAACTACAAAGCGGTGTGCAATTCAATATGCTAACGTGACATTATTCAGCAGCTTTCATTCCACTTTATGAAGCAACGCGAGTTCATTCTACAAGGCGCTGCACATCTGTTGGCTCTCTCTCTCTCTGTGCGTGCGTGCGTGCGTGCGTGACGCTGCATGTGTTCTATCTTGTAAAGCGCTTTGTGATGGTGGTCCACTCTGAAAGGCGCTATATAAAATAAAGATTAATTGACTGACATGTGAAACATGCCTGCCGCGTGTTTGGACGGCTCATTATTGTGACAGACTCTGTTTGATTCTCTGATCTCAACCCTCTGCTCTTCAGAAGTCCTTTTTATAGAATCGAAATCATTACAGGAAAAGACAGAAGAAGGAATTCAATGCACTTTTCTTTTGCCCTTTATTGTATTTCAATCAGCAGCTAAAGCAAGCGCGAAGCTCAGTCAGGTTAGGAGTTAAAGACTGAGCTTCGAGGCTCACGGACGCAGCATGTGCTGTGCCAGCCTCTCTGTGTGTGCGTGTGCGTGTGTGTGCAGACACGCACCCCGACACGGGAACGCTGTACCCCCAAGAGTGTCTGCCAAGCCTGGGGTTCAGTCAACAGACAACCCAAGTCCTGTGAGGGAGGGAGGGAGGGAGAGAGGGAGGAGGGTCTCAGTCCTTGTTCTGTGCTGTGAGTAAGGGAGAGGGGAGGGATGGATAGAGTGAGGGAAGGAGGAGAGAGATGAGGGGAGGGAGGGAGAGAGGAGAGGGGAGGGGAAGGTGGGAGAGAGGAGAGGGGAGGGGAAGGTGGGAGAGAGGAGAGGGGAGGGGAGGGAGGGAGAGAGGAGGGTCTCAGTCCTTCTTGCTCTGTGCTGTGAGTGCTTCGGCATGTCGTGCGAATGTCTCAGCAACCAGCAGGGGGAACACCAGAGCAGCATCTGCATAGACCTGAAACACAGAAAGAGAGCTTTACAATGCTTCCCTATGCTTTACCAGACCTCTCTGTGCTTTACAGTGCTTCCCTATGCTTTACCAGACCTCTCTGTGCTTTACAATGCTTCCCTATGCTTTACCAGACCTCTCTGTGCTTTACAATGCTTCCCTATGCTTTACCAGACCTCTCTATGCTTTACAATGCTTCCTTAATGCTTTACCAGACCTCTCTGTGCTTTACAATGCTTCCCTATGCTTTACCAGACCTCTCTGTGCTTTACAATGCTTCCTATGCTTTACCAGACCTCTCTGTGCTTTACAATGCTTGCCTATGCTTCAGCATGCTTGCGTTGTGCTTTCTCACACTGTGCTATGGGAGTCTCTGCTGTGCATTATGTACCTTGACAGGAGTGGCGTCGGCACCGATCTTGCCCCAGGACACGGCTTCGTCCGGCCGTGCCCCTGAGTCAGAGCCGTCGAACTCCTGCCCCGTGTTCACGAAGACCGCGAAGTCAGCGCCGTTCCGCTGCGGGACACGAGATGTTTGAAGTGGCGAGTGTGTCAGTGAAACTGCAGTGAACAGAGCCGATAAGTGTAACAAATGTTTTTTCCTGGATTAATGTCAATCGCGTATTCTTTCCGAGATTTAACAAAAGAAAGTCCAGATTTAGCTAAATACATCAATGGTAACAAACACAGTCTTAAAAGTGGGAGTGTAGGCGCAGCTCTGCAGCATACAATGCCAAATCAAACACGTCAATGGGCATGCAGGGCTTGCATGTTAAGAGCTATGCACACCGGACGCGAGCCTGCCATTCCAAAATAATTCAAACTATTGATTTAAATGGAGTAATGCACAACACAAGCGAGGCGAGTGGCGTGAATGAAGCGAGCAAATACAGAAATACATTTGGTTTATTTGTATTCTGCTACACGCTGTTCGCGTTGCAATGGACCAATCAGAAATGAGGTCAAAGGTGTCACGCTCACGCAGCGATTACCACAGAAATAAATTTAAAAAATCTACATCGATGAGAATTTAATTATTAAAGTCGGAAAATCTAATGCTCTTTATGATGCCAGTGTCTGTGGTTATAAAGACATTAAAAAGGACGCGCATGTCAAGAAACAGCAGAACAATTGGAAATGGATGGCGTGTCTATCTCTCTTTATTTCACCTTCATTTTAATCAAAGTGACGGGGAGCGCCACACACTGGTGTAATTTCTAGACTAGATTTTAAATGTTGAATTTGTGATATGCGTATGTATTTAGCTAAATCTGGAAATGATCCACAATTTACACGAAATCAGGGGAAAATAACGGTTAAAATATAAAGTTATGTTCTAACGTTTTAATATGGGGGGGGGCACGACAAAATGTATGCTAAAAAAGGGGGGCGGCATTTAAAAACTTTGCGCAGCGCTTCTGTTCAGCTCCCATCTGTGTGGTATGTAAAAGTGTGTTGAGTGTTTCTTGTAGTATCCAGGCTGGCCGCGCTCAGCCCCACACTGTCTGTATTACCATGAGGTTAGCGTTGCAGATGTGATGCTTGATCAGCCCTCCTCCCAGAATCACCATCCCTGTGCGTCTGGCAAACACAGCATGAGAGTTCAGTTTCCGGATATCTGGACCGCAAACACAGAGACCGTCATCACTGACACACACACACGCACGCACGCACGCACGCACGCACGCACGCACTGTCATCACTGACACACACGCACGCACACACACACGCATGCACGCACTGTCATCACTGACACACACACACACGCACACACGCACGCACGCACGCACCTTCCACGATGTCCAGCACCAAGCCAGGGTTCTTATAGGAGTGGAAGTAGATCATATCCCCCAGGGAACCATCCGTCAGGGCCGGGCTGAACACTGGGATGTTATTCTGCAACGCACACAGGGGGGGAATGTTACTGTGGAACACACGCTGAGACACACACACACACACTGAGACACACACGCTGAGACACACATACTGAGACACACACACACACACACACTGAAACACACGCACTGAGACACACACACATGCTGGAGGGGGGTTGTCCAGGCATGGGGTGGGGGTGGAGGGGGGTGTAAGGGGGGGTCCTGACCTTGTATGCCCAGTAGTACACAGACTCCGGGTTGTTGATTTCTTTCCCCAGTCGATGGATCATTTTGGAGGGAGTCCAGAGTGTGCCCTGCAGAGAGAGAGAGAGAGAGAGAGAGAGAGAGAGAGAGAGACTTGACTTTTAAGATCCTTTATTAAACCATTCCAATTAAAATCCATTCAATAACAATAATAAGGTAAAACCGATTAAGATTTTATTTGCTTTTTCCTGGGAACAGCTCAAACTTCCCCAGAGCATCAGCATAAAATCCTAAAAGCAACATCATGTTCTCCTTTAAAACAGATTTTAACCAAATAAAAGGATCATAAAATATAAATAAAAAACCTAATATTAAAAAAAAAAAAACAGTGTTTTCCTGTAAAACAGATTAATAGTAAACCTGATAAAAAACACTGTAAAAAACAATAAAACAAAAATAAATTCAAACTACAGTTAAACAGCAGCTCTCCATCCTCCTCAATGAGCACAAACACAGAGAAACACACATCCACCTCTCCTGAAAGCCCTCAGGTTACAGACCATTTTGCAATAGTTAAAATCCACCATTACCCGGCTGACAACTAAAATACACAGAAATAATCTGGCAGCATCCTAGCCCTGCCTCTAAAATCTTATTTTTTTCTAGATTTTAAAATGGCCAATCCACCTGCCCTAAAATAAAATTAATTAAAACACACCTATCCACCTATTTTTTAAAACTATAGGGGACACCCAAAAATAAAAGTATCTTTACTGAAAATCACCCCAAGGATCTGCAAACCCCACAGACACAGAACATCCACCCCAGCCTGACACAGTCAGTGAATGTGTGGAACACATCCACCTCCACAGAAGCAGCACTCAGCACTGATGCTGGGGTCCACTCTGTGGAGGAACCTTCCGGGTAGACACATCCACAGTGCAGGATCCTCCACTGCAGGTCCCCTGCACATCTTGCTTAAAGGCAGTTTATACAGCACCCTCCATACTGGCTGTCTCAAACACACCAGCAAATGACATTTTGTGTCCACAGTCCCTTTTAGGTGGCTGGACTGGACTATTTTAACATGCAGATTGTATAGTTTTTCCCCTCTGAGATTCAAACACAAGATTTTTAACACATCCATTTGCCTTATTCATCCCTACCCTCTTCCTCACCCAAACCTGGTGATAAAAAAAACTGTGGGAAAAAAGGGGTCCCTCCTGATCAGGCCCCAAGCTATTCCCTCCCAAAGACACCTTGAGCTTTGGTGAGAGAGTTCTTCAACTCATGAATCATCAGCCAGCCTCCTGCAGGCTGCCAGCCCAGCCGGAAGCCAGCTGCTGCCTGAGATCAAACACAGGGGATACAGACACATCCAGCTGCAGTCCACCAGCCCTGACAAAACTGGTACACAGTGCCCCGACTGAAAAAAACTGAATGGGAAAAGAGATTAAAAAACAGGGGTTCCTCAGTAGATACTGGCCAGAGATACACCCACCCTCCCACTGCAGAGACACACAAAAACATTCACACAAAACAGACCTGTCTTGTCTACCTGGAGAAATACAAACACAAGAGATACAGACACATCCACCAACCCGATACAAACAGAAAATAAAACACAGCCATCAGTGAGCCCCACCCTCAGAGATACAAACACAGAGATTCACTGACACATCCACCTGCCTGATACAAACACACCAGATACAAACACAGGACTCCACCTGCAAGATACAAACACAGAGAACAAATCCAGCAGTACTCTCTGAATTTCCTACCATTTCAGGAGGTACAAACACAGAGATGCCAACAACATAGAGGCCACCAAATTATTGATGACCAGGACCTCCACCTGAATGACAGCTGAGCCAGCAGCCCCTGCCAGCTCCACCTGCAGCATACAAACACAGAGATCCACCAGGCATCCCACCTCAGATGAAAAGCAAATCCCAAAGAACACCCCAGCCACCTGCAGGTCCAAACCCAGAGATAGGGCCTGAGGCACATCCACCTGCAGAGATGCAAACACAGAAAGGTGTTGCATTTTCCACATCCACCTGCAGAAGATGCAAACACTCTGAAACAGACACATCCACCTGGACAGAGTCCCAAACACAGAGACACAAACACATCCACCTGCAGATATACAAAGACAGGGATACAAAGGCAGGCACCTGCAGCCAGACAACCTGCCCCTCAGAAGATACAAACAGTGGCTCTATAGACAATCCACCTGCAGACATACAAACACAGAGATACAGCCCCATCCACCTGCAGAAATACAAACCTGTTATTAATCCACCTGCAGAAATACAAAAACATTTGAGATACAAACACATCCACCTGCAGAAATAAAAACACAGGCCAAACACCTGAAGGCTACAGGACTTTCACATCCACCTGAGGTACAAACACAGAGATACAAAACATCCACCTGATCAATACAGACCAATCCAAACACAGAAATGACATGTTTCACCTGCAGGGTTAAAAACTCAATTAAAAACAGGTTATCAAAAATAGATCTTCCCTGCAGATACAGACATATGTTTGATCCTACAAACACAGAGATACCTATACATTTCTTAACCTGCAGAGATACAAACACAGAAATACAACATAATCACCTGCAGAGATACAAACACAGAGGTCTCCTTTCTTAGGCAGCAGTGTGATCACTGCCCTACAAACAGCAGAGATACAAACAACACAGATAGCACCTGGAAGAAGTCCTCCCCTCACTGTCCAGAAATGTTTGAAAACTCAGCAGGGAGGCCATCTATCCCAGGCGCCTTCCCGCTGGAGAGCTGTGTCATCGCAATGGTCAGTTCCTCAAAGGTCAGCTCTTTATCCAGTCCACTGCTCCTCTTTGCTCAGGCTAGGTAGATCCTGGGCAGGGTCTCTGTGTCATCTTGATCACACTGTTCTTTTTTGTGAACAGCTGCTTGTAGCACAGCCGCCTCACTGATCTCCCCCTCTCTGCACCTGCAGACTGGCTGCATGCTCTTCTTCTCAGGCCAAAGAAGAGGAAGTGGGTGCATCCATGTCCCTCAGTGCCACAGACACAAGCTCCCAGCACATTTCTGGTTTGCTCATTAGAGTGATCTCCATTATTCTCTATGTTTAGAATGTCACCCTCCCTGACTTTTGTCCAGTGACCTGGTAGCCTCCAGGGTGTACAAAAAATTCGATCCCAATGTCCCACCACTGCAAATCTTGATAATTGTTTTTTTGATTTTCCAAAACACAGTCTTTAGAATGTTGAAATGCCAATAAGAAGATTTGTGTCCTTCACATCCAGTGGTGGTCCTGCAGAGGAATAATGCTTGCCCTAAACAACAGAAATGAGTAAAGTGATCACATCCAGATGTACAGTTGTTTACGGGACTGGGACCAGGTGTATTGTCGGGCTTGCAGAGATCCATACGTCAACCAGGTCACACTGTAAAACTGCAGGAGGATTGAGGATGTGGCTCTTCAGTATTCCTATCTTTGGTAAAATCATAGTGCAGTTAAAATCACCAAACCACTAATACGAATTACAGGTTTGTTTCAACTTGTTAAACAATAAAATTCTCCTTCCACGTATTTGGTGCATAAATATTTATAAAGTAAAGTTAAAACCAGCTATTTGTGTCTGTATAAAAGCTGCAAACACTGACAGGCAGGTCTGATTTAAAAAAGCACCGAACACATCCACCTGCAGACAGCCATACAAACACAGCCCTTTTCTGCTTTAAAAATTCAAATAACTGTACAAAAGACATCCACTTTTCCATGGCGGATAAAATATTTAAGACCATCAAGTTAAAACAAACACTAAAAATAAAAAATAAAATTGTCCTTTTTTTAAAAAAATCCATTTTAAAATAAAGTTTTTGATCATTTTCATCATTTTTTTTACAGTCTGTACTACTTTTTAAACACATCTAGCTCCTCACCTTGACTTCCTGGAGACTATATCGCAGAATGTAAAACAATTTTAAATCGGGAAAAAAACTTTTATGTCCTCCTCTTACCTTTTGTACTGTCGAAAAGTTGTTAATGTATTGCAGTGTATAGACTCCTGACGGGTTGGCTGTCAGGGACGTCCCCTCGTGCAGAGATCATCAAACATCAGAGTCCTCTTCAGCGGCCTACAGACACAGCTCCACCCCTGCCTTGTAGAGACTGGGGGAGATCTGTGCTTCTGCCTCCTTCTTCAGGAAAGGTGGCACACCTCCGGGGAAAGATCAGTTCCTCCTCAGGCATCGGTTGTGGATCGCCTCCCTGCAGAGTCTTCTCTCGCTGCTCAAAGTCCCTTGGCTCTCCCTCCTCAGAGTGCTTGTTTTTTTCTTTTCTTTTTTTTTTCCACCACTTCATCAGTTTGCACCCTCTTGCCTGTTTTCCTTGGCTGTGTCTTTTTAGTTGTATCAACTCTGCTTCAGGTACAAACACAGGTACTGCTGACCAGGCTTTGCTGTCCCGGCTCTGCTGATTCTGCTAACCCGGGCTCTGCTAGCTCCGGGCTGACCGGGCTCTGATGGTTCTGCTGACCCAGGCTTTGCTGTCCCGGGCTCTGCTGGCTCCGCTGTCCCGGGCTCTGCTGGCTCCGGGGCTGCTCATCCTCCCGCTCACCCCGAACCCCGACCTCCTCCCGCCAGAACTCCCTTATCCTGCTCTGTTTTCATCCCTGTTTCTGGGACACTGCTTTCTTTGATGTCCCTGAGCTCACATTTAAAACACCTCAAACACAGAGAAAAACAACACAATTAGTCCCCCCACCATCCATTAGGATCGTGCTGTAAAATGAACCTAAAAAGACAAAAACATGTTTTACACTACAAATCCCAGAGGAATGGCTTTAATGGGATACATTAATTTTCATCTTGATAATTCTCTTTCCAACTTTTTTTTTTTAAGAAGGACAAACAGTATTACTTTAGTTACGGGTGTTACTAAAGGTGAAACTTCAATAAAAGACCCCTGCACACTAAACCCCTCCTCCACGAGCTTATTTACAAAATCCACATCAGTTAAAAAAGATACAAATTCACAGATTTTATTTTATTAAACACAACCTCTCCTACCGCTACCAGGCATTCCTCCACTGACAGATATCAGGCAAACACAGAGATACCCTCCCCCGAACTACACGCCATATCACACCCACAACAATGACTCAGATAGACAGATAAACAAACAAACAAATTTTACATAAAACACAAAAATATAAATATATAAAATAAATAATTGCAAAAGACAAACTCATCCACTCACCACCTGGCTCCTCCCAGAGATACAAACACAGAGATACAGACACATCCAAATCGGCGTTCCTGCAGAGTATTGTTTTTATTTTGTATTTTTTCCTCACCTCAGTCTTCTGCTCCAGCATCTCTGTCAAGAATGGGCATCAGCCAGTCCTCAAAGAGACAGTACCAGCAGGTTCCCATCCTCCACCTGCAGAGATACAAGGAAGGTGGGGGCCAGACACTTGATGAGATCCTCCTCCACCCCTCCCGCTGTGCTGACGAGCACATCCACCTGCAGAGATACAAACACAGAGATACAGACACATCCACCTGCAGAGATACAAACACAGAGATACAGACACATCCACCTGCAGAGATACAAACACAGAGATAGACACATCCACCTGCAGAGATACAAACACAGAGATACAGACACATCCACCTGCAGAGATACAAACACAGAGATACAGACACATCCACCTGCAGAGATACAAACACAGAGATACAGACACATCCACCTGCAGAGATACAAACACAGAGATACAGACACATCCACCTGCAGAGATACAAACACAGAGATACAAACACATCCACCTGCAGAGATACAAACACAGAGATACAGACACATCCATCTGCAGAGATACAAACACAGATACAGACACATCCACCTGCAGAGATACAAACACAGAGATACAAACACAGAGATACAAACACATCCACCTGCAGAGATACAAACACAGAGAAACAGACACATCCACCTGCAGAGATACAAACACAGAGATACAAACACATCCACCTGCAGAGATACAAACACAGAGATACAAACACATCCACCTGCAGAGATACAAACAGAGATACAAACACATCCACCTGCAGAGATACAAACACACACACATCCACCTGCAGAGATACAAACACAGAGATACAGACACATCCACCTGCAGAGATACAAACACAGAGATACAAACACAGAGATACAAACACAGAGATACAAACACATCCACCTGCAGAGATACAAACACAGAGATACAAACACATCCACCTGCAGAGATACAAACACAGAGATACAGACACATCCACCTGCAGAGATACAAACACAGAGATACAGACACATCCACCTGCAGAGATACAAACACAGAGATACAGACACATCCACCTGCAGAGATACAAACACAGAGATA
The DNA here is from genome assembly GCA_036884735.1 of Huso huso. Lineage (NCBI taxonomy): Eukaryota > Metazoa > Chordata > Actinopteri > Acipenseriformes > Acipenseridae > Huso > Huso huso. The sequence goes on from CM072703.1 coordinate 10,404,396, forward strand.
CACACATCCACCTGCAGAGATACAAACACAGAGATACAGACACATCCACCTGCAGAGATACAAACACAGAGATACAGACAAATACAAACACAGAGATACAAACACAGAGATACAGACACATCCACCTGCAGAGATACAAACACAGAGATACAAACACATCCACCTGCAGAGATACAAACACAGAGATACAAACACATCCACCTGCAGAGATACAAACACAGAGATACAAACACAGAGATACAGACACATCCACCTGCAGAGATACAAACACAGAGATACAGACACATCCACCTGCAGAGACACAAACACAGAGATACAGACACAGAGATAAACACATTCACCTGCAGAGATACAAAACACAGAGATACAAACACAGAGATACAGACATCCACCTGCAGAGATACAAACACAGAGATACAAACACAGAGAGATACAAACACAGAGATACAGACACATCCACCTGCAGAGACAGAAACACAGAGATACAAACACATCCACCTGCAAACACAGAGATACAAACACATCCACCTGCAGAGATACAAACACAGAGATACAAAACACATCCACCTGCAGAGATACAGACACAAAGATACAGACACATCCACCTGCAGAGATACAAACACAGAGATACAGACACATCCACCTGCAGAGATACAAACACAGAGATACAGACACATCCACCTGCAGAGATACAAACACAGAGATACAGACACATCCACCTGCAGAGATACACACACAGAGATACAAACACATCCACCTGCAGAGATACAAACACAGAGATACAGACACATCCACCTGCAGAGATACAAACACAGAGATACAGACACATCCACCTGCAGAGACAGAAACACAGAGATACAAACACAGAGATACAGACACATCCACCTGCAGAGATACAAACACAGAGATACAAACACATCCACCTGCAGAGATACAGACACATCCACCTGCAGATACAAACACAGAGATACAGACACATCCACCTGCAGAGATACAAACACAGAGATACAGACACATCCACCTGCAGAGATACAAACACAGAGATACAGACACATCCACCTGTAGAGATACAAACACAGAGATACAGACACACAGGCACAGAAATACAGACAGAGATACAGGCACACATTTGTAATGCTCAAAATGATCTAAACTAATTTAAATATCGTAGCCTAGAATTAAAATGGTTCAATCATTGAAAAATCTCATTTTGATATCGTGGCAACCCTAGTGGAGGAGGGGGGTACTGCAGTGGGCTGTACCATGTTGTGCTGTGTGTTACACTGCAGTGGACTGTACCATGTTGTGCTGTGTGTTACACTGCAGTGGACTGTACCATGTTGCGCTGTGTGTTACACTGCAGTGGGCTGCACCATGTTGTGCTGTGTGTTACACTGCAGTGGACTGTACCATGTTGTGCTGTGCGAGGTAGCGGATGGACTCTCTCACTCCAGAGCTGATGAGGTTGGAGGTGTACCCCAGGAAGATGGTACAGCCCGAGTGATGCCGCTGGCTCAGGTCCGGGGGGGCGGAGGGCTCCTCTGTCTGCTCCAGTGGCTCCAGCCTCTTCTCTATCTGGGGAGTCAGGAGGAAGCGAGCACTCAGTCAAAGACACTCAGAGACCCTGACACACATTCACAGAAAGACACACACCCTCCCTCTCACCATGCTGTTGATCTCCTGCACGGCTCTCCCCCTCCCCCTCTCACCATGCTGTTGATCTCCTGCACGGCTCTCCCCCTCCCCCTCTCACCATGCTGTTGATCTCCTGCACGGCTCTCCCCCTCCCCCTCTCACCATGCTGTTGATCTCCTGCACGGCTCTCCCCCCCCCCCTCTCACCACGCTGTTGATCTCCTCCCCTCCCCCTCTCACCATGCTGTTCTCCTGCACCCCCTCCCCCTCTCACCATGCTGTTGATCTCCTGCACGGCTCTCCCCCTCCCCCTCTCACCATGCTGTTGATCTCCTGCACGGCTCTCCCAAAGCTGGTAGCCTGGAAGCCGGTAGTGAGGTAGGACTGCAGCAGAGCTCTGTGATCCACTCCCTGGTTGAAGTCATAACCTTTGACCTGCGGGGTCCCCTCTGGGAGGGAGGAGCTCCTCTTTAGCACCGCCTCCAGGGCTCGAGAAGGGGTGTGCTCTTCCATGGCTGCACCAATCACAGCGGAGAACTGACGCAGGCTCTGAAGAAAAAGGTTAAAGAAACATGTATTCTCATGTGTTTGTATTACTGTGTGTAAACCCACAGTCTCTGCCTAAGTGTTGCAGCTAATTGGGGAAAGTTGTTTGTTGGCTGTCCAGTTTGTTTACGTGGACACGGCACAGCTTGGCACATAAAATAAAACTAGTCTTTTAAAAAATACTAAAAAAATGATTATTTTAAAAAATACTGTCCATTATTATTCTTTAATATTATAGATTTTTCTTTTAAAAAATACTGTCCGTCTCTGTGCTTCTGATCTGGCTGTATTCTGCGCTTTCCTCTGTATTTAATGTACTACGCATTGGGTTTTTTTCTGTATATCATGTATTCTGCATTTCTCTGTATTTAAAGTGTTTTGGATTTTCTTGCTGTTACTGCATCTTGTAAAGCGCTTTGTGATCCACTATGAAAGGCGCTATAACGTCGACACCCTGAATTAATCTTCTGTAGATTTCTACAGGACTGAATGACAAAAACGTCGATAGCTGGACCTGGACCGGAACCGGAACGAGTCACACATGAATACAAACATCCCGTTAAACTAAAGTCCAATTACGCATTTACAGTCACCCGATGAAAGCAACCATCTGCAAGGTAAGATTCTCCGTTTAACTGCATTGCGCTGTAATGAAATGACGCAACGCGTGATCTGTCACCTGCAGACCAGCGATGTATTAACAGAACTGCCAGGCTTTAAAAAGCGAGTCATTCATAACAGACAGCTGCACCAGGAGATCTGTACGGCAGACTGGCTCGGTTCGGATCCGGACCAGCCCTTTTAAATCGAACCTGGTTCTGTCACGGGTCTGCTGTACTATAGAGACTGACCTGGTTCCGGTTCTGTGATGGTCTCTCTCTCTCTCTCTCTCTCTCTCTCTCTCTCTCTCTCTCTCTCTCTCTCTCTCTCTCTCTCTCTCTCTCTCTCTCTCTCACGCCACAATGCAGGGCGCCGCCATGTTGTTATACGGATGACAGCGGCTACGGGTCCTCAGAAGGGACTGTTAGTGCTAGCAGCGCTATACCAATTCAACTTCGCGTTTTTCGATCAAGCTATTTTGCTATGACAAAACACACACACACACACACGAAAATGCACTTTAGTTCAATTGGCAGTCCTCGTGTGATTGGGTGATTTTTTGATTATTTTTTCTTTCTTTTAAAAGCTGTCCGGGATTGGGTTCACGAGGTTCCTCTGTGAGTCTCGCGTGTGTCTGAATGCGAGAGAGAGATGAAACAATGTCTTCTTGCTCTAAATGAGTTGCTGCTGTATTAAACTGTGTAACAGAGTAATGCCTGAGACAGAACCACTGAACCCTTGAAACAATGTGTCGAATTGAAGGATTTGGCTGAAACACTGTAACTAACAGACAGCACTAGCGCGTGCAATATGAGAATTGAAACGAAACTGCGTTTTAAATCAATGTGATTATTTTACATCCCTGGCATTTTTATTGTGTTTGTTGTACTTGGTCAAGATCTTATCCTCCAGCCTAGCGCTCGCTGCAGTATGACTTCAGTCCTAATAAGAGCAAATACCAAACCCAGTACGATTTGATATCGGGGCAGCTCAAGAGCGGAGAGCAGTGTGGATAGTTACATCCGGGTTAGCTGACAGGCTGTGATTGGCTGACTCGGCACTTGCAGGTACATGATTGGTTGCTTTTCTCAGTGCAGGCGTGTTTTGTTCAGTGTTTTCTGTCCAATAGATATGAACTGAGTGCTCGGGATGCGGCAAGTCAAAATGAACTGGAAGCTGATTGGCTGATGATACTGACTCGTGTTCCAATACTGTACTGCATTTAACTTTGCTGGTTTTATAATGATCATTTCCTGCAGTGACAGCATTTGGCCACAGGGTGGCAGGCGTTGTGCTATAAATCCCATTTAAAGAGAAACCAATGGCAACTTTGCAGACGATTTTAATTTTGAAAATTTTATTAAGAGCACTCTAAATGGGAGGAGAATATAACAGCGTCCTGCAGTATGGTCAGATTAATTTGAACATGCACAAAAATATATTCTCGAGGGTAAAATAAAATAAGGTGCCATTTTTTATATCAACAATTCTAATCTGAATGTAACACAATGTATTTTAAAAATTGTTGATATTAAAAATGGTTTGTCTCATATCAGTGATAGAATTGCTGGTTCATGCAGCTCAGTGACATGAAATCAAAACACAAGAGACTCCCGGCACAGTGTTCATTCATTCAGGCGTGCACTGCAACTCAACTAGGATTTCACACATGATTATTATTTTTTTACAGATCAAAAAAGGCACGTCCTGGGGAGAGGGGAGGAATGGAGGGAGGGAGGGAGGGGGGGAGGGGAGGGATGGATGGAGGGAGGGAGGGAGGGAGGGAGGGAGGGATGGAGGGATGGATGGAGGGAGGGAGGAGGGTCTCAGTCCTTCTTGTTTTGTGCTGTGAGTGCATCGGCATGTCGTGCGAATGTCTCAGCAACCAGCAGGGGGAACAACAGAGCAGCATCTGCATAGACCTGAAACACAGAAAGAGTTTTACAGTGCTTCCCTATGCTTTACCAGACCTCTCTGTGCTTTACAATGCTTCCCTATGCTTTACCAGACCTCTCTGTGCTTTACAGTGCTTCCCTATGCTTTACCAGACCTCTCTGTGCTTTACAATGCTTCCCTATGCTTTACCAGACCTCTCTGTGCTTTACAATGCTTCCCTATGCTTTACCAGACCTCTCTGTGCTTTACAATGCTTCCCTATGCTTTACCAGACCTCTCTGTGCTTTACAATGCTTCCCTATGCTTTACCAGACCTCTCTGTGCTTTACAATGCTTCCCTATGCTTTACCAGACCTCCCTGTGCTTTACAATGCTTCCCTATGCTTTACCAGACCTCCCTGTGCTTTACAATGCTTCCCTATGCTTTACCAGACCTCTCTGTGCTTTACAATGCTTCCCTATGCTTTACCAGACCTCCCTGTGCTTTACAATGCTTCTCTCTATGCTTTACCAGACCTCTCTGTGCTTTACAATGCTTCCCTATGTTTTACCAGACCTCTCTGTGCTTTACAATGCTTCCCTATGCTTTACCAGACCTCCCTGTGCTTTACAGTGCTTCCCTATGCTTTACCAGACCTCTCTGTGCTTTACAATGCTTCCCTATGCTTTACCAGACCTCTCTGTGCTTTACAATGCTTCCCTATGCTTACCAGACCTCTCTGTGCTTTTACAATGCTTCCCTATGCTTTACCAGACCTCTCTGTGCTTTACAATGCTTCCCAATGCTTCCCTTTATGCTTCCCTTTTACCAGACCTCTCTGTGCTTTACAATGCTTCCCTGTGCTTTACCAGACCTCTCTGTGCTTTACAATGCTTCCCTATGCTTTACCAGACCTCTGTGCTTTACAATGCTTCCCTATGCTTTACCAGACCTCTCTGTGCTTTTACAATGCTTCCCTATGTTTTACCAGACCTCCTGTGCTTTACAATGCTTCCCTATGCTTCCCTATGCTTTACCAGACCTCTGTGTGCTTTACAATGCTTCCCTATGTTTTTACCAGACCTCTCTGTGCTTTACAATGCTTCCCTATGCTTTACCAGACCTCCCTGTGCTTTACAATGCTTCCCTATGCTTTACCAGACCTCTCTGTGCTTTTACAATGCTTCCCTATGTTTTACCAGACCTCTCTGTGCTTTACAATGCTTCCCTATGCTTTACCAGACCTCCCTGTGCTTTGCTTCCTATGCTTTTACCATGACCTCTCTGTGCTTTACAATGCTTCCCTATGCTTTACCAGACCTCTCTGTGCTTTACAGTGCTTCCCTATGCTTTACCAGACCTCTCTGTGCTTTACAATGCTTCCCTATGGCTTTTACCAGACCTCTCTGTGCTTTACAATGCTTCCCTATGCTTTACCAGACCTCTCTGTGCTGTACAATGCTTCCCTATGCTTTTACCAGACCTCTCTGTGCTTTACAATGCTTCCCTATGCTTTACAGACCTCTCTGTGCTTTACAATGCTTCCCTATGCTTTACCAGACCTCTCTGTGCTTTACAATGCTTCCCTATGCTTTACCAGACCTCTCTGTGCTTTACAATGCTTCCTATGCTTTACCAGACCTCTCTGTGTGCTTTACAATGCTTCCCTATGCTTTACCAGACCTCTTGTACCAGACCTCTCTGTGCTTTTACAATGCTTCCCTATGCTTTACCAGACCTCTCTGTGCTTTACAATGCTTCCCTATGCTTCACCATGCCTCTCTGTGCTTTCTCACACTGTGCTATACCAGACCTCTGCTGTGCATCTCTGTGCTTTACAATGCTTCCCTTGCTTTACCAGGTGTGGCTTTACAGTGGATCTTGCCCCAGGACTCTCTGTGCTTACAATGCTTCCCTATGCTTTACCAGTGCCCGTGCAGTCAGAGCTTCCAGACTCCTGCCCCGTGTTCCACCAGACCCGCTCAGCAGCCGTTCACAAGACCTGAGAGTTACAGAGAGAGAGAGAGAGAGAGAGAGAGAGAGAGAGAGAGAGAGAGAGAGAGAGAGAGAGAGAGAGAGAGAGAGAGAGAGAGAGAGAGAGGTCACAAACACAGCACTGCAAACACAACTGGAGAGACAGACTGGAACAAACACCAAAAGAGACTCCGCCTACTCAATCCATGACAAAAATAAAACACTCTCCTTTTTCAATGTCTTCAAAGTGCAGAATTGCAATGCCACTAAAAGTGAGTGAGTGAGTGAGTGGAATTAGTTTGTGTTGGTGTTTCTAAGCCCAGAGTGCGGTTCACTGTGATGATGAGAAAGGCTTCGAGTGGGGACACATTTGTCCAAGCAGCTGATTCAAGCACTGCTGCACATTCCTGCATTGAGAGCCGTGTTAGACAGGCTCCTGTAACTCTCTAGCGGCTCAGAGGTCATGCAGAGCTCACTGCAGCCAATGCCAGTGTAAGACACGCCATCACATCTCTGCAGCTCCCATCTGTGTCATCTGTAAAAGTGTGTTGAGTCTGTATTATTATTCCTGTCTGTATTACCATGAAGTTAGCGTTGCAGATGTGATGCTTGATCAGCCCTCCTCCCAGAATCACCATCCCTGTGCGTCTGGCAAACACAGCATGAGAGTTCAGCTTCCGGATATCTGGAGCGTAAACACAGAGACCGTCATCACTGACACACACACGCACGCACGCACTGTCATCACTGACACACACACACACACACGCACACCCATCTGTGTCATCACTGAAACACAGTCACGCACGCACACACGCGCTTACGCACTGTCATCACTGACACACACACACACCCAGTCACCATCGCACTGTCATCACTGACACACACACACATCATCACTGTTCACACACATCTGCCGCGCAGCACTGACATCACACACACACACGCACACATCACTGACACACACACGCACGCACGCACGCACGCACTGTCATCACTGACACACACACGCACGCACGCACACACATCACTGACGCACACGCACACGCACGCACACACGTCACACACACACGGGGGGGTGACACAGTCACCGACTGTCATCACACACACACGCACGCACACACCACCGTCATCGCACGCACGCACACACACACACACGCACACAGACGCACTGTCATGTTGACACACACACGCACGCACGCACGCACGCACTGTCATCACTGACACACACACACACACACACGCACGCACGCACGCACGCACGCACGCACTGTCATCACTGACACACACACACACACGCACTGTCATCACTGACACACACACACACGCACGCACGCACTGTCATCACTGACACACACACACGCACGCACGCACTGTCATCACTGACACACACACACACACACGCACGCACGCACTGTCATCACTGACACACACACGCACGCACGCACGCACGCACTGTCATCACTGACACACACACACAGTCATCACTGACACACACACACGCACGCACGCACGCACGCACGCACGCACGCACACACTGTCATCACTGACACACACACACACACACGCACTGTCATCACTGACACACACATGCACACACACACACGCACGCACTGTCATCACTGACACACACACACACACAAGCGCACGCACGCACCTTCCACGATGTCCAGCACCAAGCCAGGGTTCTTATAGGAGTGCAAGTACATCATATCCCCCAGGGAACCATCCGTCAGGGCCGGGCTGAACACGGGGATGTTATTCTGCAACGCACACGGGGGGGGAATGTTAGTGTGGAACACACACTGAGACACACACACACACACTGAGACACACACACACGCTGAGACACACACACTGAGACACACACACATACTGAGACACACGCACACACTGGAGGGGGGGTGTCCAGGCATGGGGTGAGGGTGGAGGTGGGTGTAAGGTGGGGTCCTGACCTTGTATGCCCAGTAGTACACAGACTCCGGGTTGTTGATTTCTTTCCCCAGTCGATGGATCATTTTTGAGGGAGTCCAGAGTGTGCCCTGCAGAGAGCGAGAGAGAGAGAGAGAGAGAGAGAGAGAGAGAGAGAGAGAGATAGCGTGAATCTTAAATCGAGCGTTCATACGGCAGTATTGTTTTTATTTGTATTTTTTCCTCACCTCAGTCTTCTGCTCCAGCAGCATCTGATCAAGAATGGGCATCAGCCAGTCCTCAAAGAGACAGTAATTATTATTGGGGACCAGCAGGTTCCCGATCCTGTTGATGCCCCGGCCTCGCAGCTCCCTCCCCGGCAGGCTGAACTCCCCCAGGAAGGTGGGGGCCAGACACTTGATGAGATCCTCCTCCACCCCTCCCGCTGTGCTGACGAGAACATCCACCTGCAGAGATACAAACACAGAGATACAGACACATCCACCTGCAGAGATACAAACACAGAGATACAGACACATCCACCTGCAGAGATACAAACACAGAGATAGACACATCCACCTGCAGAGATACAAACACAGAGATACAGACACATCCACCTGCAGAGATACAAACACAGAGATACAGACACATCCACCTGCAGAGATACAAACACAGAGATACAGACACATCCACCTGCAGAGATACAAACACAGAGATACAAACACATCCACCTGCAGAGATACAAACACAGAGATACAAACACAGAGATACAGACACATCCACCTGCAGAGATACAAACACAGAGATACAGACACATCCACCTGCAGAGATACAAACACAGAGATACAGACACATCCACCTGCAGAGATACAAACACAGAGATACAGACACATCCACCTGCAGAGATACAAACACAGAGATACAGACACATCCACCAGCAGAGATACAAACACAGAGATACAGACACATCCACCCGCAGAGATACAAACACAGAGATACAGACACATCCACCTGCAGAGATACAAACACAGAGATACAGACACATCCACCTGCAGAGATACAAACACAGAGATACAGACACATCCACCTGCAGAGATACAAACACAGAGATACAAACACATCCACCTGCAGAGATACAAACACAGAGATACAAACACATCCACCTGCAGAGATACAAACACAGAGATACAAACACATCCACCTGCAGAGATGCAAACACAGAGATACAAACACATCCACCTGCAGAGATACAAACACAGAGATACAAACACATCCACCTGCAGAGATACAAACACAGAGATACAGACACATCCACCTGCAGAGATACAAACACAGAGAGATACAGACACATCCATCTGCAGAGATACAAACACAGAGATACAAACACATCCACCTGCAGAGATACAAACACAGAGATACAAACACATCCACCTGCAGAGATACAAACACAGAGATACAGACACATCCACCTGCAGAGATACAAACACAGAGATACAGACACATCCACCTGCAGAGATACAAACACAGAGATACAGACACATCCACCTGCAGAGATACAAACACAGATACAGACACATCCACCTGCAGAGATACAAACACAGAGATACAGACACATCCACCTGCAGAGATACAAACACAGAGATACAGACACATCCACCTGCAGAGATACAAACACAGAGATACAAACACAGAGATACAGACACAGAGATACAGACACATCCACCTGCAGAGATACAAACACAGAGATAGACACATTCACCTGCAGAGATACAAACACAGAGATACAAACACAGAGATACAGACACATCCACCTGCAGATACAAACACAGAGATACAAACACAGAGATACAGACACATCCACCTGCAGAGATACAAACACAGAGATACAGACACATCCACTTGCAGAGATACAAACACAGAGATACAAACACATCCACCTGCAGAGATACAAACACAGAGATACAGACACATCCACCTGCAGAGATACAAACACAGATACACACAGAGATACAGACACATCCACCTGCAGAGATACAAACACAGAGATACAGACACATCCACCTGCAAAGATAGAGACACAGAGATGCAGAAACATCCACCTACAGAGCTACAAAGACAGACATACAGACACATCCACCTGCAGAGATACAAACACAGAGATACAGACACATCCACCTGCAGAGATACAAACAGAGAGATACAGACACATCCACCTGCAGAGATACAAACAGAGATACAGACACATCGACCTGCAGAGATACAAACACAGAGATACACACAGAGATACAAACACAGAGATACAAACACAGAGATACAGACACATCCACCTGCAGAGATACAAACACAGAGATACAAACACAGAGATACATACACATCTACCTGCAGAGATACACACACAGATACAGACACATCCACCTGCAGAGATACAAACACAGAGATACAGACACATCCACCTGCAGAGATACAAACACAGAGATACAGACACATCCACCTGCAGAGATACAAACACAGAGATACAGACACATCCACCTGCAGAGATACAAACACAGAGATACAGACACAAACACAGAGATACAGACACATCCACCTGCAGAGATACAAACACAGAGATACAAACACAGAGATACAGGCACAGAGACACAGACAGAGATACAGGCACACAGAGATACAGACACATCCACCTGCAGCGATACAAACACAGAGATACAGGCACAGAGACACAGACAGAGATACAGGCACACATTTGTAATCCTCAAAATGATCTAAACTAATTTAAATATCGTAGCCTAGAATTAAAATGGTTCAATCATTGAAAAATCTCATTTTGATATCGTGGCAACCCTAGTGGAGGAGGGTACTGCAGTGGGCTGTACCATGTTGTGCTGTGCGAGGTAGCGGATGGACTCTCTCACTCCAGAGCTGATCAGGTTGGAGGTGTACCCCAGGAAGATGGTACAGCCCGAGTGATGCCGCTGGCTCAGGTCCGGTGGGGCGGAGGGCTCCTCTGTCTGCTCCAGTGGCTCCATCCTCTTCTCTATCTGGGGAGTCAGGAGGAAGCGAGCATTCAGACAAAGACACTCAGAGACCCTGACACACATTCACAGAAAGACACACACCCTCCCTCTCACCATGCTGTTTATCTCCTGCACGGCTCTCCCCCTCCCCCTCTCACCATGCTGTTGATCTCCTGCACGGCTCTCCCCCTCCCCCTCTCACCATGCTGTTGATCTCCTGCACGGCTCTCCCCCCCCCTCTCACCATGCTGTTGATCTCCTGCACGGCTCTCCCCTCCCCTCTCCCCTCCCCTCACCATGCTGTTGATCTCCTGCACGGCTCTCCCCCTCCCCCTCTCACCATGCTGTTGATCTCCTGCACGGCTCTCCCCTCCCCTCACCATGCTGTTGATCTCCTGCACGGCTCTCCCCTCCCCTCTCACCATGCTGTTGATCTCCTGCACGGCTCCCCTCCCCTCTCACCATGCTGTTGATCTCCTGCACGGCTCTCCCCCCCCCTCTCACCATGCTGTTGATCTCCTGCACGGCTCTCCCCTCCCCTCTCACCATGCTGTTGATCTCCTGCACGGCTCTCTCCCTCCCCCTCTCACCATGCTGTTGATCTCCTGCACGGCTCTCCCCTCCCCTCTCACCATGCTGTTGATCTCCTGCTCTCTCCCCTCCCCTCTCACCATGCTGTTGATCTCCTGCACGGCTCTCCCCCTCCCCCTCTCACCATGCTGTTGATCTCCTGCCCGGCTCTCCCCCCCCCTCTCACCATGCTGTTGATCTCCTGCACGGCTCCCCTCCCCTCTCACCATGCTGTTGATCTCCTGCACCATGCTGTTGATCTCCCCTCCCCTCTCACCATGCTGTTGATCTCCTGCACGGCTGTTGATCTCCCTCTCCCTCCCCTCTCACCATGCTGTTGATCTCCTGCACGGCTCTCCCCCTCCCCCTCTCACCATGCTGTTGATCTCTGCTGCCCCCCCTCTCACCATGCTGTTGATCTCCTGCCGCGGTGGTAGCCTGGAAGCCGGTAGTGAGGTAGGACTGCAGCAGAGCTCTGTGATCCACTCCCTGCTTGAAGTCATAACCTTTGACCTGCGGGGTCCCCTCTGGGAGGGAGGAGCTCCTCTTTAGCACCGCCTCCACGGCTAGAGAAGGGGCTTGGTCTGCCATGGCTGCACCAATCACAGCGGAGAACTGACGCAGGCTCTGAAGAAAAAGGATAAAGAAACAGGTATTGTGTCATCATTGTATCTCATGTGTTGCTTCCATCACTGCTTCTCTGTGAATATTTTTGTATTTTTGTATATATATATATATATAGAGAGAGAGAGAGAGAGAGAGAGAGAGAGAGAGAGAGTAATCTTTAATATTATAGATTATTCTTTATAAAATACTACAGATTGCTGTAGAAAAACTGTAGGATGTTTGCTATTTCCCTGTAGATACATCTGCAGATTTCTATTATTTTCCACTAATCTATACAACCGCATTATAGTCACAAGATGAAAGCAACCACCTGAAAGGTAAGATTCTTCACTGAACCTGGTTCTGTCACGGCTGCAGCCGGGTCTGCTGTACTGTAGAGCCTCGAGTGATGAACCCGAAATTTGAATTCAATTCAATTCAATTCAAATTTACTTTATTGGCATGACAATAAAAATAATTGTGTTGCCAAAACATGGCATAACCGACTAAAATATATAAAGACAGAGAAAACACATTCCACTATAACACTAACGTTATCCTTTAATACTAAACAGAATCCCCCTCCCTCTATATTACACAGAATCCCTCTATATTGTAAATAGTGTGTATTTATTTGAATTAATTAATGAAGTGCCTGATGCTCCCGGGAGATCCTGTCTGCTGTGTGTGATTACCAGGTGTGGAATGTTATCAGCAGGTAGGTCTGTTCCAGCAAGGCGTCAGACATAAAAAATATCTATTTATAAACCTCAGGGCTGCTGACGTGTGTGTGTGTGTGAGTGTGTGAGAGAGAGAGAGAGAGAGAGAGAGAGAGAGAGAGAGAGAGAGAGAGAGAGAGAGAGAGAGAGAGAGAGAGAGAGAGAGAGAGAGAGAGAGAGAACCAGGGTTAGATACAAAAGCGTGAGTAATCAAGTCGAAACCACGACAGCCAGAGTTTGTTTATTATTGAACAGAGAAGATTAGTTGAGATTGTAGATTCCACCAATGTTCTCGTACACTGTGTTGAGTGTGATCCATGGGCTGCCTGTCACAGCGCACAGATCACAACAAGCATTAAAACCCTGCATCTTTAAAAGCTGAATCTCAAAGCAGTAATTGTGTGAATACAGTAATTGTAACAGCTGTGTATAATGGTGTTTAAAACAGGGTTTATTTATCCTTATTTACATATCCATCCTTCCTCTGGTCCCGCTGCAGTCGGATATACGTGATGGACTATTCTACCAGTCTTAGTGATGCGGGCATAATCATCCAGACTCGGATATTAATAAGATTTGAAATGATATCACAACACAAGTCACCCAATAAAAAATCATTAAAACAATAAAAACACACACTACACTACTGACAAGCATAATAACTTCAAATATGAAAGGGAACTGTAAAGAAAGTGGCCTTCAGGATCCTTCAGGAACGAGGTAACTTGGTAAGCCGTCCGCATGCTGTTCTGTTTGATGGGTTTCTCTCCCTGTGTTGAAAGGCGGACCTCGGGGGCCATTTGAAGCTTATTGGGGATCAAATAAAAAGCGTCCCTGGTCTGAAGATATGGGGATGCTACACAAATTAAGAGAACAGACTGAGAGACAGAAAATAAATTGAGAAAACAGTGAGTCTTTTACTTTTCACTTCTCCGTCCCGAGCTGTCTTCCCAAACGTCCTCAGAAGAAACATTCTAACAAACAGAATGCTGATCGTGTTGTTGAAACAAATGAACTAAAACACAGCTTTTAAAAAACAAAGATAGACCACTTCGTATTGCAGTGACCAGTACACTCACACACACTTCTGAACTGACCACTTCGTATTGCAGTGACCAGTACACTCACACACACTTCTGAACTGACCACTTCGTACTGTAGTGACCAGTACACTCACACACACTTCTGAACTGACCACTTTGTACTGTAGTGACCAGTACACTCACACACACTTCTGAACTGACCACTTCGTACTGTAGTGACCAGTACACTCACACACACTTTTGATCTGTGGCCGGTCTCTTGGAGCGTGTCTTTCTTTCCCTGGAGGGCCCTTTCTTGGTCGGGGTTCAACCGCTCCTGGCTGGCTCGCCAATTGTAAGGTTTGATTTGTTCTTAAAAATAATAAGCCAGTCTCCTTCAGGTACTATCAATCAAAAAGAGGTTCATTCAATGAACAAAGCAAAACAATACTGAAAGCAAAATGTTACAGACAGTAATATACTGGGCAGGTCACACACCACAGGATGTGGAGTTCCACCCAAAAGAGGTGTACCCTCACATAGCAGGTGGGGTGCTATGATTCTATTGCTTCATTTAAGCAGCTGTGAAAAGTTATATTTCTGGTTTCACCAGGTAGGCTTGTGGTTCTACAAGAGAAATGAATTAACAGGAAATGACAGGCAAAGACCCCCAGTCTCATGGGATATGTCCCGGAGCACAACCCCTCCACAAACCCGCCCCCCCCCACTCCGATTCTCAACGCATGAAGCAAATTGTGTTGCTATAAAAAGACAGGCATTACATTCTCAGTTTTAGATTCACAAATTACTAGAAAGGAAATAAAGGTTTTCATAAACTAGCGCTGCCCGTGTTCCGCATCGTTCCTCAGTCCATTCAGTGAAGTACTTCAATTCGTTATATTGTTTCTAACTAGTTAAGCTCGTACATTCTCAGGCAACCAGACCGATATCTTGTTTCAGGTCTGTCGATAGTCATGACTTATTTCAATCACGGAAACAAAGCAAATACAGCGTGTCGCGTTTATACAGCAGTTATCTCATTTAAATACAGTGTGTCCCGTTTATACAGCAGTTCTCATTTAAATACAGCGTGTCCCGTTTATACAGCAGTTATCTCATTTAAATACAGCGTGTCCCATTTATACAGCAGTTATTTAAATTACACACAAATCATGATACACACACACACACCTCATTTAAAACCAGGGTCCCGCAGGACCGCACACATTTAAATACAAACACAACATACAGCAGTTATCTCATTTAAATACAGTGTGTCCAAAATACAGCACAGTTACTCATTTAAATACACAGATGTCCACAGTTTATACACTCAGTTCTCATTTAAATACACACACACAGACACAGCAGTTATCTCATTTAACACACACAACACACACATACAGACACGCTCATTTAAATTACACACACACACACAGATATACACGCAGTTATCTCATTTAAATACAGATACAGTCCGTTTATATTCTCATTTAAACACACACACACAGATACAGACAGTTATCTCATTTAAACACAGTGTGTCCAAAGATATACATTTACACAGTTGTTGTTTACACACAGTTATCTCACACAGACACACACTCCATTTATACAGCAGTTATTTAAATTACACACAAATCATGATCCACACACACACAGCACTAGCAACAACCAGAGAAAGGCAGGACCGACACACACACACACAGACACAGATACAGACACGCAGATAGGCACACACACACACACACACACAAAGATACAGACACAGACACACACTCCATACACTGTAACACACACATATTTTCACAGAAAACACACAAACACATTGCAGTTCTAGTGGCGCTGTGTTTTGTTTTGCTCTCCATAACAGTACAGGCTGAACTGAAACCATTGTCACACCAGTTCATCCTAGTAAAGCTGTGTTTTGTTTTCACTGTGAACAGTGAGGAATGTCTATGTGCAGTTCATCCTGGGCTTAACACTGTTTGGACTGACAGGTTTGGGAACGGTGACGAGGAAAGCCCCCCTCCCCCTCCCCCGCGTCGATGAATCACTGCACCTGGTCTCCGGGTCCACCTGGTTTTCATCACTCACCTCTTTCAAGCTGCTGCTCCTGCTCTACTCCCCTTCATCTCCTCCCTCCTCAACACCTCTCTACTTTCTGGTATCTTTCCCTCTGCCTTCAAACACACAAAAACCTACCCTCGACAGAGCTACCGTCCTGTCTCCTCCTACCCTTCTCTCCAAAACCCTCGGCACACCCAGCTCTCTGCTTTCCACCAACCACTCTCTGCTTGACCCTCTCAATCTGGCTTCCGCTCTGCCCACACACAACTGCCCTCCTGTCTGTCACCAACTCACTAAACTCTGCCCGAGCTGCCTCTCTCTAGACTGTCCCAATTCTCCTCGACCTCTCTGCTGCACACTGTTGATCACTCTATTCTACTACATCTCTTGCTGACCTGGGGATCTCTGGCACTGCTCTGGCCTGGTTCTCCTCCTATTCTCCAACACAGGTAACCTGGCGTACAGCAACCTCCACACCTCACCCTCTCTTAACTGGAGTCCCCAAGGGTCAGTCTTGGGTCCTCTCCTGTTCTCTCTCACCCGTCCCTGGGCCCCCTCATTTAAATCCTATGGTTTCTCCATACCATTTCTATGCTGATGATGCTCAGATTTTTCCTCTCCTTCCCCACCTCTGTTCTCCTCCCGTATCTCTACCTGTCTGTCTGTTATTTCCTCCTGGATTTAAATCACCTCAAACTCAACCTCTCTAAATCTGTCTCCTTTTCTTTCCCTCCTCCCCCCTCCTCTGACTCTCTATCTCTGTTCCTCTGGAATCTACCACACTCTCTCCTCTTCCTCCGCTAAGAACCTTGGAGTCACCCTGGACCCCTGCCTCTCTTATTCCCACACATCTCCACAGCTCTGGCACGCACCCGATTCTTCCTGAGCAACATCCGAAGAATCCGACCCTTCCTCACCAACTACACTACCCAGCTCCTGGTCCAGGCCCTGGTACTCTCCCACCTAACTACTGCAACTCCCTCCTGGCTGGCCTCCTGTGTCCGCCACCACAGACTCCAGCTCATCCAGAACTCTGCTGCCCGCCACACACTCTCTGCCTCGCACGCAGATTCTCACACTCCGCTCGCTCCACTGGCTCCCGATCACCGCTCGCATCCAGTTCAAGACTCTTGTACTAGCCTACAGATGCCTTGACCAGACTGCACCCAGCTACCTCCACCCCCACTCGACCTCTCCGCTCCGCCTGCAGTAGAAGACTAGCTCTACCTCCGCTACGCTCCCCACCTCCAGAGCCCGCTCCTTCTCCACCCTTGCTCCGCAGTGGTGGAATGACCTTCCCTACAGATGTCAGGACTGCCCAGTCCCCCACATTCGCGCCTCCTTAAGACTCACCTCTTCAAACAGCACCTGTAGAACTCCTCTGTTTGTATCCTGGGACACTATCACCCCTTCATGTAAATGTGCTTTATTTTGCTCTTATCTGCCCCCTTTTTACTGCATTTTCATCCTGTACTTCAGAATACTGTAATCTGCCAAGTGTTTAACCTGTAGTACTTTGTATTTAATCATATCCTGATGTAACTATCACTATTTAGTCATATCCTGATGTAACTATCACTATTATCTGCTGTATTATTGAATTTTGGTTTGTCACACTTGTACTTTGCTTGAACAAAAGTTATTGTATTTCTTGCTCTTATTGTATTACTTGTATTGTAACACTTGAAATGTATTTGCTTACGATTGTAAGTCGCCCTGGATAAGGGCGTCTGCTAAGAAATAAATAATAATAATAATAATAATAATAATAATCACAGCGGCAGCTGGCAGGTAAAGCAGCTCCCTTAACCTGTCCAGGGTAGAGTCCCAGCTTCAATAAACCCTGAATTCAAGACCCGCACTGCGCTCTGTGGAGTCTCCCTTTCCAGTTCCTTACAATACAGCATATAAATACAATCAAGGGGAGGAGGCCTGGCTGCATGCAGCCCAGGCAAATCAAATCAAAACACAAGAGATGCAAGGCAGTGTTCATTCATTCAGGCATTTATTTCAATGTGTTTACAAAAACTCTTACAAATCAAAAGGCACGTACTGAGAGAGAGAGCGAGAGCGAGAGCGCGAGCGCGCGAGAGAGAGCGAGAGAGAGAGAGAGAGAGAGAGGTGTGGGTGTGTGAACCCACAGCTAGAACCCTGAATCTTGTGTTTGAAGCTGGACAGGATTGCTATGCTGGGCTGCCCATTCCCTGAGTGTGTCTGTGTGTTACAATAACCTGCAGCTATGGGCAAAAGCATTGCATCGTCCTATAGAACAAACTCCTTGTGCTTCCCAGAGTCCAATGAAAGCTGCTGAATAACGTGACATTAACATATTGAATTACACAGCGCTGCGCAGCTTTCCAATATACTTAACAAAAAACATATAGAAATGATCTTCACATGTTTATAGAAAAGATCTTCACATGTTTATAGAAATGATCTTCATTCCCTGAATCAAACACTGTGTGTGGAGGGTGCCTGTCTCCCCCCGGCACAGCCAGTTCGTCGGGTATTGATTGCTGATTACTGATTATTGATTATTGATTAGTGGAGCCGGATCTTGAGCAGGAAGGTGCGGATCTCCATGGGCTGCAGAGTGACCAGAGTGGGGGGGTCTGCAGGGTCAGCTGACCAGCTCTCCGGACGAGACCAGCCTGAAACACAGCACCACACACGGGCATGAAGAGACAGCGCAGTCTGAAACACAGCGCCACACCCAGGCATGAAGAGACAGCGCAGCCTGAAACACAGCGCCACACCCAGGCATGAAGAGACAGTGCAGCCTGAAACACAGCACCACACACAGGCATGAAGAGACAGTGCAGTCTGAAACACAGCGCCACACCCAGGCATGAAGAGACAGCGCAGCCTGAAACACAGCGCCACACCCAGGCATGAAGAGACAGCACAGCCTGAGAGACAGCGCCACACCCAGGCATGAAGAGACAGCACAGCCTGAAACACAGCGCCACACCCAGGCATGAAGAGACAGCGCAGCCTGAAACACAGCGCCACACCCAGGCATGAAGAGACAGCCTGAAACACAGCGCCACACCCAGGCATGAAGAGACAGCACAAACACAGCGCCACACCCAGGCATGAAGAGACAGCACAGCCTGAAACACAGCGCCACACCCAGGCATGAAGAGCCAGGCATGAAGAGACAGCGCAGCCTGAAACACAGCGCCACACCCAGGCATGAAGAGACAGCGCAGCCTGAAACACAGCACCACACCCAGGCATGAAGAGACAGCACAGCCTGAAACACAGCGCCACACCCAGGCATGAAGAGACAGCGCAGCCTGACAGACACAGCACCACACCCAGGCATGAAGAGACAGCGCAGCCTGAAACACAGCGCCACACCCAGGCATGAAGAGACAGCGCAGCCTGAGAGACAGCGCCACACACAGGCATGAAGAGACAGCGCAGCCTGAAACACAGCACCACACCCAGGCATGAAGAGACAGCGCAGCCTGAAACACAGCGCCACACCCAGGCATGAAGAGACAGCGCAGCCTGAAACACAGCCAGGAAGAGACAGCGCAGCCTGAAACAGGAGACATGAAGGCAGAAGAGACAGCGCAGCCTGAAACACAGCACCACACCCAGGCATGAAGAGACAGCGCGCCTGAAACACAGACACACCCAGGCAGAAGAGACAGCGCCACACCCAGGCATGAAGAGACAGCGCAGCCTGAAACACAGCGCCACACACAGGCATGAAGAGACAGTGCAGCCTGAAACATTAAGAACAGGTTTGCTGGCAAAAAAGACCAGGAGAAACACAGCAAGGCATGAGGAGCCTGAAACACCCCCACGGGTAAATGAAGAAACACACACAGTACCTCCGGAGGTCCTCCAGGCCAGTCTGGACATCTCATCTCTCCACTGATTGGCTCCCAGAGTCAGCTCCCTCAGTCCTTCGATGCTGAACCGAGAGAAGACTTTCTGTGGAGGAGAGGAGAGGAGAGGAGAGGAGGGAAGAGAGAAGAGAACAGAAGAGAAGAGGAGGAGAGGAGGGAAGAGAGGAGAGAAGAGAGGAGAGGGGGAGAGGAGGAGAGCAGAATAGAAGAGGAGGAGAGGGGAGGGGAGGAGACGAGAAGAGGAGGAGAGGGGGAGAGGAGAGGGGAGGGGGGAGAAGAGGAGAGGAGATGAGAGGTTAGTGCTGGGACTGGGGAGAGGAGAGGAGAGAGAGAGGGGGGTGAGGATCCTCTTCTTTACCTGCAGGTCCACAGTGGCGGGCAGGGAGTAGGTGCTGCTCTCCTTCTTCTCAAACTGGTGCTCCAGCCTCAGCAGCACAGCGTCAGCGTCCCACTGAGCCAGCGTGAGGAGATGAACATTGAGAGGGAGCGCGCTGAGCACTGCAGAGAACTGGAGAGAGAGAGGAGAGAGAAATTTAGAGAGCAGGAGGATCTGCGGCTGCAGGCACTCCAGTGTATCAGTGTGTATTTACCTCCTGCTTGGCGCCCCCTGGCTGCAGGAGGATCTGCGGCTGCAGGTACTCCTGCTGCGCTTGGGGGCGGTGCAGCTCTGCCGCAGCCTCCGGGGGGGGACAGGAAGACGAGCAGCCGGCCGCGCACAACCAGCCCATCGTAGTAATCTCCCGGCTCGGAGAGGGGCTCCCCCACACCCCGGAAATCATCCAGCAGGAGGCGGCGGTGCAGCTGGGAGAACAACACAGACAGGGCCAGGGGTTATTAAACACAGAAACACACAATGTATCAGTGAAGTCTAGTATCATTATTAATACTGAAATGATCAGGAGCCAGGAGTTTGAGCAGGGTTACAAACTCACACTAGCCCTGCTGCTGCTGCACCCAGTCCTGGGGTTCAGAGCTCCCCTCAATGAAGTCTAGTATCATTATTAATATTGAAATGATCAGGAGCCAGGAGTTTGAGCAGGGTTACAAACGCACACTAGCCCTGCCTGGCTTTTCACAACGCAGGGTGCAGCTGTGACTTCAGAGGGATGGGAAAACCTTTGTTTCTGCTTAATAAGCTGTTCTGTACAAACCATAAACAAACCAATTAAAACTGGTTCAGTCAGCTCAATAACATCTCCCCTGATGTCAGCTCAATAACATCTCCCCTGATGCCAGCTCAATAACATCCCCCCTGATGCCAGCTCAATAACATCTCCCCTGATGCCAGCTCAATAACATCTCCCCTGATGCCAGCTCAATAACATCTCCCCTGATGCCAGCTCAATAACATCTCCCCTGATGCCAGCTCAATAACATCTCCCCTGATGCCAGCTCAATAACATCTCCCTGATGCCAGCTCAATAACATCTCCCTGATGCCAGCTCAATAACATCTCCCTGATGCCAGCTCAATAACATCTCCCCTGATGCCAGCTCAATAACATCCCCCCTGATGCCAGCTCAATAACATCTCCCCGATGCCAGCTCAATACCATCTCCCCTGATGCCAGCTCAATAACATCTCCCCTGATGCCAGCTCAATAACATCTCCCCCTGATGCCAGCTCAATAACATCTCCCCTGATGCCAGCTCAATAACATCTCCCCTGATGCCAGCTCAATAACATCTCCCCCTGATGCCAGCTCAATAACATCTCCCCTGATGCCAGCTCAATAACATCTCCCCTGATACCAGCTCAATAACATCTCCCCCTGATGCCAGCTCAATAACATCTCCCTGATGCCAGCTCAATAACATCTCCCCTGATGCCAGCTCAATAACATCTCCCCCTGATGCCAGCTCAATAACATCTCCTCTGATGCCAGCTCAATAACATCTCCCCTGATGCCAGCTCAATAACATCTCCCCTGATGCCAGCTCAATAACATCTCCCCTGATGCCAGCTCAATAACATCTCCCCTGATGCCAGCTCAATAACATCTCCCCTGATGCCAGCTCAATAACATCTCCCCTGATGCCAGCTCAATAACATCCCCTGATGCCAGCTCAATAACATCTCCCCTGATGCCAGCTCAATAACATCTCCCCTGATGCCAGCTCAATAACATCTCCCCTGATGCCAGCTCAATAACATCTCCCCTGATGCCAGCTCAATAACATCTCCCCTGATGCCAGCTCAATAACATCTCCCCTGATGCCAGCTCAATAACATCTCCCCTGATGCCAGCTCAATAACATCTCCCCTGATGCCAGCTCAATAACATCTCCCCTGATGCCAGCTCAATAACATCTCCCCTGATGCCAGCTCAATAACATCTCCCCTGATGCCAGCTCAATAACATCTCCCCTGATGCCAGCTCAATAACATCTCCCCTGATGCCAGCTCAATAACATCTCCCCTGATGCCAGCTCAATAACATCTCCCCTGATGCCAGCTCAATAACATCTCCCCTGATGCCAGCTCAATAACATCTCCCCTGATGCCAGCTCAATAACATCTCCCCTGATGCCAGCTCAATAACATCTCCCCTGATGCCAGCTCAATAACATCTCCCTGATGCCAGCTCAATAACATCTCCCTGATGCCAGCTCAATAACATCTCCCGATGCCAGCAATAATAACATCCCCTGATGCCAGCTCAATAACATCTCCCCTGATGCCAGCTCAATAACATCTCCCCTGATGCCAGCTCAATAACATCTCCCCTGATGCCAGCTCAATAACATCTCCCCTGATGCCAGCTCAATAACATCTCCCCTGATGCCAGCTCAATAACATCTCCCCTGATGCCAGCTCAATAACATCTCCCCTGATGCCAGCTCAATAACATCTCCCCGATGCCAGCTCAATAACATCTCCCCTGATGCCAGCTCAATAACATCTCCCCTGATGCCAGCTTAATAACATCTCCCCCTGATGCCAGCTCAATAACATCTCCCCTGATGCCAGCTCAATAACATCTCCCCGATGCCAGCTCAATAACACCTCCCCTGATGCCAGCTCAATAACATCTCCCCTGATGCCAGCTCAATAACATCTCCCCGATGCCAGCTCAATAACATCTCCCCTGATGCCAGCTCAATAACATCTCCCCTGATGCCAGCTCAATAACATCTCCCCTGATGCCAGCTCAATAACATCTCCCCGATGCCAGCTCAATAACATCTCCCCTGATGCCAGCTCAATAACATCTCCCCTGATGCCAGCTCAATAACATCTCCCCTGATGCCAGCTCAATAACATCTCCCCTGATGCCAGCTCAATAACATCTCCCCTGATGCCAGCTCAATAACATCTCCCCTGATGCCAGCTCAATAACATCTCCCCTGATGCCAGCTCAATAACATCTCCCCTGATGCCAGCTCAATAACATCTCCCCTGATGCCAGCTCAATAACATCTCCCCTGATGCCAGCTCAGAACAGCATCAGCTGAGGCCAGCTCAACAACATCTCCCCTGATGCCAGCTCAATAACATCTCCCCTGATGCCAGCTCAATAACATCTCCCCCTGATGCCAGCTCAATAACATCTCCCCTGATGCCAGCTCAATAACATCTCCCTGATGCCAGCTCAATAACATCTCCCCTGATGCCAGCTCAATAACATCTCCCCTGATGCCAGCTCAGAACAGCATCAGCTGAGGCCAGCTCAATAACATCTCCCCCTGATGCCAGCTCAATAACATCTCCCCTGATGCCAGCTCAATAACATCTCCCCCTGATGCCAGCTCAATAACATCTCCCCTGATGCCAGCTCAATAACATCTCCCGATGCCAGCTCATTAACATCTCCCCTGATGCCAGCTCAATAACATCTCCCCTGATGCCAGCTCAATAACATCTCCCCCTGATGCCAGCTCAATAACATCTCCCCTGATGCCAGCTCAATAACATCTCCCCTGATGCCAGCTCAATAACATCTCCCCTGATGCCAGCTCAATAACATCTCCCCTGATGCCAGCTCAATAACATCTCCCCCTGATGCCAGCTCAATAACATCTCCCCCTGATGCCAGCTCAATAACATCTCCCCCTGATGCCAGCTCAATAACATCTCCCCCTGATGCCAGCTCAATAACATCTCCCCTGATGCCAGCTCAATAACATCTCCCCGATGCCAGCTCAATAACATCTCCCCTGATGCCAGCTCAGAACAGCATCAGCTGAGGCCTGTGTGTGAGATCACGGATGCATCACATTTGTTTCTGTTTGCATTTTGATTCCTGAATAAACTATTTTTGATTGGAACTACCTGAAGAAAATTGGCTTATTATTTTTAAGAAGAAATGGAGCCGCTTCCACTCCTGGTCATTTCATTGAGAGGAGTTCTGAACCCCAGGATTGGAAATGCAGGGGTCCCCCCACCCCCTCTCTCCCCCCTCACCATGAGCTCCACAGAGCCGTCCTGGATGCTGCTGCCTCCCATGGAGCGATCAGTCAGGAGGGTGAGCTGAGTGTCTGAGTCCTGCAGAGAGAGAGAGCGAGAGAGAGAGGAGAGAGCAGCAGTGTGGAGTAGTGGTTAGGGCTCTGGACTCTTGACCGGAGGGTTGTGGGTTCAATCCCCAGTGGGGGACACTGCTGTTGTACCCTTGAGCAAGGTACTTTACCTAGATTGCTCCAGTAAAAACCCAACTGTATAAATGGGTAATTGTATGTAAAAATAATGTGATATCTGTATAATGTGAAATAATGTATAATGTGATATCTTGTAACAATTGTAAGTCGCCCTGGATAAGGGCGTCTGCTAAGAAATAAATGATAATGATAGAGAGAGAGAGAGGAGAGGAGAGAGAGAGAGAGAGAGAGGAGAGAGAGAGAGAGAGAGAGAGAGGAGAGGAGAGAGAGAGAGAGAGAGGAGAGAGAGAGCAAGAGAGGAGAGAGAGCGAGAGAGCAAGAGAGGAGAGAGAGAGCGAGGAGAGGAGAGAGGGAGCAGGAGAGAGACACAGAGAGAGGGTGCAAGAGAGAGACAGACAGACAGAGAGGAGAAAAAGAGAGAGCGGGAGAGAGAGACAGAGTGAGAGCAAGAGAACGAGTTACAGCTTTGCACTGCATTCTGATATTTACACATTTGAACTGCTCTTTATTTTCAAACTGTTAAACACGGACACGTTTCAGCGCAAAAACCAGATCAAAAAAAAAACACAAGCCACCAAACCAGCCCCATGACTCCACTGAGCTTCTATTGCGCCGAGATGTATTTGCAGACATAGATATGGGCAGTAATAAGGGGGCAGGGCTGGGGTCAGGCATGGATGACAGTGCTGTGCGATGGGAGTGTCGCGTCTGCACTGGGACTGTCTGCAGGAGCTTTGAGATCTCACAGCGACGCAGATCTGCGGCTCACCTTGATGTAGATGCGGCTGTTCACTGGGTAGTAGTTTCCGGCTACGGGCTCCGTCTGCTTCAGGGTCCAGGTGGGGCGAAAGTTCCTCCTGCAGCAAGCAAGCCAGCCAGGCATCAGAAACGTGTGCAATGAGACACAGAGAAAACAAGATGAAACATTGAAAAATGCTGTTAAACACTAAATACAGAATAAATGTTACTTCACTGAATTTTTTTTTACCCCTCACATTATTTCCATTGTTTTATATGGGAGAAAAACAATGGCACCCGGCCCCTATGAGGCTGTCATGCATTTGTGTCTTCCATTTGTCCCCATATATATAAAGACTAGAAGAGGTTTTTATCCGTTCTTCTATGAGGTTTCCGTGCATGAAGGTGTGAAAGGGTTTAGTTAGTTGGTTTGTTGTTCTTTACAGCTTTGAGACAGATACCTGAATGCTGCTTGAAATGAATGAGTTCCTTTTAGGACATTTCTAAACGACTCTCAAAAGAAGCTCTCATGCATGAATGCCTTGTGAAATGAGTGACACCGCCTGTGCTGCATGAAGCAGCCTGCAGGGGCAGTACTGGGGCTACATTAGAAGAGTCCACTGCACAGGGGGGTGCCTGACCTCCTCTCCAGGATCTCCCTCCCGTTGGAGTCAGTGTAGAACAGTCCGGCCGTCTTCAAGGGAGTTTCGAAGCGAGTGATGATCTCCTTCCCCAGACCGTCCCTGAGAGAGCGAGAGCGAGAGAAAGAGCAAGAGAGAGAGGGAGAGAGGAGAGAGAGAGAGGAGAGAGAGAGCAAGAGGGAGAGGGAGAGAGGAGAGAGAGAGAGGAGAGAGAGAGCAAGAGGGAGAGGGAGAGAGGAGAGAGAGAGGAGAGAGAGAGCAAGAAGGAGAGGGAGAGAGGAGAGAGAGAGGAGAGAGAGGAGAGAGATCAGAGATATACACACACACACATACAGATGCACTGAGACTCAGCGATACACACTGAGATACACAGAGGCACACACAGACAGACACACTCACTGAGACACACCGACACTCACCCCACGGGAATGGGCCCCACTGTCCACTCCAGCTCCAGGAGGTTCTGGGCCCGATAGAGACGCACCACCTGAGAGCACCAGGCGCTGAAGTTCTGATACACCTCCTGTACCAGCACGTTCTGAGGGAGAGAGTGAGGGAGCCAGTGTGAACAGATACCAGCTCACTCTGAATCTCTCCCCTGTGTGTGTGTGTGTGTGTGTGTGTGTGTGTGTCTACAGCCCTGTGTGTGTCTATAGCTCTGTGTCTCTCCCGAGTGTGTCTATAGCCCTGTGTCTCTCCCCTGTGTTTGTGTCTCCCCTGTGTGTCTCCAGCCCGTGTCTCTCCCCCTGTGTGTGTCTCCAGCCCCGTCTCTCCCCTGTGTGTCTCCAGCCCGTGTCTCTCCCTGTGTGTGTCTCCAGCCCGCCCCCCTGTCTCCAGCCCCCAGTGTCTCCAGCCCCGTGTCTCTCCCCTGTGTGTGTCTCCAGCCCCGTGTCTCTCCCCTGTGTGTGTCTCCAGCCCCGTGTCTCTCCCCTGTGTGTGTCTCCAGCCCCGTGTCTCACCTGCACAGTGTAGGTCTGGGCCGTGGTGCTGATAGGGACTGGCTCAGAGGAGTTGGGTCTGAAGATGTAGGCTCCAGAGGTCTGTGAGCTCTCGCCATTCCCTCTGCTGGCGTTGTACCTGCAGGCATTCAAACAAGCTTAAGAGAAACAGCATCTCCAACAGTGACGCTGGCTTTTCAAGAGCGCTTTTTTCTAGTTACACTTTGGCATTGTTTTTGAATTAAGAATAAAAATAATTCAAAAGAATAAAAACACACAGGTGATTTGATAGCAATACAGAAAGTGAACGTATGCATTGAAAACAACACACTCAAAACAGCATGCTGTACATGCGTGAAAATATCAAATCGCATCTTACAACCCTGGACTATACAGAGTGTGTCTGACTGGTTGCTTGTGTGTCTCAGCGTGTCTTTGTGTCTGACTGGTTGCTTGTGTGTGTGTTTGGTGTCTCTCTCACCAGTAGAAGTTCTGTTTGATTGGCAGGGTCCTCTTCCTATCCAGACTCTGGATCTCACTCAGCAGGCCGGTCTGCGGGTCAAAGTTCACCCTGAAGAACTGAAACACAGAGACACATCAATAAAGCACACGGGGACATATTTCAGTTCACACACACACACACACACACTCCCAGTACAATCCCAGCATGCCTCACTTCGTTCTGGATGCTCATTGCCGTGTCCCGCTTCCTCTGGTGCCCCCCGGTGGCTTGATTGTTGTTCTGCGCCGTCCTGGACACGGTGTAGGTG
>CM072703.1:10432982-10465982 GCA_036884735.1 Huso huso
GTGAATCCGAGTTCAGGGAGGGAGGAGAGGAAGACGAGCTCGTTGACAGAGTACCCGCGGTCCCGGCGCAGCGCCCACGTGGCGTTCGACACAGGGACCACCTGAGAGAGACAGAGACACGGCTCACTGTGTAACTTTATATATTACTAAAATAATTATAAAACTCTAGATGCCTCACATACACAGCATCAGCCAGCCAGCGCTCCGCAGACAGCCAGCGCTCCGCAGGCAGCCAGCGCTCCGCAGGCAGCGTGTGCAATGCTTGGAGTTGCTGCTCCACTCGCTCACACTCACCTCACTGTCGACAGGCTGCCCGGACGAGTCCGTCACACTGAACTGGGAGCCGTTGACTGGGAGCCGCACTGGCCAGCTCACCCTGCGAGCCAGCGGGTTATACAGGGTGACCGAGAACTGAGGAGAGAGAGGGAGAGAGAGAGAGATAGGGGTTATACAAGGTAACAAGAAGTGAGGAGAGGAGAGCAGGGAAAGAGAAGTGAGGGGAGGTGAGAGCGAGGGAGGGGAGGTGAGAGCGGAGGTGAGAGGGGAAAGAGGGGAGGGGAGAGCAAGAGAGGGGAGGGGAGGCGAGATGGGAGAGAGGGGAGGGGAGAGGGAGTGGTTGCAGCACTAGTGTGGAAGTCATGGAGAGGAGACGGGGGGGAGGGACAGTCTTACCTTCTGGGAGGACTCCGACGTGGGGCACACGCTGATGTTGAGATTCTCACAGAACACGACAGGCCCCTGACTCCCAGTCAGAGCCGACATGGCGTTAGCCACCAGGATCTGCACAGAGAGAGACACGGGTTAGAGCCTCCTCCCTGGTCCCTGCTCCCTCCTCCGAGTCACCGCACACACACACACACACACAGCACGGCTGGGTTTACAAGCCCTTTACTCCAAAGAGTAAATCAACCTCACCTCGCACTGGTCCCAGTGTCCCCAGTCTCACCTCGCACTGGTCCCAGCCCTGGGACAGTCTCCTCGCATAGTCGTCCGCTACGTGCTGCTTCTCCGTCCCAGACACCGCGTCGTGATGCTGGGCCACGGCCATCGCCCTCTCTGCCAATCACAAGACAGGGCAGCCTGGTCAGGGGGAGTGTGGACCAATAGAGTGACACAGCAGCACGCACACACACACCAGTATATATACACTGACTGACACACACACACACGCACATACACACCAGTATATATACACTGACTGACACACACACACACCAGTATATATACACTGACTGACACACACACATTAATATATCTATATATAATTGTAGAGAGCCTCACTGAGGGTATCGCTGTCTGCTTTGCCGTAGGGTCCATCCCTGGACACTTTGCCTCCCAACACCTCCAACTGACTGCAGACCTGCCAGAGACACGAGACTCAGAGTCAATCCCAGCCACACTGCCTCCTAGTGGAGAGTGGCACGCACTGCACTGTGTTCCCACAGTGTCTGAACAGAAACACAAGACTCAGAGTCACTCCCAACCCCACACTGCCTCTAGTGGAGACTGGCGCTCGCTGCACTGTGATCTCGCTGTGCTGACCTGCAGGAAGTTGTTGCTGAGTCGCTCGTATCGTTTCAGGGCGGGGCGGCTGGTGAAATACCCCGTCCAGAAGTTGTGGGCATTGTCTGCGTAGGGGAAGAAATCATCGTACTTCATCGACCTGCAGAGAGAAAGAGATACAGCCAGCACTGAGCAGGAGAACACACACACTATCAGAGCACACACACACACACACACACACACACGCACGCACGCTCACCAGCTGATGTTGGTGTTGTGGAGCTCTTTCAGGTAGCAGGAGGGAGTGGAGTAGAGCGCGTGCACGTTGGTCTCGCTGGTCTGTGTTCAACAAGAACAACAAGAACTTCTGTTTAAAATATCGATACATCTGACAAGCGGTACACTGGAAACGTGTCTCAGCCTGTGTGTGTGCGCGTGGCTGTGGTTTGAAGCAGTGTGCGTGTGCGTGGCTGTGGTTTGAAGCAGTGTGTGTGCGCGCGTGGCTGTGGTTTGAAGCAGTGTGTGTGTGCTTGTGGCTGTGGTTTGAAGCAGTGTGTGTGTGTGGCTGTGGTTTGAAGCAGTGTGTGTGCGCGTGGCTGTGGTTTGAAGCAGTGTGTGTGTGTGCGCGTGGCTGTGGTTTGAAGCAGTGTGTGTGTGCGTGGCTGTGGTTTGAAGCAGTGTGTGTGTGCGCGTGGCTGTGGTTTGAAGCAGTGTGTGTGTGCGCGTGGCTGTGGTTTGAAGCAGTGTGTGTGTGTGCGTGGCTGTGGTTTGAAGCAGTGTGTGTGTGCGTGGCTGTGGTTTGAAGCAGTGTGTGCGTGGCTGTGGTTTGAAGCAGTGTGCGTGTGCGTGGCTGTGGTTTGAAGCAGTGTGTGCGCGCGTGGCTGTGGTTTGAAGCAGTGTGTGCGTGTGCGTGGCTGTGGTTTGAAGCAGTGTGTGGCTGTGGTTTGAAGCAGTGTGCGTGGCTGTGGTTTGAAGCAGTGTGTGCGGTGCGTGGCTGTGGTTTGAAGAAGTGGCTGTGGTTTGAAGCAGTGTGTGTGTGTGTGTGGTTTGAAGCAGTGTGTGTGCGCGCGTGGCTGTGGTTTGAAGCAGTGTGTGTGTGCGTGGCTGTGGTTTGAAGCAGTGTGTGTGCGCGCGTGGCTGTGGTTTGAAGCAGTGTGGGTGCGCGTGGCTGTGGTTTGAAGCAGTGTGTGTGCGCGTGGCTGTGGTTTGAAGCAGTGTGTGTGGCAACGTGGCTGTGGTTTGAAGCAGTGTGTTTGGCTGTGGTTTGAAGCAGTGTGTGCGCGTGGCTGTGGTTTGAAGCAGTGTGTGTGCGGCGTGGCTGTGGTTTGAAGCAGTGTGTGCGCGTGGCTGGGTTTGAAGCAGTGTGTGTGTGTGGCTGTGGTTTGAAGCAGTGTGTGTGTGCGCGTGGCTGTGGTTTGAAGCAGTGTGTGTGTGCGCGTGGCTGTGGTTTGAAGCAGTGTGTGCGTGCGTGGCTGTGGTTTGAAGCAGTGTGTGCGTGTGGCTGTGGTTTGAAGCAGTGTGTGCGCGTGGCTGTGGTTTGAAGCAGTGTGTGTGTGTGCGTGGCTGTGGTTTGAAGCAGTGTGTGTGTGTGTGGCTGTGGTTTGTGGTTTGTGGCTGTGGTTTGTGTGTGCGTGGCTGTGGTTTGAAGCAGTGTGTGTGTGCGTGGCGTGGCTGTGGTTTGAAGCAGTGTGTTTGTGTGTGGCTGTGGTTTGAAGCAGTGTGTGTGCGTGGCTGTGGTTTGAAGCAGTGTGTGTGTGCGTGGCTGTGGTTTGAAGCAGTGTGTGTGTGCGTGGCTGTGGTTTGAAGCAGTGTGTGTGTGTGTGCGCGTGGCTGTGGTTTGAAGCAGTGTGTGCGCGTGGCTGTGGTTTGAAGCAGTGTGTGTGCGCGTGGCTGTGGTTTGAAGCAGTGTGTGTGTGGCTGTGGTTTGAAGCAGTGTGTGTGCGCGTGGCTGTGGTTTGAAGCAGTGTGTGTGTGTGTCGTGGCTGTGGTTTGAAAAAAAAGGCAGTGGTTTGTGGCTGTGGTTTGAAGCAGTGTGTGTGTGCGTGGCTGGGTTTGAAGCAGTGTGTGTGTGCGTGGCTGTGGTTTGATGTAGTGTGTGTGTGTAATGCGTGGCTGTGGTTTGAAGCAGTGTGTGTGCGCGTGGCTGTGGTTTGAAGCAGTGTGTCTGCGTGGCTGTGGTTTGAAGCAGTGTGTGTGCAGGTGGCTGTGGTTTGAAGCAGTGTGTGGTGCGTGTGGCTGTGGTTTGAAGCAGTGTGTGTGTCATATGGCTGTGGTTTGAAGCAGTGTGTGCGTGGCTGTGGTTTGAAGCAGTGTGTGTGTGTGCGCGTGGCTGTGGTTTGAAGCAGTGTGTGTGCGCGCGTGGCTGTGGTTTGAAGCAGTGTGTGTGCGCACGTGGCTGTGGTTTGAAGCAGTGTGGGTGCGTGTGGCTGTGGTTTGAAGCAGTGTGTGCGTGCGTGGCTGTGGTTTGAAGCAGTGTGTGCGCGCGTGGCTGTGGTTTGAAGCAGTGTGTGCGTGTGTGGCTGTGGTTTGAAGCAGTGTGTGTGTGCGTGGCTGTGGTTTGAAGCAGTGTGTGCGTGCGTGGCTGTGGTTTGAAGCAGTGTGTGTGCGCGCGTGGCTGTGGTTTGAAGCAGTGTGTGTGTGTGGCTGTGGTTTGAAGCAGTGTGTGCGTGCGTGGCTGTGGTTTGAAGCAGTGTGTGTGTGTGCGCGTGGCTGTGGTTTGAAGCAGTGTGTGTGCGCGCGTGGCTGTGGTTTGAAGCAGTGTGTGTGCGCGCGTGGCTGTGGTTTGAAGCAGTGTGGGTGCGTGCGTGGCTGTGGTTTGAAGCAGTGTGTGCGTGCATGCGTGGCTGTGGTTTGAAGCAGTGTGTGTGCACGCGTGGCTGTGCTTTGAAGCAGTGTGTGTGCGTGGCTGTGGTTTGAAGCAGTGTGGGTGCGCGTGGCTGTGGTTTGAAGCAGTGTGGGTGCGTGTGGCTGTGGTTTGAAGCAGTGTGTGTGTGCGTGGCTGTGGTTTGAAGCAGTGTGTGTGTGTGTGTGTGTGGGCTGTGGTTTGAAGCAGTGTGGGTGCGTGTGGCTGTGGTTTGAAGCAGTGTGTGTGTGCGTGGCTGTGGTTTGAAGCAGTGTGTGCGTGCGTGGCTGTGGTTTGAAGCAGTGTGTGCGTGCGTGGCTGTGGTTTGAAGCAGTGTGTGTGTGTGCGCGTGGCTGTGGTTTGAAGCAGTGTGTGTGCGCGTGGCTGTGGTTTGAAGCAGTGTGTGTGCGCGTGGCTGTGGTTTGAAGCAGTGTGGGTGCGCGTGGCTGTGGTTTGAAGCAGTGTGTGTGTGCGTGGCTGTGGTTTGAAGCAGTGTGTGTGTGTGCGTGGCTGTGGTTTGAAGCAGTGTGTGCGTGCGTGGCTGTGGCTTGTGGTTTGTGTGTGTGTGTGTGGCTGTGGTTTGAAGCAGTGTGTGTGTGCGCGTGGCTGTGGTTTGAAGCAGTGTGTGTGTGCGTGCGTGGCTGTGGTTTGAAGCAGTGTGTGTGTGTGCGCGTGGCTGTGGTTTGAAGCAGTGTGTGTGTGCGCGTGGCTGTGGTTTGAAGCAGTGTGTGTGTGCGTGTGGCTGTGGTTTGAAGCAGTGTGTGCGTGCGTGGCTGTGGTTTGAAGCAGTGTGTGCGTGCGTGGCTGTGGTTTGAAGCAGTGTGTGTGTGTGTGGCTGTGGTTTGAAGCAGTGTGTGCGTGCGTGGCTGTGGTTTGAAGCAGTGTGTGGGTGCGTGTGGCTGTGGTTTGAAGCAGTGTGTGCGTGCGTGGCTGTGGTTTGAAGCAGTGTGTGTGTGCGTGGCTGTGGTTTGAAGCAGTGTGTGCGTGTGTGGCTGTGGTTTGAAGCAGTGTGTGTGTGCGTGGCTGTGGTTTGAAGCAGTGTGTGTGTGCGTGCGTGGCTGTGGTTTGAAGCAGTGTGTGTGTGTGCGCGTGGCTGTGGTTTGAAGCAGTGTGTGTGTGCGTGGCTGTGGTTTGAAGCAGTGTGTGCGTGCGTGGCTGTGGTTTGAAGCAGTGTGTGTGCGTGCGTGGCTGTGGTTTGAAGCAGTGTGTGGTGTGCGTGGCTGTGGTTTGAAGCAGTGTGTGTGGTTTGAAGCAGTGTGTGTGTGCGTGGCTGTGGTTTGAAGCAGTGTGTGTGCGCGTGGCTGTGGTTTGAAGCAGTGTGTGTGCGCGTGGCTGTGGTTTGAAGCAGTGTGGGTGCGTGTGGCTGTGGTTTGAAGCAGTGTGTGTGTGTGTGGCTGTGGTTTGAAGCAGTGTGTGTGTGCGCGCGTGGCTGTGGTTTGAAGCAGTGTGTGTGTGTGTGCCGCGTGGCTGTGGTTTGAAGCAGTGTGTGTGTGCGTGGCTGTGGTTTGAAGCAGTGTGTGTGTGTGGCTGTGGTTTGTGTGTGTGGTTTGTGGTTTGAAGGTGTGTGCGCGTGGCTGTGGTTTGAAGCAGTGTGTGTGTGCGCGTGGCTGTGGTTTGAAGCAGTGTGTGCGCGCGTGGCTGTGGTTTGAAGCAGTGTGTGCGCGCGTGGCTGTGGTTTGAAGCAGTGTGTGTGTGCGCGTGGCTGTGGTTTGAAGCAGTGTGTGTGCGTGTGGCTGTGGTTTGAAGCAGTGTGGGTGTGCGGCGTGGCTGTGGTTTGAAGCAGTGTGTGTGTGTGTGGCTGTGGTTTGAAGCAGTGTGTGTGTGTGTGGCTGTGGTTTGAAGCAGTGTGTGTGTGCGCGTGGCTGTGGTTTGAAGCAGTGTGTGGGTGTGCGTGGCTGTGGTTTGAAGCAGTGTGTGCGCGCGTGGCTGTGGTTTGAAGCAGTGTGTGTGCGCGTGGCTGTGGTTTGAAGCAGTGTGTGTGTGCGTGGCTGTGGTTTGAAGCAGTGTGTGTGTGCGTGGCTGTGGTTTGAAGCAGTGTGTGTGCGCGTGGCTGTGGTTTGAAGCAGTGTGTGGGTGCGTGTGGCTGTGGTTTGAAGCAGTGTGGGTGTGCGCGTGGCTGTGGTTTGAAGCAGTGTGTGTGTGGCTGTGGTTTGAAGCAGTGTGTGTGTGTGTGGCTGTGGTTTGAAGCAGTGTGTGTGTGTGTGTGGCTGTGGTTTGAAGCAGTGTGTGTGTGTGTGTGGCTGTGGTTTGAAGCAGTGTGTGTGTGCGTGGCTGTGGTTTGAAGCAGTGTGTGTGTGCGTGGCTGTGGTTTGAAGCAGTGTGTGTGTGCGTGGCTGTGGTTTGAAGCAGTGTGTGCGTGCGTGGCTGTGGTTTGAAGCAGTGTGTGTGCGTGTGGCTGTGGTTTGAAGCAGTGTGTGTGCGCGTGGCTGTGGTTTGAAGCAGTGTGTGTGTGCGTGGCTGTGGTTTGAAGCAGTGTGTGTGCGCGTGGCTGTGGTTTGAAGCAGTGTGTGTGTGTGGCTGTGGTTTGAAGCAGTGTGTGTGTGTGCGTGGCTGTGGTTTGAAGCAGTGTGTGTGCGTGCGTGGCTGTGGTTTGAAGCAGTGTGTGCGTGTGCGTGGCTGTGGTTTGAAGCAGTGTGTGTGTGTGTGGCTGTGGTTTGAAGCAGTGTGTGTGTGTGTGGCTGTGGTTTGAAGCAGTGTGTGTGTGCGTGGCTGTGGTTTGAAGCAGTGTGTGTGCACGTGGCTGTGGTTTGAAGCAGTGTGTGTGTGTGCGTGGCTGTGGTTTGAAGCAGTGTGTGTGTGTGTGGCTGTGGTTTGAAGCAGTGTGTGTGTGCGTGGCTGTGGTTTGAAGCAGTGTGTGTGCACGTGGCTGTGGTTTGAAGCAGTGTGTGTGTGTGCGTGGCTGTGGTTTGAAGCAGTGTGTGTGTGCGTGGCTGTGGTTTGAAGCAGTGTGTGTGTGTGGCTGTGGTTTGAAGCAGTGTGTGTGCGTGGCTGTGGTTTGAAGCAGTGTGTGTGTGCGTGGCTGTGGTTTGAAGCAGTGTGTGTGTGTGTGGCTGTGGTTTGAAGCAGTGTGTGTGTGTGTGGCTGTGGTTTGAAGCAGTGTGTGTGTGTGTGTGTGGCTGTGGTTTGAAGCAGCGTGTGCACGGGCTGTGGTTTGAAGCAGTGTGTGTGTGTGGCTGTGGTTTGAAGCAGTGTGTGTGTGTGTGGCTTTTTGAAGCAGTGTGTGTGCGTGGCTGTGGTTTGAAGCAGTGTGTGTGTGCGTGGCTGTGGTTTGAAGCAGTGTGTGTGTGCGTGGCTGTGGTTTGAAGCAGTGTGGGTGCGCGTGGCTGTGGTTTGAAGCAGTGTGTGTGTGCGTGGCTGTGGTTTGAAGCAGTGTGTGTGTGTGTGGCTGTGGTTTGAAGCAGTGTGTGTGTGTGTGTGGCTGTGGTTTGAAGCAGTGTGTGTGTGTGTGGCTGTGGTTTGAAGCAGTGTGGGTGCACGTGGCTGTGGTTTGAAGCAGTGTGTGTGTGTGTGTGGCTGTGGTTTGAAGCAGTGTGTGTGTGTGTGGCTGTGGTTTGAAGCAGTGTGTGTGTGTGTGGTTTGAAGCAGTGTGTGCTGTGGTTTGAAGCAGTGTGTGTGTGCGTGGCTGTGGTTTGAAGCAGTGTGTGTGGCTGTGGTTTGAAGCAGTGTGTGTGTGGCTGTGGTTTGAAGCAGTGTGTGTGTGCTCGTGGCTGTGTGGTTTGAAGCAGTGTGCGAGTGGCTGTGGTTTGAAGCAGTGTGTGCGTGCGCGTGGCTGTGGTTTGAAGCAGTGTGTGTGTGTGCGTGGCTGTGGTTTGAAGCAGTGTGTGTGCACGTGGCTGTGGTTTGAAGCAGTGTGTGCGTGTGGCTGTGGTTTGCAGCAGTGTGGGTGCACGTGGTCATGGTGCAGACCTGCAGGTTGACGTGGTGGATCAGCTTGTCCAGGTTCTTGTACCACAGGTTGGCGTTCTCATACTGGAAGTCTGAGCCCATCGTCATGATGATGTGATTTGTCCGGTAGTGAGAGGCCTAGAGAGAGAGAGAGAGAGAGAGAGAGAGAGAGAGAGATCAGAGATACACACACACACACACAGATGCACTGAGTCTCAGCGATACAGACTTTTATGAAGTTGTACACACACACACACAGACCCTCACACACACCTGAGCGTGTGCGGTCTCATTGAATCTCTGCACGATTTTGTCCACATTGTAATCCTCCATTGTCTTGTCGTCCATGATGGGCGTGTCTATGCAGGACTGGTCCCAGCAGAACCCATCGGGGGGGGTTGTAGCCGTTCGGGAGCACGCCTGGGGAGGGACGGCACAGCACACTCAATACAATACAGAACAGCACGACAAACTCGACACAATACAGAACAGCACGGCACACTCGACACAATACAGAACAGCACGACACACTCAATACAATACAGCACAGCACGGCACACTCGATACAATACAGAACAGCACGGCACACTCGATACAATACAGACCAGCACGACACACTCGACACAATACAGAACAGCACGACACACTCGATACAATACAGAACAGCACGACACACTCGACACAATACAGAACAGCACGACACACTCGATACAATACAGAACAGCACGACACACTCGACCCAATACAGACCAGCACGACACAACAGCACAATACAGACCAGCACGACACAATACAGAATACAGAACAGCCGCGACACACTCGACACAATACAGAACAGCACGACACACTCGGGACCAATACAGAACAGCACGACACACTCGACACAATACAGAACAGCCACGACACACTCGACACAATACAGAACAGCACCTTTTTCCGACCCAATACAGAACAGCACCGACACACTTTCGACACAATACAGAACAGCACACGACACACCGACACAATACAGAACAGCACGACACACTCGACCAATACAGAACAGCACGACACACTCGACACAATACAGAACAGCACGACACACTCGATACAATACAGAACAGCACGACACACTCGACACAATACAGAACAGCACGACACACTCGACACAATACAGAACAGCACGACACACTCGACACAATACAGAACAGCACGACACACTCGACCCAATACAGAACAGCACGACACACTCGACCCAATACAGACCAGCACGACACACTCGACCCAATACAGAACAACAGCACGCACTCTCACACAATACAGAACAGCCGCCACACACTCCGGTACAATACAGAACAGCCACTACACACTCGAATACAATACAGAACAGCACGGCATTACCAATACAATACAGACCAGCACGACACACACCGAATAATACAGCACGTGAACGGCACACCTCGATACAATACAGAACAGCACCCACACACCGATACAATACAGACCAGCACGCACACTCGAGACAATACAGAACAGCACGACACTCGATACAATACAGAACAGCACTATAATAATACACAATACAGAAATCCGACACAATACAGAACAGCACGCACACACTCGATACAATACAGAACAGCACGGCACACCGATACAATACAGACCAGCACGACACAATAATTCGAATAATAAATACAGAAATAGCACGGCACACTCGATACAATACAGAACAGCACAGCAATAATCGATACAATACAGAACAGCACGACACACTCGATACCCAATACAGACCAGCACACAACGGCACACCGGTGACAAATACAGAACAGCCGACACACTCGATACAATACAGAACAGCACCCACACACGAGACAATACAGAACAGCTCCATTTTACACAGCACACACAATAACAGCAATACAGACCAGAACAATGCAAAGAACAGCACGGCACACCTCGATACAATACAGCACAGCACGGCACACACTCGACACAATACAGAACAGCACGGCACACCGATAATAATACAGAACAGCCACACACCCTGAGACAATACAGAACAGCACTCACTTTCGACACAATACAGAACAATACGGAACACTTTCGATAATAATACAGAACAGCACAGCACACACGACCCAATACAGAACAGCACGGCACACTCGACCCAATACAGAACAGCACGCGACACACTCGAGACAATACAGACCAGCACGACACAATACAGAACAGCACGACACACCGGAGCAATACAGAACAGCCGACACAATACAGAACAGCACGAACAATAATTCTCGAGCATGCAATACAGAACAGCACGCACACTCGAATACAATACAGAACAGCACACGACAGACACAATACAGAACAAAAGCACGACACACTCGACCCAATACAGAACAGCACGACACACTCGACACAATACAGAACAGCACGGCACACTCGACACAATACAGAACAGCACGGCACACGAGACAATACAGAACAGCACGACACAATCGACCAGCCACGATACAATACAGACCAGCACGACACACTCGGGCAATACAGACCAGCACGCACACACTAATCCAATACAGACCAGCACGACACACTCGACCCAATACAGAACAGCACGACACACTCGACCCAATACAGACCAGCACGGCACACTCGACACAATACAGACCAGCACGACACACTCGAGACAATACAGACCAGCACGGCACACTCGACACAATACAGACCAGCACGACACACTCGACACAATACAGACCAGCACGACACACTCGACACAATACAGACCAGCACGACACACTCGACACAATACAGAACAGCACGACACACTCGATACAATACAGAACAGCACGACACACTCGATACAATACAGAACAGCACGACACACTCGATACAATACAGAACAGCACGACACACTCGATACAATACAGAACAGGCACACACTCGACACAATACAGAACAGCAACGACACACTCGATACAATACAGACCAAGCAATTCGACACACCCGGACCCAATACAGACCAGCACGACACACTCGACACAATACAGAACAGCACGACACACTCGACACAATACAGACCAGCACGACACACTCACAATACAGACCAGAACAGCACGACACCTCGACACAATACAGAACAGCCGCACACTCCGATACAATACAGACCAGCACGGCACACTCGATACAATACAGAACAGCAACGCGACACACTCGAGACAATACAGAACAGCACGGCACACCTCGACACAATACAGAACAACCTGACGCACACTTTCGAGACAATACAGAACAGCACCACACACACTCGGTACCCGATGTCTGAACAGCACACAACCCACGGACACTTTCGACCCAATACAGAACAGCACGGCACCTAGACCCAATACAGAACAGCACGACACACTCGACACAATACAGAACAGCACGACACACTCGACACAATACAGACCAGCACGACACACTCGACCCAATACAGACCAGCACGACACACTCGACACAATACAGACCAGCACGACACACTCGACACAATACAGACCAGCACGACACACTCGACACAATACAGACCAGCACGACACACTCGACCCAATACAGACCAGCACGACACACTCGACCCAATACAGACCAGCACGACACACTCGACCCAATACAGACCAGCACGACACACTCGATACAATACAGACCAGCACGACACACTCGACACAATACAGACCAGCACGACACACTCGACACAATACAGAACAGCACGACACACTCGATACAATACAGAACAGCACGACACACTCGACACAATACAGAACAGCACGACACACTCGACACAATACAGAACAGCACGACACACTCGATACAATACAGAACAGCACGACACACTCGATACAATACAGAACAGCACGACACACTCGACACAATACAGAAAGAACAGCACACACTCGATACAATACAGAACAGCACTCGATCACTCGACCCAATACAGAACAGCACGACACACTCGACCCAATACAGACCAGCACGACACACTCGACACAATACAGAACAGCACGACACACTCGACACAATACAGAACAGCACGACACACTCGACACAATACAGAACAGCACGACACACTCAATACAATACAGAACAGCACGACACACTCGACCCAATACAGAACAGCACGACACACTCGACCCAATACAGAACAGCACGACACACTCGACCCAATACAGAACAGCACGACACACTCGACCCAATACAGAACAGCACGACACACACGACCCAATACACAGAACAGCACACCTCTAATCAGAACAGCACGACACACCTTCGATACAATACAGAACAACACGACACAATTTCGATTACAATACAGAACAGCACGACACACTCGATGCAATACAGACCAGCCGCGACACACTCGACACAATACAGACCAGCCACGACACACTCGATACAATACAGAACAGCACGACACACTCGACCCAATACAGAACAGCACGGCACACACCTCGACACAATACAGAACAGCACGACACACTCGACACAATACAGAACAGCACGACACACTCGACACAATACAGAACAGCACGACACACTCGACCCAATACAGACCAGCACGACACACTCGACCCAATACAGACCAGCACGACACACTCGACCCAATACAGAACAGCACGCGACACGACACAATACAGACAGAACAGCACGACACACTCCTCGACCCAATACAGACCAGCAGCGACACACACGACCCAATACAGAACAGCCGACACGCCGGAGGCCTACAGAACAGCCACGCACACCTCTGAACAATACAGAACAGCACGACACACTCGATACAATACAGAACAGCACGACACACTCGACCCAATACAGAACAGCACGGCACACTCGACCCAATACAGAACAGCACGACACACTCGATACAATACAGAACAGCACGACACACTCGACACAATACAGAACAGCACGGCACACTCGATACAATACAGAACAGCACGACACACTCGACACAATACAGAACAGCACGACACACTCGATACAATACAGAACAGCACGACACACTCGACACAATACAGAACAGCACGGCACACTCGATACAATACAGAACAGCACGGCACACTCGACACAATACAGAACAGCACGACACACTCGACACAATACAGAACAGCACGACACACTCGACACAATACAGACCAGCACGACACACTCGATACAATACAGAACAGCACGACACACTCGACCCAATAC
The DNA here is from genome assembly GCA_036884735.1 of Huso huso. Taxonomy (NCBI): domain Eukaryota; kingdom Metazoa; phylum Chordata; class Actinopteri; order Acipenseriformes; family Acipenseridae; genus Huso; species Huso huso. The sequence continues at coordinate 10,446,415 of CM072703.1, forward strand.
AGAACAGCACGACACACTCGACACAATACAGAACAGCACGACACACTCGACACAATACAGAACAGCACGCACACTGTTAATACAGACCAATCCGACACTCGACACAATACAGAACAGCCGCGACACACTCGACTGTGTACAGAACAGCACGACACCTCGACCCAACCCAATACAGAACAGCACGCACACTCGAGACAATACAGAACAGCACGGCACCTAATTTAATACAGACCAGCAATACAGAACAGCAGACCAGCACGACACACTCGAGACAATACAGACCAGCACGACACACTCGACCCAATACAGACCAGCACGACACACTCGACACAATACAGAACAGCACGACACACTCGACCCAATACAGACCAGCACGACACACTCGACCCAATACAGACCAGCACGGCACACTCGACACAATACAGACCAGCACGACACAAAACAATACAGAACAGCAATTATATACACAGACCAGCCGCAGAACAGCACTCGACCCAATACAGACCAGCACGACACACTCGACACAATACAGAACAGCACGACACACTCGATACAATACAGACCAGCACGGCACACTCGATACAATACAGAACAGCACGACACACTCGATACAATAGAGTGATGCTCTGAGACTAAACAATGCTGGTGTGAATTATATTAACTGCAGTACCTGTGAAGAGGTCTGCTGCGGGCTGGGCTGTATTGACAGCGTGCTGGGCTGGGCTGGGCTGTATTGACAGGGGGCTGGGCTGGGCTGGTCTGTATTGACAGAGGGCTGGGCTGGGCTGTATTGACAGCGGGCTGGGCTGGGCTGGGCTGTATTGACAGGGGGCTGGGCTGGGCTGGGCTGTATTGACAGAGGGCTGGGCTGGGCTGTATTGACAGCGGGCTGGGCTGTATTGACAGAGGGCTGGGCTGGGCTGGTCTGTACAGACAGACTGGGCTGGGCTGGACAGCTGGGCTGGGCTGTATGACACAGGGGGGGCTGGGCTGGGCTGTGTTGATTGTGGGCGGGCTGGGCTGGGCTGTATTGACAGCGGGCTGGGCTGGGCTGGGCTGTATTGACAGGGGGCTGGGCTGTATTGACAGCGGGCTGGTCTGTATTGACAGCGGGCTGGTCTGTATTGACAGCGGGCTGGGCTGGGCTGGTCTGATCTGTATTGACAGCGGGCTGGGCTGGGCTGGGCTGTATTGACAGCGGGCTGGGCTGGGCTGGGCTGTATTGATGGTGCTGGGCTGTACTGACAGCAGGCTGGGCTGGGCTGTACTGACGGGGCTGGGCTGGACTGTACTGACAGCAAGCTGGGCTGGTCTGTATTGATGTGGCTGGGCTGTATTGACAGGGGGCTGGGCTGGGCTGGGCTGTATGGACAGCAGGCTGGGCTGGGCTGTATTGATGGTGGGCTGGGCTGGGCTGGGCTGTATTGATTATTATATTTCAATGACTGCAGTACCTGTGAAGAGGTCCCCTGCGGGAGGCTTCAGGTTGGCGCTCGCTCTCCACAGCATCTCCATCTCCCTGCTCTGCAGGCGGGCCCGCTTGTCCTGATAGTCCAGACGCCCGAAGAAGAAGCCGTCGAAACCCATCTGAGAGACAAAACGATTCCAAATGAAAACACCTCCTTACATGAAGAGGCACGACACACACAGAGAGAGACACAGAGAGAGAGAGACACAGAGAGAGAGACACACACACACACACACTGACAAACACAGAGATAGACACACACACACACACACACACAGACACACACATGCATGCACAGAGAGAGAGACACACACAGAGAGAGACACAGAGAGACACACACACACACTGACAAACACAGAGATAGACACACACACACGCACACACACAGAGACACACACACACAGAGACACACACATGCATGCACAGAGAGAGAGACACACACAGAGAGACACACACACACTGACAAACACAGAGATAGACACACACACACGCACAGAGAGACACACACACTGACAAACACAGAGATAGACACACACACACAGAGAGACACACATGCACACACAGAGACACACATGCACGCAGAGAGAGACACACACACACACAGAGAGACACACATGCACGCACAGAGAGAGAGAGACACACACACACACAGAGACACACATGCACGCACAGAGAGAGAGACACACAGAGACAAACACACACACACACACACACTCCCTGACACTACAGCAGCGCAGGGCCTGTTAGAACAGGAATGGTTTTGCACAGTTCCAGCTTCGCTGCACTGCAGGGGATACAGCCACTGAGTGAACTGCTTCATGTGAGGGACAGTCCGATCGCTGAGACTGAGGAGAGTGTGAATCATTTAACACCTGGAACTCCAGAGCTGTGAACTCTCAAACCAGCAGAACTTTCACAAGGGCACAGAAACACCAGCCCGTGTGTGAAACGCTCCCCTTTCCTTTCGAAGCTGGTGTGAGAGCGAGATAGGAGGTGAAGAGGAACCAGCCCCCCCCTCCTCCACAGTGTGAGAGCGAGATAGGAGGTGAAGAGGAACCAGACCCCCCCCTCCTCCACAGTGTGAGAGCGAGATAGGAGGTGAAGAGGAACCAGACCCCCCCCTCCTCCTCCTCCACGGTGTGATGCAAGCCTCCCTTTCCTCCCCACTGCAGGCTGTGAAACAGGGGGTGGTTTGCATTGATGTTGAGACACAGAGAGCAGATCAAGTCTGGAGTCAGAGGCTGTTATAAACCCAGGACTGGATATGATAAGTTGTATTATCGCTGTGTTCTGAGCCTGTCATAGGTGTGCTGTAAGGAATCTGTCTGTCTGTCTGTCTGCGTGTGTGTCCGAGCCCCTGACCTGAGCGAAGAGGGATGCCTGCTCCCGGGAGTGTCCGAAGGGGTCGATGTGCCAGGCCACGCGGGGGCGCCCACACTCGCCAAACGTTTTGTTCAGGAAGCGCAGTCCGAGGCTCATCTGGTCGATGATGGCGCTGTAGTGAGTCGTGGCCTCGTCGTTCATGCTCCAGCCACCATTGATGAACTCCAGACGCCCTGCGGGGGGGGAGAGGGGAGGTCTAAACAACACACTCCACCTGCTGCAGAAAGACGGGCCAGTGCAAAACTACACCCCCCGCCCCAGCACCGACACCAGCCCCAGAGCCCCAATCCCAGAGCCCCAGAGCACCAATCCCAGAGCCCCAGAGCACCAGCCCCACAGCCCCAATCCCAGAGCCCCAGAGCACCAATCCCAGGGCCCCAATCCCAGAGCCCCAGCCCCAGAGCAAATGCCCAAGAGCCCCAGCACCAGCACCAGAGCCCCAGTCCCAGAGCTCAGCCCCAGCCCCAGAGCCCCAGCCCCAGTCCCAGTGCCCAGGAGTCCCGGCCCCAGCCCCAGAGCCCCGGGCGCACAGCCCCACAGCCCCAGTACCCTGGTTGACGAGCTGCCGGACTGCACTCCTCATGTCTTCGCTCTGCTGCTGCCACAATCAGCGTGAGAAGAAGGCGATCTCCACGTAGATGAATCGCTTAGTCGGGTCTGACAGCAGCTGCCGGACCACAGAGTCCAGGATGTACTGCACTCCGGCATGCTGGATCTCATTGCGGGCTGCAGACACACACAGACACAGTGAGACACACAGAGAGACAGTGAGACACACAGAGTCCAGGATGTACTGCACTCCGGCATGCTGGATCTCATTGCGGGCTGCAGACACACAGACACAGTGAGACACACAGAGAGACAGTGAGACACACAGAGTCCAGGATGTACTGCACTCCGGCATGCTGGATCTCATTGCGGGCTGCAGACACACAGACACAGTGAGACACACAGAGACAGTGAGACACACAGAGTCCAGGATGTACTGCACTCCGGCATGCTGGATCTCATTGCAGGCTGCAGACACACAGACACAGTGAGACACACAGAGAGACAGTGAGACACACAGAGTCCAGGATGTACTGCACTCCGGCATGCTGGATCTCATTGCAGGCTGCAGACACACAGACACAGACACAGTGAGACACACAGAGACACACAGAGTTCAGGATGTACTGCACAGTGGAGACACACAGAGTCCAGGATGTACTGCACTCCGGCATGCTGGATCTCATTGCAGGCTGCAGACACACAGACACAGTGAGACACACAGAGAGACAGTGAGACACACAGAGTCCAGGATGTACTGCACTCCGGCATGCTGGATCTCATTGCGGGCTGCAGACACACACAGACACAGTGAGACACACAGAGAGACAGTGAGACACACAGAGTCCAGGATGTACTGCACTCCGGCATGCTGGATCTCATTGCAGGCTGCAGACACACAGACACAGTGAGACACACAGAGAGACAGTGAGACACACAGAGTCCAGGATGTACTGCACTCCGGCATGCTGGATCTCATTGCGGGCTGCAGACACACAGACACAGTGAGACACACAGAGACAGTGAGACACACAGAGTCCAGGATGTACTGCACTCCGCATGCTGGATCTCATTGCAGGCTGCAGACACACACAGTGAGACACACAGAGAGTGAGACACACAGAGTCACACACAGCTGGATCTCATTGCACATTTAAAAAAAAATAAATCATTTAAAAAAAAAAATAATAATAATAATAATAATAATAATAATAATGAAATACCTTTTCCTTCTCAAACCAATCATGACAAAACAATACTGCCTGGAATTGCTTTACAAATAGAACACATTCTAACAGATCTGCAAACACACACACACACACACACACACACACACACACACACACACACACACACACACACACACACACAGAGACAGTTTTTAATAAGTGCCAGAAAGTTGCTGATAATTCATGCTGCTGCCGACTCTACAGACACACACAAGACACCATGAAGCCTAATCTAATCTAATCTAATCTAATCTAATCTAATCTAATCTAATCCATGTAATGTAGTGCAATGCAGTGCAATGCAGTGCAATGAGGACACATTTCACATCCTGACACCACAGTAACACTGGTCCACAGTCTTCAGGATGTACCCACACCGCATGCGGATCTCATGCACACAGACAGATGCACGTTCAGGGCACACACACACACATCACACAAGCCTAAAAAAACACACAACAATAATAATAATACTAATAATAACAGTGATAATGTTTGGACAGGAAACAGCCTTGTTATCACAGGATGAAGGGAGCTCACAGCTCTCCAGTCTAAGCACGCTTACACAAGTTTTTCAGATCAAACAGATCAATCTTCACGCCGGCCTGAGGACGGAATGCTCTTGATCGGTTTAATGCCTTGTATGTTTGTAAAGCAGGAGACAGACAGACAGATCCTGACAGACAAGTAATACTGGTCCACAGACTTCATTAAAACACACACACACTATACAGATGCCGTTCAGGGCCGTGCTGCAGTATGTTTGTAAAAAATAACAACAACAATAGACAATAATAACAGTGATAATGTTTGACAGACAACAGCCTTGTTATCACAGGATGAAGGGACTCGCGGCTCTCAGTCTAAAGTAAAACACACACACACAAACAGATCAATACAGAGTACTGACCGTGCTGCAGTATGCCTTTGTAAAGTTTGTAAAGCAGAAGCGGACAGACAGACAGACAGACAGACAGACAGACAGACAGACAGACAAGCACAGCGCAGACTTCATTAAAACAGACACACACACTATACAGCGTACAGACCGTGCTGCAGTATGTTTGTAAAGCAGAAGCAGACATACAGACAGACAGACAAGCACAGCCTTCATTAAAACACACAGACACACACACTATACAGACCGTGCTGCAGTATGTTTGTAAAGCAGAAGCAGACAGACAGACAAGCACAGCCTTCATTAAAACACACAGACACACACACACTATACAGAAAAACAGACCGTGCTGCAGTATGTTTGTAAACCGCAGAATGTTTGTAAAGACAGACAGACAGACAGACAGACAGACTTACTTTATTAAAACACACACAGACACACACACACACACTATAGCGTACAGACCGCGCTCCAGTTACTGACACTAGCGCTGCACGGAGTAAATAACACGATCAACGCTGCCACGCTTTCATTTCTTCAGGACTATGAATTATAATGAATACAGAATGCACACCCAACAAGCGACCCGCTGTTCATGATTCAAACATATTGAGATGATCTATTACTTTAAAAAATCTGTATCATCCAACTGCGCTGTCAGCAGCTTCAATGCACTGTGATGATGATGATGATGATGACTATTATTATTATTATTATTATTATTATTATTATTATAAAACAGGCCTGTGTTAAGTTGAATAAGTTAAATACGGATGACACATTCTTCTGGAGCGGCTTCGTTCGTTGCATTTGGTATTAACTTGCGTGCGTGTTTATGTAGATTTAGTAGATTTACAAAGTGTGTCTTTATTATTAAACTCGCAGTAAAACCAGGAATGGCTCAAACTGCTGTGAACGGGAGTCCAGCCGCGGTGTTACAAATAGAAAAGTTATTTCGCAGTTTTATCTTGTTTGAGTAAAATCAGCCGGCGCTGTCCGTTCCGTTACCAGCTCGTACTGTCGGTCAGCCCCCCACGCCGGTGGCCGGAGGGTCAGTCGGCTCTTCCTTACCTCGTACCCGCAGGAGGGGCGCTGGCTCCGACGTGACCCGGTCGGGAATGTCAGGCTCCCGGCGCAAAGAGACAGAAACACCGCCGCGCTCAGAACAGCGACCGCCATCTCCTGAAACGACAAGTCATGTGACAACACGGGACTCTCCGCATCACCTGACACTCGGATCAGCGCGTCACGTACCGGAGTCACGTGATCGAGTGGTTGCCGGGGCGCCGTTACGGCTCCGAACACGCAGCGTCAGCCGGACGCGTTTCGATGCAACTGCGGATCCGTAATGGAGACCAGCAGCCACTGATACACACTGCCCTCTGGTGGACACACGCCGGTACTGCACAGGGAGAGTAATCTAATATAACAACACTACACTGCGGCGTGAATTATATTGACGATTACAGCAATCACGGTGTTTGTGATTTATAATGAGTTAGTAGCAGGCTGTGTGCGGCGTCTCGTATTTGTAACAAAGCGATGTCATTTTTCCGGCCGCTCAGCTTTCACGGGGAGCTTTTTCCATCCCTGCAGTGCGAAGTGCTGCCACCCAAACACCGACACGCACACACCGACACACACTGAAACACACACACACATCGACACACACTGAAACACACACACACATCGACACACACACTGAGACACACACACACAAACACCGACTCTGAGACACACACACACAAACACACACACACACACACACACACACCGAGACACACACACACACACACACTTTTTTGACGATAGCGACTTTAGGGTAAACTGTGTATTTCTAAGTCCTCTGCCTGCGTTTGCTGCCACTCTTACAGACACCTGTCATTTATAGGGGGAAAAGAATCATAAATACGTGACTCCGTCTTACAGTTATGATCACATTTGGTAAAATATCAAATAATTCTATACACAGACACTAAAAGGTATAGACAATGTCGACCCAGGGGACTTTTTTGACCTGAAAAAAGAAACAAGGACCAGGGGTCACAAATGGAGATTAGATAAAGGGGCATTCAGAACAGAAAATAGGAGGCACTTTTTTACATAGAGAATTGTGAGGGTCTGGAACCAACTCCCCAGTAATGTTGTTGAAGCTGACACCCTGGGATCCTTCAAGAAGCTGCTTGATGAGATTCTGGGATCAATAAGCTACTAACAACCAAACGAGCCAGATGGGCTGAATGGAGCCTCCTCTCGTTTGGAAACTTTATTATCTTCTTTTATATATATATATATATATATATATATATATATAAATAAGTCTCCATGCTTACCCACGCAAACACAGCACACACACGCACGCACACACACACGCACACACAGTACAAACACACACAGTGTTACAGTGATTGACTGTGTCAAAGCCCCTCTGTGATTGAACTTTGTACACCATCAGGTTTTCAAGCACCATCTTCAGGGTGGACAAAAACGACGCGCAACAACAGCGGTGTGGAAACAGAACGGAGCCTGTAGATTTATTACAACAGCGTTCCTTCAAACGAAATGAAAATAAACAAACGACACGAACCAACAAAATCAAGCTGAACTCCGAAATGCAGCTCTTACTAAACTGTGTTTGTACGAGCCCCTGACTCCCAGCCGGACGGCTGTGCTGCTTATCAGCTTTAAATAACTCACAGTCTTAATGGTTTTCCCACAGGGGTAGCGGTAGGGGTAAGGGGGGAGGGGTTAGGGGAGGGGAGGGCTGTCAGTGAAAATGAACTGGTTGCACTCTGGGGGTGAGAGAGAGAGAGAGGAGAGAGAGAGGCTGTCAGGCAGCAAGGAAGATGTGTGTGTGTCGGTGTCTCTATCAGTGTGTGTGTGCGTGCATATCTTTATGAGTGTGTGTGTGTGTGTCTCTGTCTCTCTGTCTCTCTCTCCCTCCCTCTCTCTCTCTGTCTCTCTCTCTGTCTCTCTCAGCTCAGGGCTTTGGTTTGCTTGATGTGTGTGTGTGTGTGTGTGTGTGTGTGTCTCTCTCTCTCTCTCTCTCTCTCCCTCCCTCTCTCTCTCTGTCTCTCTCTCTCTCTCTCTCTCAGCTCAGGGCTCTGGTTTGCTTGATGTCGGTGTGTGTGTGTGTGTGTGTGTCTCTCTCTCTCTCTGTCTGTCTCTCTCAGCTCAGGGCTCTGGTTTGCTTGATGTTGGTGTTGAGGGCGTCTCTTTCTGCACCAGCTGTGGCTCGTCCTCTCCTGCGTGCGGCGGGTGCACCAGCACCTTGTCGATGATCCCAAAATCCTGCGCCTCCACGGAGCTCAGGTAGCGGTCCCGCTCCATCACCCCCTCTGGAAACATTGAAAAACGGGACATTTCAACATGAAACAACACTCTGCTGCTGTTCTGGCTTCCGGACGACACCTGCGATATCACTTTGTAGTTTCCATCGATGACACGATGTTAAATAAAATAAATGATGTTCATATATATATATATGCTGTGTCTCAATTCCAAGTGATGCGAATCTTTTGTACACAGCTGTCCACACAGCCCAGAATGCACTGCACGTAGCCTGCAGGTGCCGTGTCGTGGGCGGGACGCGTGCAGCCGGAGAAGCTTGCAGCAGTAGCAGGGTATAATGTCCTGGGTAAGTGAAATGCATAGCTGTGATTGGCTGATTTCTGACATGTGATTTATAATACTGCTCAAAAGTCCCAGAACTATTTCTATCTTTCGTCATTTAATAACAAACTACTTAGTCTCTCGGAGAGACGGGCCGCGCTCATCGCCTGTCTCGAGAGACTAACCTCGCCTGTCTCTCGAGAGTCTCGGAGGCCGCGCTCGGAGAGACGGGCAAGCTCGCCTGTCTCAGAGCCTGTCTGAGAGAGCTGTCTCTCAGAGGCGGGCGCTCGGTCTCAGAGAGGCGGCACGCCTCGCCTGTCTCAGAGAGACGGGTCGCTCGCCTGTCTCGGAGAGAGGCGCTCCTTCGCCTGTCTCGAGAGGCGGGCGCCGCCTGTCTCAGAGAGAACTGAGAGAGGCGTAAATCTCAGAGAGAACTGAGTTAAATTCAAATTCTCTCAGCTGGCCCGTCTTTCTGACTGTAAGTCGACATCAGGAAGGGGAGCCGCCTCCCCAGAGACTGGGCTAGAAACCCCTGGGGTGCGCTCTGCACTGACCTATGACCTCGAGGGGCTGCTTCGTGTGCTTGGCGTAGATCACGTTGATCTGTTTCTTCAGCTTGAGGATCTCCTCAGCCTGGATTGCAATGTCAGTGGCCTGGCCCTGCAGTACCAGCAACGCACACCAGAGGGAGACAGAGATAAAACAAGACAGACAGTCAGTCAGCGGACATCCATCACAAAAAAACAAAACAACAACGGGATTTAGAAATACAAAACCAGGGATGGAAGCAAGACTCCTATTGCAGAGCAGTTTCACCCATGCCAGGTTTTACAGCGTGTATAGGTAACAAACTCATAGTAAAACCAGGAATGGATCAAACTGCTATGCAATGGGAGTCTTACTGCCATCCCTGCAAAGGCAGCCAAGTTAACCAAGCCTGAATAGAGACTCGGGGCCCCTCCCCCTCCCCAGTGCTGCTCGCACCCTGGTCCCGCCCGAGGGCTGGTGAATCATGATCCTGGAGTTGGGCAGCGAGTGCCTCATGCCTGGGGAGCCGGCGGCGAGGAGCAGGGAGCCCATGCTGGCCGCCTGGCCGACGCACCACGTAGAGATCGGGTTCAAGATGTACTGCATCGTGTCATAGATGCCCAGCCCTGCCGTCACCACGCCCCCTGCAGGAGGGAGGAGAGAATGACACCCGGTGCGCACAGGTAAATCACAGTAATATTAATACATTGTATTTCTGGCGCTCCTTTCATGCAAACACATCTCATCACGGTGCTTTACAGAAACACAATCCAAAAAGTGTGAGCTAAAAACAACATGTAGTAATACAGAAATCAAAATACAAAATCAAATGCCAGTCCCTATTAAAAACCCCACGATTGAAACACAGGGATTCTGGCTCTCACCAGGGCTGTTGATGTACATGTGGATGGGTTTCTTATTGCTCTCCGACTGCAGGAAGAGAAGCTGAGCGATCACCAGACTGGCAACGTGATCATCGATCTGCAACACAGAGACACAGGCAGCGTTACTGCACTGAGCAAAATGAAATGCATTACTGCACTGAGCAAAATGAAATGCATTACTGCACTGAGCAAAATGAAATGCATTACTGCGCTGAGCTCAATGAAATGCATTACTGCACTGAGCTCAATGAAATGCATTACTGCACTGAGCTCAATGAAATGCATTACTGCACTGAGCTCAATGAAATGCATTACTGCACTGAGCTCAATGAAATGCATTACTGCACTGCACTGAAATGCATTACTCTCTCATGCATTACTGCACTGAGCAAAATGAAATGCATTACTGCACTGAGCAAAAATGAAATGCATTACTGCACTGAGCAAAACAGAAATGCATTACTCACTGGTCCATCACACAGATGATCCTCTCTCATACTCACCGCCCATCACACAGATGATCCTCTCTCATACTCACCGGTCCCATCACACAGATGATCCTCTCTCTCATACTCACCGTCCCATCACACAGATGATCATCTCTCATACTCACGGTCCCATCACACAGATGATCCTCTCTCTCATACTCACCGTCCCATCACACAGATGATCCTCTCTCTCATACTCACCGTCCCATCACACAGATGATCCTCTCTCTCATACTCACCGGTCCCATCACACAGATGATCCTCTCTCTCATACTCACCGGTCCCATCACACAGATGATCCTCTCTCTCATACTCACCGGTCCCATCACACAGATGATCCTCTCTCTCATACTCACCGATGATCCCATCATCACAGATGATCCTCTCTCTCATACTCACCGGTCCCATCACACAGATGATCCTCTCTCTCATACTCACCGGTCCCATCACACAGATGATCCTCTCTCTCATACTCACCGGTCCCATCACACAGATGATCCTCTCTCTCATACTCACCGGTCCCATCACACAGATGATCCTCTCTCATACTCACCGGTCCCATCACACAGATGATCCTCTCTCTCATACTCACCGGTCCATCACACAGATGATCCTCTCTCTCATACTCACGGTCCCATCACACAGATGATCCTCTCTCTCATACTCACCGTCCCATCACACAGATGATCCTCTCTCTCATACTCACGGTCCCATCACACAGATGATCCTCTCTCTCCTTACTCACGGTCCCATCACACAGATGATCCTCTCTCTCATACTCACGGTCCCATCACACAGATGATCCTCTCTCTCATACTCACGGTCCCATCACACAGATGATCCTCTCTCTCCTCACGGTCCCATCACACAGATGATCCTCTCTCTCATACTCACGGTCCCATCACACAGATGATCTCTCTCATACTCACCGGTCCCATCACACAGATGATCCTCTCTCATACTCACGGTCCCATCACACAGATGATCCTCTCTCTCATACTCACCGGTCCCATCACACAGATGAGCCTCTCTCTCATCGTCACCGGTCCCATCACACAGATGATCCTCTCTCTCATACTCACCGGTCCCATCACACAGATGATCCTCTCTCTCATACTCACCGGTCCCATCACACAGATGATCCTCTCTCTCATACTCACCGGTCCCATCACACAGATGATCCTCTCTCTCAGCAGGCGTGAGTAGATATCATACGCTCGCTCCCCACGACCCTGACAGAGACACGAGAGAGAGGAGATCCCACACTCAAAATCAGAGCAAGTGCTGCGATCCCCAAGCAGCTACAATCATCGCAAACTGACACCAGACCAGACTTGTCAACTGGCCCCTGGTCATTTTGAAGAGCTGTGCTGAAAGGCGAGGAGTGGGTTTGGGGCAATTGTTGTGTTTAGTCTCTCAAAGAATGAGGGGCTGGGGCTGGGGCTGGGCAGGGGGGCTGGGTCTGGGGCGGGGGGCTGGGGGCTGGGTACTGGGTCTGGGGAGGGGCAGTGACTGTTTGAAGTCCTGTGGATCCCCCCCCCCCGGTTGTTATTCAGTGTTTCCGAGTCCTTACCGTCTGCTCGATGACGATGGGAACCATCCGGCTGCAGGAGGGGGGGGGATCAGCCTGGATCAGTGGATCAGCCTGCAGCCACCACGCTTCTGAGGAAATGCAAATTTCAATCACATTGCCCCCAAAGCAGCCCCCAAAATCTCTGAGGGAGGGGAGGGGAGATGACTCAACCTGAAATCTGTCAATCACATTTAAAAAAAAACAACAGCTACCCCAAGATGCTTTGAAGCCGGGGTACACAAACCTGCTCCTCCGGATCATGTTATAATTTGGGGTACAGCTGGAGCTCCAGGGACAGAGCTGTGCAGCCCTGCTTTAAAGCAGCACACTGTAACTGCGCCAGAGTTTGCTCTGTCCAGTTTGTTTAGATTCCCCGAGGGCAGTCTCAGACGCACAGGCACCTCCCCTGTTAAAACCAGCGCAGCGCTCCGTCAGTCCGGAACAGGCACGGACCTGCTACGTGCAGCAGCAGGAGGTTATTATTATTAGAATCAATAGCAAGGTTTTGATTTTGGGATTCTGTATGCGGCGCTGTAACAAAAAAAAAAAAAAATAACAAACGTGTTTCTCAACACACGTCACCCAAGAAATGTTACTCCAATATCATACTCGTTCTCCGGACTCCGCCTCGCCTGGCAGAGGGTCGCTAGGGTTACATTACATTACATAAAAGAGGCTGGCTGTCTGACTCTCTGTATACACAGCTAACACGGGACGCAGCTTCGTTCATTTCAACAAACGCAATGACATTTCGACACCACGGCGCTGACGAGTGAAGTAAGTAACGGTATGCACGTTGCATTTATTTTGAAGGGATAACTCGGGTCCCAAACTAGCAGTCGTCCTGTCTCGTCACAAGTTCATCACAACGTGCTACTCAAACACGACTACCTGCACAGCGAGGTTTGCATGCAGCGCTGTGTGTGTCTGGGCGGGGTTTGCATGCAGCGCTGTGTGTATCTGGCTCAATTAAAATGTTACTGTTTTATTCTAGGCTGTACAAAACAAAGTTGCATTGAAACTCACTGTACGCAGCAGCATCATCATCACGCGCCTCTTCGATGACTTCAACCTTCACCTCTGCGTCACCGCCGGAACTGGAGTGTTGAGGGCAAGCTGAAGCCAGACAGGAAGCCAGCCTTGATCAAGACCCAAGAAAAGAAAACTACAACTCCCAGAATGCAACTCCGCGATCCAATTCTTTATCTCTCTTTCCGCTTTTCTTTTCACGAGAACAATGGACTGCACCCGTGTCTAACTGCAACTCGACAAACGCCGCTGTTATGATTACATTAGCAACCGAAGGACAACAATGACACACCCTTAGTTTGACAAGTCCGTCCCCCCCCAAACACTCTACACATCAAGAAAATAACGTTAAAAAAAACAAAAGCACCGATCGTTCCTATTTTAAACATAATATCGTAATATCGCGGTTTGTTAAACTGCAGACAGCATGTGAGTTATAAAATTAAACCCAGGGAAAGTTGTATCGGCCAGCAGGCTAATCGTCATAACTGTAAAAAATAAAAAAAAAACATTGGAAAGGTGCCATCAAGAGTTTTTCCCCGAGAGGGCGAGAAAGTTTGGGTTTTCCTGGTCGCTTTATTCCCGGTCGTCATGTCCACTAATAATACCAGCAGCAACCTCGTCCTCATGCAGAAAGTCGTGCAGCAACTCCGAATGGAAGCCGGGGCACGAAGGATTAAGGTAACAAAAGAACAGAAAAGGAAAAAAAAACGAAGCAAAGAAAAGACGAGAAATCCAGTCATTTAAACAGAAAAGACGGGATAGAGAGCTCCTCGAGTCGGGCAGAGCGGTGACCGAGCCCGCTATCGAGCTCTCACTGACCGGCTTGTCACTAAACTGTTTTGAATTTGTAGTTTTTATTTAAAACGCATCGCGGCCGCGGAGAGACCATTTCCAAAATTCATTCTTGCCCGTGTCAGCTACAATTAGTTCGTTGTTTGAAACGCGTCTTGTGACTTACATCAGTGTTTTCGGAGACGGAAATAAGACTCCTCTTGCATAGCAGTTTCACCCATTCCAGGTTTTACTACGAGCTTGTTTAGCCACAGTGTGTCTAGGGAACAAGCTCAGGCATGTCTTATTGAGCTCTTAGTAAAACCAGGAATGGATCACACTGCTGTGTAACGAGATCCTTGTATTTCCATCGCTGGCTCTTAGTTATTTTCTGTTTCTTCTTGTTTTACCTGCTCAGGTGTCCCAGGCGGCGACTGAACTGCAGAATTTCTGCCTCCAGAACGCCCACAAAGACCCCCTGCTGATGGGGGTCCCCTCCAGCGACAACCCGTTCCGCCCCCCCAAGTCCTGCTCCGTGCTGTGAGGTGAGGCTGGGTGACGCAGTGCTGGTTATAGCAGAGAGAGCAGCACAGAGCAGGATCCATTCCTGGCTTCACTAGGAGTTTATTAATCAGACACCCCTGAGCTTGTTACCTAGACACACTGTGGCTGAACAAGCTGCCAGTAAATCCTGGGCTGGGTGACACTGCTGTGCAATAGGAGTCTCATTCCCATCCCTGTGGCTGGGCTGGGTGACAGACTGCTGTGCAATAGGAGTCTCATTCCCATCCCTGTGGCTGGGCTGGGTGACACTGCTGTGCAATAGGGTCTCATTCCCATCCCTGTGGCTGGGCTGGGTGACACTGCTGTGCAATAGAGTCTCATTCCCATCCCTGTGGCTGGGCTGGGTGACACTGCTGTGCAATAGGAGTCTCATTCCCATCCCTGTGGCTGGGCTGGGTGACACTGCTGTGCAATAGGAGTCTCATTCCCATCCCTGTGGCTGGGCTGGGTGACACTGCTGTGCAATAGGAGTCTCATTCCCATCCCTGTGGCTGGGCTGGGTGACACTGCTGGGCTGGGTGACAGTGGCTGGGCTGGGTGACACTGCTGTGCAATAGGAGTCTCATTCCCATCCCTGTGGCTGGGCTGGGTGACACTGCTGTGCAATAGGAGTCTCATTCCCATCCCTGTGGCTGGGCTGGGTGACACTGCTGTGCAATATCCCTGGAGTCTCATTCCCATCCCTGTGGCTGGGCTGGGTGACACTGCTGTGCAATAGGAGTCTCATTCCCATCCCTGTGGCTGGGCTGGGTGACACTGCTGTGCAATACACTGGTGCAGTCTCATTCCATCCCTGTGGCTGGGCTGGGTGACACTGCTGTGCAATAGGAGTCTCATTCCCATCCCTGTGGCTGGGCTGGGTGACACTGCTGTGCAATAGGGTCTCATTCCCATCCCTGTGGCTGGGCTGGGTGACACTGCTGTGCAATAGGAGTCTCATTCCCATCCCTGTGGCTGGGCTGGGTGACACTGCTGTGCAATAGGTCTCATTCCCATCCCTGTGGCTGGGCTGGGTGACACTGCTGTGCAACACTGCTGTGCAATAGGAGTCTCATTCCCATCCCTGTGGCTGGGCTGGGTGACACTGCTGTGCAATAGGAGTCTCATTCCCATCCCTGTGGCTGGGCTGGGTGACACTGCTGTGCAATAGGAGTCTCATTCCCATCCCTGTGGCTGGGCTGGGTGACACTGCTGTGCAATGGGAGTCTCATTCCCATCCCTGTGGCTGGGCTGGGTGACACTGCTGTGCAATAGGAGTCTCATTCCATCCCTGTGGCTGGGCTGGGTGACACTGCTGTGCAATAGGAGTCTCATTCCCATCCCTGTGGCTGGGCTGGGTGACACTGCTGTGCAATAGGAGTCTCATTCCCATCCCTGTGGCTGGGCTGGGTGACACTGCTGTGCAATAGAGTCTCATTCCCATCCCTGTGGCTGGGCTGGGTGACACTGCTGTGCAATAGAGTCTCATTCCCATCCCTGTGGCTGGGCTGGGTGACACTGCTGTGCAATAGGAGTCTCATTCCCATCCCTGTGGCTGGGCTGGGTGACACTGCTGTGCAATAGAGTCTCATTCCCATCCCTGTGGCTGGGCTGGGTGACACTGCTGTGCAATAGGAGTCTCATTCCCATCCCTGTGGCTGGGCTGGGCACTGGGCAATGGGTCTCACATCCCTGTGGCTGCTGTGACAATAGGCAATAGAGTCTCATTCCCATCCCTGTGGCTGGGCTGGGTGACACCCTGCTGTGCAATAATAGAGTCTCATTCCCATCCCTGTGGCTGGGCTGGGTGACACTGCTGTGCAATAGGAGTCTCATTCCCATCCCTGTGGCTGGGCTGGGTGACACTGCTGTGCAATAGGAGTCTCATTCCCATCCCTGTAGCTGGGCTGGGTGACAGACTGCTGTGCAATAGGAGTCTCATTCCCATCCCTGTGGCTGGGCTGGGTGACACTGCTGTGCAATAGGAGTCTCATTCCCATGTAAAGATAGAGATCTGTTATGCAAATGATGTAAATGATGTGTGACCGATCATGAGCATTCACCACTGAAATATTTCAACTGCTCTCAAAGAAATGCCTGTAGATTGTGAATAGACTGTGTGTGTGTCAGTGTGTGTGTGTGTCAGTGTGTGTTTGTTTTTCTCATGTGACTGCTCAGAGTTAACGACTGAGACTCTCTCTCTCTCTCTCTCTCTCTCTCTCTCTCTCTCTTTCAGATTAATCTAACAGTGAAGCAGAGAGGCTGTGTGATTCTCATGTGATTCAAGACCCCAAGAAATAACAAGACGACGACCAGGAACTGCATCACTCCCTGACACACGCACACACACACTCCATACACACACACACACACTGACACACACACTGCACACACCGTACACACACACAGACACACACACCACACACTCACACACACACACACTCACTCACTCACACACACCACACACTCACTCTCACAGTCGCACGCGCACACACACACCTCACTCACACACACAGCTCACTCACTCCCCACACCAGAATCCAGTCTGGACTGGGAACACCCTCTCGGACGGTCTTGCTCCCAGTCAGCAGTCCCAGTATCAAGCACAGGGACTCCTGGTGTCTGTGGAGGAGATTGCGTCTCTGCTGAAGGAATGTTTGGTTTGAAGGCAGGTTGTGCAAGAAGCTCAACATGCAGCAGCTTGAAATGAACTCACAGGCTCTGAACAGCTCCCAGTCAAACAAGCCTGCCTTTAACTGAGCAGGACTGCGTGTCTGTAACCCTGAGAGAATATTCAAACCCGCCGCACGTGGAAGATGCAGCTGAAATGTAACGCGCGCCCTTCTAGAACTGGAGACTGCGATGTTAGTAAGCATTGCCAACCTTGTGAGAGACGAAGCCCTGTTCAGGGCTGATCTGTTCACTCCCTCAGAGGCAGGCTTTTCCTATTCACAGTGAGCTCTCCATCACTTTGTATACGAACCCCCTCAGCAAATTCACTCACTTTGCTTTTGCCCTGAGTGTGACTCCTGAGGTCACGGGGTCACTGTAACCTGGGTGATGATTTTGTTTTTAGCGATTTTGAATCACTTGTTGTATCGAACAGCTTCCTGAAATGTGACACTAATTTGCCAAAGGTACTACACCCACACGTAATATATATGTATGTATGTATATGAACACACACTCACACTTTTATAATTAACAGGCTCTAATGAGTACTGTAAACATGTGCTGTGTTTAATATCTGTAACTGTGATCTATATTAATAATTAATAAAATCATGTGTTTCATCACTTGCTTCATTTGCCTAACTCAGGATACTGCCTGAATGAGCGAAGAACACTCTCACGAGCTTGAAATAAACTCACAGGCTCTGAATGAGTGAAGAACACTCTCACGAGCTTGAAATGAACTCACAGGCTCTGAATGAGCGAAGAACACTCTCACGAGCTTGAAATGAACTCACAGGCTCTGAATGAGAGAAGAACACTCTCACGAGCTTGAAATGAACTCACAGGCTCTGAATGAGTGAAGAACACTCACAGCTTGAAATGAACTCACAGGCTCTGAATGAGTGAAGAACACTCTCCACGAGCTTGAAATGAACTCACAGGCTCTGAATGAGTGAAGAACACTCTCACGAGCTTGAAATGAACTCACAGGCTCTGAATGAGTGAAGAACACTCTCACGAGCTTGAAATGAACTCACAGGCTCTGAATGAGTGAAGAACACTCTCACGAGCTTGAATGAACTCACAGGCTCTGAATGAGTGAAGAACACTCTCCACGAGCTTGAAATGAACTCACAGGCTCTGAATGAGAGAAGAACACTCTCCCACGAGCTTGAAATGAACTCAGGCTTGAATGATGAACACTCCCCACAGGCTCTGGAATGGTGAAGAACACAGGAACTCTGAATGAGTGAAGAACACTCTCACGAGCTTGAAATGAACTCACAGGCTCTGAATGAGTGAAGAACACTCTCACGAGCTTGAAATGAACTCACAGGCTCTGAATGAGTGAAGAACACTCTCACGAGCTTGAAATGAACTCACAGGCTCTGAATGAGTGAAGAACACTCTCACGAGCTTGAAATGAACCCACAGGCTCTGAATGAGCGAAGAACACTCACGAGCTTGAAATGAACCCACAGGCTCTGAATGAGAGAAGAACACTCTCACGAGCTTGAAATGAACCTCACAGGCTCTGAATGAGTGAAGAACACTCTCACGAGCTTGAATGAACTCACAGGCTCTGAATGAGTGAAGAACACTCTCACGAGCTTGAAATGAACCCACAGGCTCTGAATGAGTGAAGAACACTCTCACGAGCTTGAAATGAACCCACAGGCTCTGAATGAGTGAAGAACACTCTCAATGAGTGAAGAACACTCAGCTTGAAATGAACTCACAGGCTCTGAATGAGCGAAGAACACTCTCACGAGCTTGAAATGAACTCACAGGCTCTGAATGAGTGAAGAACACTCTCACGAGCTTGAAATGAACTCACAGGCTCTGAATGAGTGAAGAACACTCTCCAGAGCTTGAAATGAACTCACAGGCTCTGAATGAGTGAAGAACACTCTCCTGAGCTTGAAATGAACCCAC
>CM072704.1:0-127500 GCA_036884735.1 Huso huso
GCATATTTTGCTGCTTCAGTGGTTGTATGTTGTCCCAAGTCTTTGTGGTTTTTGTGTTAAACAGGTTTTTTCTTGCATTTTTTTATATCGGCTTACATTTGTTGCAATAAAACAACAGGGTTTGTTTTACAAAGCTTTAAATTTGGTGTTATTTAAACAATATTTTGAACTGTTAAAAATAAAGAAAATGTGTAGTGAAAGATTTGTCTTAGCTTTTCATTTATGACAAGTGAAATCTCAGTTTTTGGCCAAAATTGCAAGGAATCTCCAAAAGGGTTCTTTAATTATTCTGGGGTCTAAAGGGTTAAAATATATATAAAAAAATAATATATATTTCCTAAAAGGTTGAAGGGCTCATAGGTCAATGGTCATGGGTTAAGGGTCACTGGTCATGGGTGTGGTTTATGTCAATGGAGGGGGTGTGGTTTATGTCAATGGGGAGCAAAAACAAAAAAGGCCGGCATAGCGCCGTAAAAGGCGGCGCCTTTTGCCTCTTCACCCTCCGCTCGCCCTCCCTCCCCATCTCTCCGCCCCTCTCTCCACCCTCCTGTTTCTGTGGGCTCCACCCTCTCTCTCTCCTCCTCCTCACACCAGCCTACCTCCTTATCACCACTGCACTTCCTCACCCACATTCATCTCAGCCACTTCACTCACAGCAAACCCAATCACTAGCTCAAGCCATCCAGCTCTTGCTGTATAATATATAAAGAGTTACATAGTTATTTATATGTCATATAACTAGTTAAACGGCTATTTGTGGTGTTTTTTTTTTACATTATATTTCTATATTAAAATGATTAAAACTATTATATTGTCACCAAAGTTGTAATTGAGGATTATATGGTTAATGTTTTATACAATTTTAATTCTTCAAAATAAAATATATATCTATACAGATATATTACACATAGCTTTTGAGTTAACTCTCACAAATCAGTAATTTTACAATTGAGGGTAATTGGGAAATATGCTAATTCCACAATTCCAAGAGCTATTTATAATTCGTGTAACTAGCTAATATTCAACTTAGGGTTAGTAAACATTAATTTACGTATATTAAAATTAGTTAAAATTTTATATTGTCACCAAAACGGTGTTTGGGGATTACATGTTCAATGTTTTATAAAATTTTAATTGTTAAAATATATATATATAATTTAAATATAAGTACCTTTCCAGTTCAGTAGCACAAATCAGTACCTATTGAATTATGGGTAATATGGAAATATACGGGATATGGACTAACCCATTGAATTAGTCTGCCGTAAACACCACAATTAACCACCAGGGGGAGATGTTCTGAAACTACATGCAATCTTGTATTCTGCCAATTGTAAACAATTGTATTTTTGTCTCACCAATAATAACTAAATGTATTTATCTTGTGTAGCTGCTCCAGCACTCTCGCTGTGTTCAGTGTATTTATCTTGTGTAGCTGCTCCAGCACTCTCGCTGTGGAAATCATCCAAATGCCTATGATGATCCTATAAGCTACAGTCACATTATTGCACTTCACTCTATAAAAATGACAAATACTCCACAAAGAAGACTCAAAATGGACTTTATTGATTTAATTTGTTTAATACATTGCAAGATGCCTCCTGGTAGTGGGGAGTTTGATTGGACATGGGCAGGAGGGGGTTAATCAGAGCTTTCAGTGTCATGAAACAGAAAGATCATTCCTCCATGGTATGATCAAATCAGTGCGACAGAAACACACACACACAGACAAACTCTGCTGTATTCTGCTACTAGATAACCTGAATGCCCAGAAGCAGTGAGACCCTGTTGTTTAAACACTCAAATCAATAGTTTTCTTTTCATTTATTATATATATTTAATATTAGTCAAAAATGAACAGTAATGACATTTTGTAATATCTTTTGCCACCCTTCTCAAACAGTCCACTTTCAGCTGCGCAGAACTGATGAGTTGATGCTTGATTGGATTCTGGACCAATGCCTCTTACCTTTCAGCATGTAAGCTGTTGCTGCGACAGTCCGGGGATCTCTATAAATATCCTGTTAGCACTTCAGAGCCAGATACCCAAGAATTCACTCTCGTTAACACATAAATATTCTCATATAAAACCATCACTGATTTTAGTTGAATCTAGAGTTTAGGTTAAATTATTTTTTTTCCATACATTTTTGCCAATAATTGTATTTTACTGAAAATTATATTATAATGTTATAAAAAAAAAAAAAAATGAAAACTTGAGGAGGCTCTGCCTCCCTTGCCTCCTCTAAAGGAGCCTCAGCTGCAGGAGACCTAGTTTGAGGCAATGGTGCGCCCTGCAGCAGCCTGAAACGCAGTCTCTCTACAGACTACACTGACCACAGAAAACAAAAAAATCATTGAACAATGCAGCTCACTTTCACCTTTAAAAAAATTAAAAAATAAAGCATTTTAGAAAAAGATACAATTTAAATTAAAAACACAAACGTGGAAGATGTTTTAATCAGAATTGTTTACACACACAAATGCACTTGATGAAGGGATATTTCCCCTGAACGCCTCAGATGAAAATTACTGCGATGCTGTGCCCTGCAGGCTCGGGAACACAAGGAGGAAATGAACCAGCGACTGACAAGCGGCTTCAGAGCACTTCAACACATTGAGACGAGGTCTGCTTCAGCGTGATAAGAAAGGGCTTTGTCCGAGTCGAAACAGAAACAAACTCAGGAAAACTACAACAGCAGCAAAACAATCAGGCAGCTTAGAGGCGAGAGATCTTTAAGAGGAGGTTAAAGAAGGCTGGAGCGGTCTGTTTGTCTTCTACATTAGCATTTGCAATACAAGCACATGGATTTTACAGCTGAATGAACACCCCTTGACTCGTTACAGTCTCACTGTGTTGCTGGTGCTGCTTTAGCAGGTGTAAGTGGGTGTGGATCTGTTCTCCTGACCTGAGCTTGGTCTGCGGTCTCAACTGAGCCACCAAACAGTGCAGCTTACTGCAATCTGCATCACAAAAACAGAAACACACGACTGAAGGGCGCACAGGCAGGAAGTGTTCATGTGAGGACTGAGTCCTCCCTCTGTCAGCCTCCTGGCACTCTTCCTCACCACAGCTATTGTGCCTCAGCTTTTTATAATTATATATATATATATATATATATATATATATATATATATATATATATATATATATACACACCTCAGGAATGTTAAGTATTTAGCTTTTTAAACAATCGCCATTGTTTAGATATTTTTCCATCTACATTAACTTCATTGTTTTTTTTTTTTTTTTAAAGAGAAAAGCTTCTGCACGGCATTTCTGTGTAAATAAATCGAAGTCCCTGCATCACCGTATTGCTGAAAACAAGAGAAAACAGCAACACGGTTTAGAGAGACTCGTGGAAAAACAAACACAGCCTGGGAGTGAGGTGATGAACTGGGAGATTGCTCCTGCAGTAATTTAATTAATGATGATGATGAAGATGAAGAAACTCACTACCATTAGAGAGTAGACGTGTGACAGGCACTTGTCACTGCAACAGAACCACACCTGTTCAATGTTCCACACGTTTCCTCACTTAATACCAGAACTTTCCTTTACTGTTCAGGAAACTCAATTCAGACCTTGCATTTCCCTAGGATCTAGAAGTTGCTCAAACTTCACTATTACAAATACAGAGTTCATTTCCTTCTGTGTTGTGACAGGTCTGACTGGCACAGTTTTCAAACTAATCATAGAGACTAGCTGAGGACTAGATGTTAAAATAAAAGGGGAGTGACTTAATAGCATTGTGTTACCCTCCAAAAATAAATAAATAAATAAAAAGGATCTCTAATTATAACAGGAATAAACCTGGGAGCTGTGCTGTAGAAAGAAACAGAGCAACACAAAGTTGTGAGAACGCTGTAAATGTCAAGGGGTGCTCAAACACTTCACATGTATCTCTCGATCTAAACTCACAAAGCGTCTCAAAACGTCAAGGACCCCCGTACAGGCCACGCAGTGCCAGAGCAGAAAACCTCTCACTCTGTGAAAAGCCCTCACTCTGTGAAAAGCCCTCAGAAAAGCCCTCACTCTCTGAAAAGCCCTCACAGAATGCCAGAGCAAAAAAGTCGTCTTCGAAGGTAAATTCCAAAACAGCAAGGGCTGCTTAGTAAGCCACCCAGAATGCCTGACAAAAAGTCCTGAAAAACACGTCGACTCAGAATGTCCGAGTGGCAACTTCTTATTGGTTGCCTGGAGGTTCCAACCCCTCTCCCGCCAAAACAACTTAGAACTTTGTGATTTTCACTGCAGGGTCTCCGACGATCAGGCGACCCATCCCAGGATGCACCTGAAGGGAACACACAGAGATTTTAAACACAATGGAGGCTGCATTCACCACAACTTTGGATGGCTGATGTAAAAAGTGTGTGGCCCCAACAGGATCAAAACCAACCCATTCTTGAGACATAATAAAAAAATACTATCTGAACATAATTTCTATCTATTTAAGATCATCAAAGACCCTGACCTGAGCCTGCAGAGATCCATAGGGCACCAGCTCTCCATCCACGGTGAGCGTGCCTCTGTGGGACAGGGGCTCCAGTCTGAAGGCTCGGGTCTGGATGTGGCTGACGAAAGGGCTCTCGATCTCCTGGTGGGTCCCTCGCTCCATGGCCAGGAAGAGCCGAAGCAGCACCCCCCTGGAGATCCCGGCTCGCACGAAGCTCAGGTGGATGGTGCCGTCGTCGAAGCGGGCCTGGGGGGCCGCGAACAAGTCAGCCCCCAAGTGGGACTGATAGAGGGCCAGGACCAGGACGAAGTCCCCCTCCAGGGTCACCCAGTTCTTCGGTACCGGCCGGTCCAAAGGCTGCAGGAGCCCGTCAACCGGCCCGGTCTCGTCTTCCGCTCGTGGAGGGAAATGATTTCTCTGCCCCGGGCCGCTCTTCACACCTCTCTCCTGGGTTACGGAGCCCAACGCATCCATCGTCCGGCGAGCGTGGTGCTGTTCATACGATCGACGGTGCCGTTAGACTGAGCTGCCCGCTCTCCCGCGCTCGCCCGGGAGCTGCTTTCCGATTGGTGGTTCAGAACGGGGGTGGGGTTTTGATCGTCCGACACCGGGAGGTCGAAGGTGAATGCCGAGGTGAGGTAATGATGCGAGGACGAAGGCGAAGGGGAGGGGCTGGGAATGGGAGGGGCCAGCGAGGCTGGCATTTCCTGGGTGGGTGCGGTCTTGTATGGGTGACCAGCGTCAGGACTCGCTGCTTCCGAAATGGACGACACCCCTTCTGCGAAGCAGGACGAGGCGGCTTGCTCTGTCGGCGTGCCGTCACTAGGGGGCGCACAGGCGGGCTGCACCACCTCCTGCAAGCAGCCGGGCACGGGAGACAGAGCGCTCAGCGTGTTTCTCTTCAGCAGGTTCCGCTCCTCGCTCAGACCCATGTCAGACACCGTCCTGTGCAGGGGGAGCCGGCTGCAGGCCCCCAGGCCCTCTGTGATGCTCCTGGATAAGGGCCTCCTGGGGGCTGCTGCTGGAGCTGGGCGAGGGGGGGCAGGGAGAGGGAGGAGAGGGAGGTGGCAGACTGGGGCAGGTAGGAGAGGCGGCCCCTGTAGGACCGGAGGGAGGCGAGCCTCACCAGTGTGCCCAGCGTGAAGCGAGCCGAGCCCAGCCCTCGGTAGCGCTCGCTCTCGATATCCACGTCGGACACGAAGCCCCAGGCCACAGACAAGAAGGAGAAGAGGCGCCGGTGAACCCCACGGCCAGAGCTCGCTGACCCCGCCCCTTCCTCCTCGCTGGCCAGCCGCTCCGGCTCCCATTCAGTGTTTTCCCCAGGATGCTTTGCGGTGATCGATGTCGACATCGTTATGGAAACGAGGTCCATGGGACAGACTCCTCCCCTGCACAGCAGAAAGCAGCAGTTCATCAGGAGGGGGTCCCGGAGACACATCTCAAACCTTCAGGGGCAGAGAGAGAGGGAGAGAGACAGGAGAGAGAGGAGAGAGGAGAGAGGAGAGAGAGAGGGAGAGGGAGAGGGAGAGAGATGCTTTGTTTGAAATGATTTTATTGACTTGTGCATTTTATTTATCATCAATGTTCTGTATGTTTGTAATGAATGCATCTTACAGCCTTGGCAATACTTTCAAGTTATTCTGCACTCTGTCCAGACAGATACACACTCAGTACAGGCAGACGTGTAGTTAGTTACCCAGCATTGTGGTTTATTGCTCCAGCGAGGGCATTGCCAGAGCCACAGGGCAGGATCCCCACTGGAGTCTGGATAGCTTGCTTCCAGTCCCCTCGAGCCATCAGACCATTAATCACCTGCAGAGACAGCAAAGACATTAATACAGAGAGGAGGGAGGAAAACAGAGAAACAGACAAGCACAGAGACAGCAAAGACATAAATACAGAGAGGATGAAGGAAGGGAGAGAAAAACAAGACAAAGACACAGAGAGGACAGGAAAAGAAATTAATACAGAGCAAAGGAGGAGGGAGGAAGGAGAGAAACAGACAAGCACAGAGACAGCAAAGACATTAATACAGAGAGGAGGGAGGAAGGGAGAGAAACAGACAAGCACAGAGACAGCAAAGACATTAATACAGAGAGGAGGGAGGAAGGGAGAGAAACAGACAAGCACAGACAGGCAGAGAGGAGAGGAGAGAGAGCAGACAGAGAAAGAGGCAGAGAGAGAGACAGAGAAAGGCAGACAGACAGACCTCGTGCAGCAGTCCGTCCCCGGAGATGATGACAATGCCGTCCCACTCTTGCAGTGCAAGCTCCCTCATCAGCTCCCGGGCGTGGTTCGGACGCTCTGGAAGAGAAGAGATAAAAATGACACCCATAACCAGAATCAGACCCATACCCAGATACCCAGATACCCAGATACCCAGATACACAGACAGACACATCCAGAGCTATATCCTGGGCTCTTACCCCTGCGGGAGGGGATCGCGTGTCTCCATCAGTCTCAGTGACTGGAGGAGCTCTCACCTGTCTGGATGAGATTGTAGCTGATGTTCGCCTCCCGGACCATCGGCAGAATGTGGGTGTGACAGAGCTGCATGGCCTGGCCCTGCCCACTGAAGGGGTTAACCAATAGGAGGAGGCGGCGGGGGCGGGGCAAGAGACTGCTGGTGATCTCTGAGGAAATGAAACCAAGAAGAGGGAGTGAATGAGAGAGAGCAGGAGAGAGAGGGGAAGAAAGACAGCGAGAGGGGTAGAGGGGGTGCCTGTGCCACTACATGGACCCCCCCCTCTGTCTGTGTCCGAATTCAGTGCCTGTAAAAGTCGACATGCTTGAGGCCCCAGTGAAGTGAAGCCATGATAAGAGAAAGTGTGCCCCAGCCTGCACTGCACTGATAATCAATCAATCAATCAATCAATTTATTTTATATAGCGCCTTTATAGTGGACCACCACCACGAAGCGCTTCACAAGACAGTGAGGATACAATGTATAATATAAGAGACAGGAAGGGGGGTGTCTGGGATTGCTTCCCTTCTCTGTGAGAGTCTCACTGTTTACACTGAGCCTTACGCAGACACACCGACACAGGCAGGTTGAAGAGTAACACAGGACACTCACCCTTCGTATTGAGCACATTCACTGTGTGGTGCATTATTCAAAGAGAAGGAGGAGAGACTAGCGAGACACCACCCTTCCACCTCTCCGAGTGTGATCTAAACCGCACACACTGTGTATGCTTTGCACAACTGTTGTGCAATTAAGGAATAACTCGGACTGCTATGCAACTGGAGACCTGAGCTTGTTCTGCCCATTGGTGTAAAGATAGAAAATGTTGACAACTTCTGTGCAGCAAACCATGTCAACTGCAATGTCAGACTTACTGTTAAACCGAGTTCCAGTTCAACCCCAGTTACACCCTTATCCTGGTCTAAACCTCAGTCACACAAGACAGGCAGATGGATAGACACAGTGAGAGACAGGCAGATCCACACACACACGCACACACTCTCTCTCTCTCTTTACCTGTAGCTCCAGTCAGGTTCACTCCCCTCAGCAGGCACAGCACAGCAGTCACCCATTTCATCATCCATTTCATCATCCAGATAGATAGACACAGTGATCCACACACACACACACACACACACACACACACTCTCTCTCTCTCTTTACCTGTAGCTCAGTCAGGTTCACTCCCCTCAGCAGGCACAGCAGCAGTCACCCATTTCATCATCACTTCATCATCCAGATAGATAGACACAGTGTCACACACACACACCTCTCTCTCTCTCTTTACCTGTAGCTCCAGTCAGGTTCACTTCCCTCAGCAGGCACAGCACAGCAGTCATCCATTTCTCAGCCACGCTCCGGTTCTCCGACACCCGAGCCGCCGAATCCACTCGGAAAGTCCGGACCACCCTCTGCCGGCAGCGCCCGCCCCCCATGCGCCTCTTCTTCACCGGATAGGAGTAGAGGGAGAAGTAGGCGGGTCCTTCACCCTCCTCGGCCCCTCCCCCCCTCGCCGGCGAGGCTTTGCGACGCATGACGTGGCAGCCGACCACGTCGGACAGGGACACCACGGTCCTGCGGTCGTCTTGGGGGCGAGGAACCAGCCGCTGGATGTGCAGCTCCGTGGGGGTGAGTGTCAGGGCGTAGCGGGGGCCGGATCCCCCTCCAGTGCCGCCGCTGTGATCCCCGAATTCTCCGTGCAGGATCGCCTCGGAAAACGGCACGCTTGGAAATTCTGCCGGGCTCCTCATTGGTGTGCTGGTCTCCTAGCTTGTGTTAAAATTGCATATAAACCCGGGCTGTGGTTCAGTCACCAGGCTGTCGAATCCTTGTGTGTCTGCAGAGTCCACAGGCTGGCTGTGTTACAAACGGTGCTTTCAGAGTATTTCAGTGTCACTGCGTGTCTATTCACGCTTATTAGTATTTGTATCTCAGCAGAACGAGCTGGCGATTGAAATATTCAATACAAGGACTAGTGCAAAGAACAGCAGCTCTTTCATGTAGTGGAAGTGATCCCATACACTGCTGGTCCAGTCTTTATACAGGGCTGTAGAACTCCATTTGAAGACTATGTTAGTGCTTCAGGGAAAGCTTTTCATAAGGAGTGAGCTTTCAATGGTGTTAGTGCCGACACACACACACAGAGGTGCAGTACAGGAACTCACGGAGCAGTCCAACGCGGGTCAATGCATGGTAGATAAGCAATCTGACGTAGATCATAATCGCATGCAGTTTAACCACAGGGCCTCCCCATTTAAGGTTAAACTTTGTCTCAAACTTATTTTGATGTAAAAGTTTGAAACAATGTTGCGTATTGAGAGTGATGGAGATGGGGGTTAGTCTTATAAGACCAGTCTTATTAAATAAATCCCAGTGCATACACAGCGTCTGTAAACCCTACAAATGTAAACCTTACAACCTCAAGACGGGTCTAATATATCCATCTATATATAAATATACAGGGCTTCCTAGACTCCAGTTTCAATATAACTTATTAGAAAATATCCACAATAAAATTATGCAATGCAACACACTATATTCTACTCTATGAGATTATATTTGAGGAGCAGTCTGTTTTCGGAGGTCCATTTAGAGGCTGTGTTGTTACAGGCCCTGCTGTGCTATACAGAGCAGTAGTGTTGAAGTTTGTTGAATCCAGTCTGTACGATGACCAGCCCAGCGGGAGTCCAGTCTGTACGATGACCAGCCCAACGGGAGTCCAGTCTGTACGATGACCAGCACAGTGGGAGTTCAGTCTGTACGATGACCAGCACAGTGGGAGTTCAGTCTGTACGATGACCAGCCCAACGGGAGTCCAGTCTGCACGATGACCAGCACAGCGGGAGTCCAGTCTGTACGATGACCAGCCCAACGGGAGTCCAGTCTGTACGATGACCAGCACAACGGAAGTCCAGTCTGTATTTCAGGTCTTTACCTCCGTCTCACTCCCAACAGCACAGGAAATGATCCGCTGATGTGAATCTGGAATATACAAATAAACGACAGAGACTGTTCAGGTGTTATCATTACTGTAATTAACAAGCGTCATAAAACATCTCGTTAAACAGAAACGTGCTGAAAAAGATCAATCTACAAACCGACAAGAAAAAAAAAAAAACATGCATTTGTATTTATAACAAGGTATTTCTAAATGAAGCAGAGCAGTGAGAACTGGATTGATGCTGGTCTGCGGTTTACAAGTGTGACTCTCATTCATCACAAGAGAAATATCCCCAAGAGTTTCACTTCTGTTTATTTCCCAGTGGGGGCAGATCACGGGAGTCCTGTGTTCCTGCTGTCTGGACAATCATCTCTCTTCACCCAGAAAACCGAAGCAGGGCAGGTTGCCAAGCTGCTGAGCTCTGAATACAAGAGTTCAGCTCCAGCAGACTGTCTCCGGGCTCGTCTGGCACCTGACTCTTAAGCAGCGGAGCAGCGAGGCAAACCAACCGCAGATAGCTCCGCATCCCGAACGGCAATGAGACGCTGCCTGTGGGCACGCAGACAAGACTGGCAACAGCAGCGATTGGCTCCCAAGCCCATTTCACAGCACGTTACTGAACGGCATACAGGGGCACTGATCAAAGAATCACCCTGTATGAACCAGCCAGCCGCATGCGTCCACGGCCAGCTCCTTATCTCTCAGAAGACTGCCACGTCGTATCATCAGTTTCCTCTCAAGTCTGAAGGCGGTTTATTTGGTACAGAGTTCAATGACAGACTGCCACTCTTCTCTGTGAAGGGGATCACATGCTAGCACTGCACTGGCTCTAAAACCCAGAGAGCTCGTTTCAAAACACTTACAATATAAACACAAATAAAGAAAGGTGTAGAGTCACACATTTAAAGCACTTACAACATAAATACAAATAAATAAAAATAAATAAATAAATAAATAAATAAAAGGTGTAGTTCCCTCTTTACACATTTAGACACGTACGTATTTCTAACCTCCTGCACCACGGCAGGGATGGGAATAAGCCCCCTACTGCACAGCGGTTTATCTACAGCGCAGGTTTTACTGCGAGCTTCACTATCCCCGTGTGTGTGTGTGTGTGTGTCGTTTCGTATCGTTTCCAGTTCGTTTCATATTTTGTATGCGACTCTCTCGCAGCCCCGGTGAGGATGTTTGTCGAAACATCGCGTTCGGGGTTAAATTATAAATAGAGAGAGAGACCCGGACAGAGACAGACGCGCCGGACTGACAAACAGAAAGCCCGAGTGCGGCACGTTTCAGCTCCGTTACCGGCTTGAGAGCGGTATCCAAAAACCAAATGCACGCAACAATTAACACTGCGCGCATTCTAGTATCATGAAGAACACACCGCACATTTCAAACAGTTTATTATTATTATTATTATTATTATTATTATTATTATTATTATTATTATTTTACCTACCTTAGTTCCCCAGATGTTCAGTAGTTTTCTTTCCTATTTTTTAATAAAGATCGGTTTGGGGATTTTAAAAATATCACCGGAAGACGATTGCGGTATTTTCGCCTGCCGATGGGGTAGCAGCATCCGTGTGTTTGAAAACCTTCTAAATTTTATTAAAGGACATCACGTTATTCCCCAATTTTTCTTGTAGCGTCAGAAGGGTAAAGAGTAAATAAATACATTGACAGCTAGTTTCGTCACCCCATCTTTTCCTTTTCGCCTCTGCTAACTAGCCATCAACAACCTCCTCCGGTTCCGAGAGCTGTTTGGAAAAGCCAGCAGGAAGCTTTGCCCTCAGTTGGGTGGGTCTCACAACCGCCTTAGCCAACCGGTGTGCACAGCAGTGACGCGACGCTTGCACTGCGCGATTTCTGATTGGTCAGCAGGGTTTTCTGAGGCGAAGCCGCGCACCTGCCATTTCATCCCCACAGGAGGGGACGTCTTGAATCGCCTCCTCGCGAGAATCCAGCGGCCATGTTTGTGAGGGCAGGAACAGGCATTTTAATACGGCAACAGGGATTATTAACGAGAATGTTTAATTATTTAAATTACAGGCTGTTTGAGAAATACGAGGTGGTCATGAGGAGTGCAGCTCCGTCTTCAGCTAGCCCTCGACACCTCGGGAAGTACATCTGCAACACAGAACACTACTTTGTTTTGTTTACGACTTCCCTGGATAAGGGCGTCTGCTAAAAATAAATACTACCTGTGAAGAGACATGCGGGAGCAGAACGCTGTTCGGTGTATTCCGACCCATGTGGTCACCAGTGTAATTCAGTTTCCTCACTGTAACAAACCCACTTAGGAATATCAGGTCAAATAACGGTTTAATCTGTTATACCCTGAAGGTACACACAGAACCGAGCCGTACAAACGCGTTCTTAAAATACATTACTGACAGGAATCACGGAAAAATAAACTGACTGTTTAGACGGGCAGATCCAACCTGTCAGTGCATTTTAAACCCCGATTCCTGCACTCAGGTGATTTATTTATTTTGCAGGATGCATGTCCCTTGTAGATTAAAGCAAGGGTTGGCAAACAGTGGATCACAGGACCAACACGTAAAATATATATAAAAATATACAAAACCACAAAAAGCAATAAAATACTAAAAGAATATTCAAATAAAAACATTTCTTTTTCATTTTTCTGACACGCAGCTCAACTCTGGCAGCCGTTGCCTTTAAGGGTGAAGGTTTAATCCAACACACACGTCATGCTTTAGGAAGAACAACACCACAAGCAGTTTTTTTTTTTTTTTTTTCTGTGTGACACCAGTTTTTATTATTGTACACAAAGGGGGAGGGGGCAGGTCGAGAGTTGCAGCAGCACCGGCCCGGATTAGTTCTTGTACCCACGGCTCGCTCTGCGTCCTCGGGCACGCTCGAACTTGCGGCCCTTGGAACGGATGTAGGGCCTGCGGATTGAGAAGGGAGGGAAACGAGAAGGTTAGCACAAGGCAAACAGAACGAGCAAAAATACAACAGCACCGATATATACTGAGGCGTTTATACAGAGAAACACAACAGCACTGATATACTGAGGCGTTTATTCAGAGAAACACAACAGCACTGATACACCGAGGCGTTTATACAGAGAAACACAACAGCACTGATATATACTGAGGCGTTTATACAGAGAAACCTCAAGGCCTCTCGTTTATACGCAACAGCACTGATATATACCCAGAGCGAGGCCTTGTGCTGTGCCGGTCTCTACAGTTTTAACAGCAGCCCACACGCAGCTCAGTGCTGTTTCCATGCCAGTTATTTCTTCCTTGACAAGCCTCAGGAATTCAAGTTATTCAACAACTTATCAGAATCTGACAGGGATAACGATCATCATCGGCTTGCACACACTGCAGGTAAACTTAACAGAGATTCAGCAGTTCTGAATGCTGCAGTGCAGTGAACGCTACAGTGCTGGACAGTGCAGTGAACGCTACAGTGCTGGACAGTGCAGTGAACGCTACAGTGCTGGACAGTGCAGTGAACGCTACAGTGCTGGACAGTGCAGTGGGCGCTACAGTGCTGGACAGTGCAGTGAGCGCTACAGTGCTGGACAGTGCGCTACAGTGCTGACAGTGCAGTGCAGTACTTGCTTGGTACTTACTTGGTGTGGCTGTGTGGGGTTCCTGGTGCCTTTCCGAAGTGCCTGTACACTTCACGGCCCTTACGAGGACCTGAGAGAGGGAGAGAAACAGGAGATCAGAGAGGACCTAAACACACTTCAACATCTACTGAGAGAAAAAAAAACCCACGACAGGAAAGACGGCATCGTGAATGGAGACAGTGTCCTGATTACTGGCTGCTTCTCCCGGGCCTCATTAACGAGGAATTCAAGTGACACCAACTTGAGAGTCTGACACTATGGAGTCTAATCATCGGCCTGGGAGAGGAAACAAATTCAATACGCTTGGCTGCAATTCTGCTTCACGATTAAATAGGTCAAGCAAGGCTTCGTCTCTATTCATGTCATGCTGGCATTGTTCTGTGAGTAACGAGTCCATAGCCAGCCTCAGCCAAGCACACAGCAGGCACTGCACAGCTAGGGCCAAAAGCTTATCACCCAGGCGAATTAACAAACCTGGCTTCATAAAAAAGGTCAAATAACTTGCACATCAAAACTCGGACACGAAAAACTTAATTGGTGCAGCTTCTACAGCGACCTGCAGTCAATGACACTCCACTGTGTATTAATCTAATGAGTGAATCCTGAAGAAACCTACAGCACAGGAAGTGCGGGCACATCATCCTAGCAGGATAGTCCAAGTGAAAAGCTGAACACGCAAAACATAAGGGGGCTTGTGAGAGTTTGTGTCACCGTGCTATCAAAAACACGGAAACACTTTCAGAAATTAAAAAGACCGAATCGTTGAGACTCACCCGACAGCAGCACAGTGCCGTGACCCTTAGGGGTCGCCATGGCCAGCTGGTCAAAGGTCATGATCTGACCTCCAGCCTTCAGGATCCTGTTGCGGGCTCCGTCAGTCACCCTCAGAGCACACACCTACCAGGAGAGAGAGAGAGAGAGGCTTTAGTTTAACAGTTAGAGAAGCCACACATCCATGCTACGGCTGTTAACAGGAGGAGAGACGGGACCACACAGCCTCCTCCATGAAGCTCAGCTCTCCCAGGCCTCATTAACGAGGAATTCAAGTGACACCAGCATTGGGAGTCTGACAGTTCTGAGTGTAATCATCGGCCTGGGAGACGAAGCGTTGGCTTAATCATGCGAGCAGCTGCTGCTCAAGTGGGGTCACTGCGCGAGCACCCCGTCCTGCACACAGGACACCAGGCTGCGTAAAAGAAACCGCACACTGCCAGCGACTCCACAGCTACGGGCAGAGGTTTTGCAGCACCCAGGATTTCAGGGTTAACATCATTTAGATCCTTTATTTATCATATAATCAAAGAAACAACAAAACAGTATCGCAAAAGTCTACCGGAAGCCATAATAGTACAGTAGCATTTCCTGTCAGATTTCAAAATGCCACTCTCTAATTTCAGTTTTTCTGTTAAGTACATGGGAAACCTACAAAGCGCTGGCGTGTAATTCAATATGTCAACGCAACATTATTCAGCAGCTTTCATTCATTCTACTGATGCAAAATGAGTTCATTCTATAGGGTGATGCAAGCCTTTTGGCTACGGCTGTACATTATAATTTGACATTATAAAGCAGGTAGACACTACAGTCCTACAGGATTCATAACTACAGCGTGGCGACGCCATCGTGACCGCACAGGAGTGTGAAGCACCGGCTGGTTTTCAGGTAGCGGTATCTCAAGGGTTTGAACTGGCTGGAGCTCAGAATGGTTTCAAGCCTGCTGGAGGCGCGTCGGCAGGACCTGGTGTTGAGTTTTGGGAAGACTTGCCTTCAGTTTGGGGATGTCCTGGATGCGCACGTCGTCTGTGATCGTCCCCACGATGACAGCGGTCTTGTTTTCACGGCCTGCCAGCTTCATCTTACGAATCTGAGGAATCGACATGGAGAGATAAGTCAGACAGGTTCAGACCAAGCCATTTCAACAGCCTCTACTGTTTCAATAGAGGCCAGCTGCGCATCTAACATCAACCAAATCCAAGTGGCGTCTAAAGAAGATTTATTATTAACGAGAAACGGTATTGAAAAGACTCAAATCTGAAGCGACAGCATTGTTACAGCGGGGTAGAGAGTCAACAGCACAGACTGAAATAAAGCAAGCCTCAGGAATTCATGTTATTCAACAACTTATCAGAATCTGACAGGGATAACGATCATCATCGGCTTGCACACACTGCAGCTACTGCAGGTAAACTTAACGGAGATTCAGCATTGGTGCACAAAAGACAATTAACACTAGTAACACTGTGGCTTGATAAAAGCAATAGAATTATAAAAAAAACAGGTTAAATAAAAAGCATTTTGGGTCAGTAAATACTGGAATGGCAGCTAACATGCTCTCGATTGCACAAGTTATTTCTTTAAAGATCTGTATGCAGTTTGAGATTCAGACGGCTGAAGGCTGGTTCCTAGGCGTGTGGGTGTTGTTACACATTAAGAAACCATTCCCATTGCACAGCATATCACACTCCGCTTTTTAAAATGAGCTCAGGTCACGCTAGACGTTCTAATTAAAAAGGACACACCGACAGGAGTCTTGGTTCAAAGTAAAAAACGTGGGACTGCTGTGCAAGGAGCCTCCTCTCCAATCCTGGGGGGCAGGGAGGGGCACTTACCAGGCGGGACAGGGAGAGAGGAGGGCGATTGGTTCGGCTCATGAAGAGTCTCTTCAGGACCACCTTGTTGAAGGAAGCATTGGAGCGACGAGCAAGGAACCTGTAGAGCTGAGAGAGGGGAGGGACAGACAGACAGACAGACAGAGACAGGTCAGCACAACGACACCTTCAATCAGTCACATATCTATCTGTAGACAACTCTCCCAGGCCTCAGGAAATTAAAATCTTCAGCAGCTTATCACATTATGACAGGGATAACGTTCATCACAGGCTTGGGGGTGCTCACACTGTATTTGTGTTGAATTCAAGTTCGCTTCTTTCCGTTTTGAGATCTAACAATCACTTCAGCACAGTACAGACCCCGGTCCAGACGCATCACAATGCAGAGTGAGACTGGAGTTGATCCTACCTTGACCAGGAGCCTCAGGTAGATGTCCTGACTCTTCGGTTCTTTCCTGTGGACCTTGCGGTCTTTGTTGTGTCTGATATCCACTCCCTGAGAAAATAAGAGAATTAGGAATCAAGCGCTGTTTACACCAGCTCTAAATCTGACCCACAGCCTCGAAAGCATCGACACAGTGGAAAGACAAAACCAACACTTGCATGAAAAGTAATAATTAAAACGCATCATAAAAACACACACAACAGACCTGGACTACATTTAAAATGGTTTGTCCAAGTCCTGGTTGTTACACCTTTAGACTTCTTAAACATCTAAACCCATAACGTTTTAATGCTCCCAGGCCTCATGAACGAGGAATTCAAGTGACACCAGCGTTGGAGTCTGACACTATGGAGTCTAATCATCGGACTGGGAGGCAAACTGGACGGACAACAGGGGGTTTACAAAGCTTGCTTTCAAACTGTGTAGCTGCACATCTGCACAGCCTAGTTAATGGTACGATTTGTATTATAAAAAGCATCTAATACTGTGCAAAAGATGCAGGTCACACAAGGCTGACCAAGACATCCTACAACGCATGCAAACTAAGAGAGTCCGTGATATTTAAAGTGAACCCTGACCGTGAACCACACTCAACTCCACATGTCCACAAAGCCGCTCACGGATCACGCTTTTGATTTCCGTATCAGCTCATACAGCGGATTGAAATGGCCTCCAGAATTAACTCTTCATGCAATAAAATATTAATCAAAAACACTGGTTCTCACACTGTAACGCAGTGTACAAAACTTCAATACTATAACACATTGCTCCACGTATTTATCATTATCGAAGGTGCAATACCCTTTCTTAGACATTACTACACACTGTACCCACACAGCGCTAGATGCAATGCTATTGTACTGAATGCAATAAACAAACCACATGTAAACGGGAAAGATTCCTCAGTGTCTAACCTGCGCTACATGGCAATGGATTTCAAGGCCAACACGTGTACAACTATGCCGAGCTTTAAAACGTGAACGTGTACTGTATTTGCAAGACTGCATTTGCGAAAGCGCGTTTATAAAGCAATCAAGCGAAACGGGCAATGCAATTGCAATATAAATAAAAATACAAAAACGCCACCGTTTTGTGTTAACAAGCATAACCAGGCCTAAACACCACGGCGATGAAAGTCCTTGTGCTGCTATAAGAAACACTAACGAAACCGATTCACCAACAAGAAACGTGTTTTAAACACAAACGCTTACAAACCTGACAAACTAAAATGCCACGCTTTGTATAAGTGTGGCTTCAGGGTATGGACCGTGGCGTTCAGCAAACGTGTGCATTCACTTCAAAAAAACTCAGAAACAAGCGTGACCAAGACTTTAACAATAACAACAATAGTTTATTTTTTATTATTGTTATTTTGAAGATATCCAACATATACACCATATTGGAGAAAATCCACCATTTCATCCAGTTCCTGTTCATTTTCAAGACGGTTGAGAAAACTTATTTTACCCATTGCAAGACGAACGGCCTGGATTTTTAAACTTTGCTTTCCCCGGTAATTTATAAACACAGGCGGCTAATGGTGGTCTGGAAGGAAAGCCAAGGTTATAAGATCTCGCTATCAGCGGTTCTTGGGGACTGGGAAGCCCGGTGAAGGCGGATGAAAGTGGATTTTCTCGGATCGGTAACAAAGACAGAGAGCTCAGTAATCGTACCCACCATCTTGGAGTCCGGGCGGAAAGGAAAGAAGCTGCGCTCGCTCTCGCGATATCTCTCTGGCTAGAGGGGGAAATGGAGCGCAGAGCACGTGACGGAGAACACACTTCTGATTGGACAACCGGGAAGCCATGTAGGTAAAGGAGCTTCCCCACTGAAATTAACCGAGTGAAGCCACAGCCTCGCCATGTTAGGTAAGAAAAAGTCTTTTGTCAATAATTAAACTTTCTTATTTTCGAATTAAAAAGCCATATCTGTTTATCGTGTTGAGAGAGCTAACATTTAGAATCACGTTAATAAGTAAACCATTGTGGCGGATCCCTAATGCCTACCTTATCGTCACTGTTTTGTGAATAAAGTTTATGTGTATATATCATGTTTATACTACTCCAGTTAAAGATAGGAACGGCGTTAGGCAATAACATGTTGATTTTCGTTTTATTATTTTTTTAAAAAACAACAGTATCATTTACATATACAAACACTTCACTGGTAAAAATGTCAGATATTTGGACCACATATTGAGCTACAAACTACATCACAACCGGAGAGCTAATACTGCACCAGAATGCAATGCTCTCAGTGTTTGCTGTGTTTAGGGTCTGGTGTACACTGTGCTGCAATGCTCTCAGTGTTTGCTGTGTTTAGGGTCTGGTGTACAATGCAATCTCAGTGTTTGCTGTGTTTAGGGTCTGGTGTACACTGTGCTGCAATGCTGTCAGTGTTTGCTGCTCAGTGTTTAGGGTCTGGTGTACACTGTGCTGCAATGCTCTCAGTGTTTGCTGTGTTTAGGGTCTGGTGTACACTGTGCTGCAATGCTCTCAGTGTTTGCTGTGTTTAGGGTCTGGTGTACACTGTGCTGCAATGCTCTCAGTGTTTGCTGTGTTTAGGGTCTGGTGTACACTGTGCTGCAATGCTCTCAGTGTTTGCTGTGTTTAGGGTCTGGTGTACACTGTGCTGCAATGCTCTCAGTGTTTGCTGTGTTTAGGGTCTGTGTGTGTTGCAATGCTCTCAGTGTTTGCTGTGTTTAGGGTCTGGTGTACACTGTGCTGCAATGCTCTCAGTGTTTGCTGTGTTGCTGCAATGCTCTCAGTGTTTGCTGTGTTTAGGGTCTGGTGTACACTGTGCTGCAATGCTCTCAGTGTTTAGGGCTGTGTTTGCAATGGGTCTGGTGTACACTGTGCTGCAATGCTCTCAGTGTTTGCTGTGTTTAGGGTCTGGTGTACACTGTGCTGCAATGCTCTCAGTGTTTGCTGTGTTTAGGGTCTGGTGTACACTGTGCTGCAATGCTCTCAGTGTTTTGTTTAGGGTCTGGTGTACACTGTGCTGCAATGCTCTCAGTGTTTGCTGTGTTTAGGGTCTGGTTTGTGCTGCAATGCTCCAGTGTTTGCTGTGTTTGGCCCTGTGCTGCAATGCTCCCAGTGGCAGGGTCTGGTGTACACTGTTCAATATGGTGTTTGCTGTAGTAAGGCCTGCAGGCCTCGGTGTTTGCTGTGTTTAGGGTCTGGTGCCTGAGATAGCACAGTGTTTGCTGTGTCCATGGCCCTGTCGCCCCTGGCAGGGCTGAGGCACAGCCTCCAATGAAGGGCAGGTCCGCACAACAGGCCTCCAATGAAGGGTCCAACAGGGAGAAGTTGACTGCCTGAAAGAGAAAGAGAATGGAAGGGAATGAGGCGCAGCGAGAGGAGAGCAGCCTGGGGTTCAGACAGGGGATTCCCTTTCTGATAATGCAGTAAACATCAGAGGGGACCCCCTTTCTGATAATGCAGGAGAATGCAGTAAACATCGGAGGGTACCCCCTTTCTGATAATGCAGGAGAATGCAGTAAACATCAGAGGGTACCCCCTTTCTGATAATGCAGGAGAATGCAGTAAACATCAGAGAGAGGGTACCCCCTTTCTGATAATGCAGGAGAATGCAGTAAACATCATATTGGAATGTTTCACTAAGAAGTTAGTTGTGGGACACTGCAGTTTCGAATGACTGTACTTTCTGGTGTAATACCCAGCATGATCCACAAGAGGGAAGCAGAGATACAGAATGGTCAATAAGAGACATGGAGGTTCCATACTGTACCTGCACGGCTGACCAGTACACAAGCCCAGTCTGG
Source organism: Huso huso (assembly GCA_036884735.1). Lineage (NCBI taxonomy): Eukaryota > Metazoa > Chordata > Actinopteri > Acipenseriformes > Acipenseridae > Huso > Huso huso. The sequence continues at coordinate 20,314 of CM072704.1, forward strand.
AAAGAAGAACACAAGTGAAATACTGGTTATTCCGCTGGCATTACTGACATTACTGACATGAGTCCTGTATATATACAGCTATGGCCAAAAGTGTTGGATCATCCTTCAGAATTAACTCATTTTGCTTCGTAAAGTCGAATGAACCCTGCTTGAATAATGTTACGTTGACATATTGAATTGCACACCAGCGCTTTGTAGCTTTCCCACATAGTTTTCCACATTCCAAAAAACTGACAACAATTGAACAATGTGACATTTCGAAATCTGACATGAAATACTACTGTACTACTACCATGGCTTCCGGTAGACTCTTGCGATATCATTTCATCTGCATTACCTGGTAGGACGGCCAGAATTTATTTCTCAGATCCTCAAAAACATCCTCCTTTCTGTCCAGAACACTCAAACCTACAAAGAAAAAATATATATAATTCAGTTTAGTTTCCCAAAGGAGTTCCTGCAAAGCAGACAGCGCCACCCGTGCATGTGGCTAAGTGGTGTAACTGCAGTTTGTTTCTGTGATATTAATTGAGCCCACAGATGGGTTTTTTTGTATTAAAAAATACCATACGTTGTAAAGCAAGAAACATGCCTCCCTATATCACATTGTCTATTGACTTTAGAGGAGGCTAGTCTTGATACTCTTGCCAGTATAAAAGGCAGTAATAGTCTTACCAGTATAAAACGCAGTGATGGTCGCTGGAGCCGCCACCAGCTGATCAACAACCACTTTTTTCCCGACGTTTCTAGCTCCTCCCCCTGGAAACCCCCTCTCCAAAGCTCTCAACCAATAGAAATTGAAGTTGGCATGGAAGCAGAATCCAATCAAAGCCACTTTGGCTGTTTGGGAGAAGTCCACCCTTGACCAGAGCGCTTCCTGTCCAGCGACCACGCCCTTCGAAACAGGCTCCGCCTCCCCCTGGGGTCCCAGCTCCTTGTCTCCCAGCATGCACTGCTGGAGCAGGTCCGCCCCGGCGAATAAGGTGCTGTACGCCACTACGTTCGTGGCCCAGGGGTGGGTCTGGAATACGTATCGCAGTCTGTACATTATCTGTGCAATATGGACTGGGGAGCAGCAAAGCAGGATGTATTCACTGGAGACCGGCAGCTACTGTGAGCAAAAACAAAAAGGAACATAAGAAAATTCACGAGCGAGAGGAGGCCGTTCAGCCGTCAGAGCTCCTCCGGTTCAGAGCAGCTCATTGATCTCAGAACTTTATCAAGCCGGGTCTTAAAGGAGCCCAGTGATTCTGCCTCAACAACATGACTAGGTATCCCTGGACAGCCCCTTCCATCCCCCTCACCGCTCTCTATGTGAAGAAGAGGCGTCCCCTGCTTGACTTTGTGTTTGTCTAATTCGTGAAACAAGGTTCGTATTGGAAGCTGGTTGTTTAAAAGCTGTTTCTTTCCTCTCATGAGCATGACAGCATTGTCTGTCTTTTTACTTCCCCTCGTGTGACTCCGGTGAAGCCCTCTGATCACTCTACTACAGCACTGTAACTTCGCTGTAACATCATTTAGATATTTTATTTAACATCAAGTCATTAAAAAAACGAAACTACAAAATGATATTGCAAAAGTCCATACCGGAAGCCATAATAGTAGTACAATAGCCTTGCTAGGTATTTTTTGTATACATCTGTAAGTTGCCCTGGGTAAGGGTGTCTGCTGAGAAATGAATAAGAAGAAGAATAATAGTATTTCATGTTAGAATTCAAAATGTCACATTTTATGGAAAACGACAAAGCGGTGTGTAATTCAATATGTTAATGTAACATTATTCAGCAGGTTTCATTCGACTTCATGAAGCACAATTAGTTCATTCTATAGGGGGATGCAAACCTTTGGCCAGAGCTGCACACTACAGCTGTATGTGTTGCTGTACTTTTACAATCACACAGACAGGGACCAGGTTGCAACACACTGGACTTGCACACGTCCGCACGGTTCTATTTACTTTTCTCTTCTCCTATCTCTCAGTTTGACTCACCGGGCAGGCGACTGCACTTCTTGGAAGAGGAATTTGCGGTTTTCAAAATTTCTCTCTTCTGCACAATCACAGAGTCACACACACCAGGCTCCTCTCTTCTGCACAATCACAGAGTCACACACACCAGGCTCCTCTCTTCTGCACAATCACAGAGTCACACACACCAGGCTCCTCTCTTCTGCACAATCACAGAGTCACACACACCAGGCTCCTCTCTTCTGCACAATCACAGAGTCACACACCAGGCTGTATCACGCTGAGGTAAATTTTATTGAACCAATACAAAGTCTGTAACCCGACTCCGGAAGTATATCACAAGCCTGTAAGTTTAACCCTTCACAGGGCATGTGTTTGGTCTTTCATTCACCACACAGAAATTGACCAACACAAAATTAAAAGATAAACCAGTCAAAGCAATTGTTTTCCATACCTTTGCAGTGAGTTGAGGTTCAATGCAACCTTCGGGTCTGACTCAAAAAAAAAAAAAAAAAAAAAAAAAAAAAAAAAAAAAGGGTTGCTACCTCCTTGACAGCAGCTGTTCCGTGTGCTAAATATACCACAGGTCACATTACATGAGTCAGCTCAGCATGCAGACTGACTATCAGGAAGCAGAGCACACCCTCAGAACCTGGGTCTGCAGGGAACCTGGGTCTGCAGTTAAACACACCCTCAGAACCTGGGGCTGCAGTTAAACGCGCCCTCGGAACCTGGGGCTGCAGTTAAACACAGGCCAGTGTTAACCGTGCTCCTGCCTCCCCTGGTGTCGAAGAGAACCAATAACCAGCAACCTTTTTACAGATGATAGAGAGCTGTGAGGACATGTGGTAACGATATCCATTGGACTGGTTAATCACAGTGTCGGAAACAGGAGATATAAGTAGATCCCTGTCTGTCTGTCTGTCTGTCTGTCTGGAGTGTGGTGTAATTCAGTGTGATACCAGTGTTGACCACAAGGTGGTGCCAAAGGACCATAAACTACAGGTCAAGTTGTTTTTGAAGCGCCTGAACGGGCCGTCGAGTTGTACAGTTAATTTATGAGTTTATTATCGCTGTTAACCCAGGGATCGGCTGTATTCCAGGAACCCCCTGTACACGTTTCTACAGGCCATCAGCTGAAATCAACACATTAACAAACTGATTTTGTCAATCTTCCAGTAAACCGCTTGCTGTAAAGGTCGTATTACGGGGGAGTGGGGGGCAGTGTCTCAGGGAAGCAACACAAACATGTAAACAGATTGAACTTTGACCAGGCAGCCTGCACAGGGCTGTGGTGTATCAGGCGATGTTTGACAGTGAACTCGTATTACCTGGTATACCGGGAGGTGCGTGCTTGGGCCTGTCTGTGTTGTTTACGGGCGTGTCTAACTGCCATTGTGACCCGTCAGTGGGCGTGGTCTGTGCGAGAAGGCAAAGCGCTCTGATGAGAACCTGGACAATACTGCGTGAAACGAACACCCAGACACACCTTGCAGTGAAAAGCAAACACGGTTGTGAGATCTTTAGAACCGAGGTCTTTTCTTTCTTTCTTTCTTTCTTTCGTTCTTTCTTTGTGATAAACTAGAGCTCACGGAAGTACACAGTAGCCTAAACAAATAGCAAAGGAATTATTTTCAGTGTTAAACTGGGCCGGTTGTTGCTGTGCCGGCACGAGGGTGTACTGTGCCCTGGTGCAAGACAAGCAACAGTGTATCCAAACATTTTAATAAATCAATTATGTAACAAGATTAATCCATTTGATTAATCATAGGCATCAACTGGGTTTTTAAACGAATGTTATCAAGTACAAAAGTTAGTATGAAAGCGTTTCTATAAAAAAAAACACACACGTCTGCATCAAATGCATTCGTTACAACTCAGAGTGTTATTATGGCTTCCGGTAGACTTTTGCGATATCGTTCTGTAGTTTCTTTGATTACATGATGTTAAATAAAACATCTCTACATCAGCCACAGCTGTAGCTGGAACTCCTCGAGCAGACCGGGCTATGCGACCGAACGAGCAGAACACGTTCCGCGGCACTAAACCACGCCTTTAGCATCGCATCTCCCAGCAGCGCGATCACAGGACCTGAACACCCACCTGCTGCCAGGGCGCTCGCTCTGTGTCCCGCCTGCACAGAGGCAATCTGTCCACTGTCGTTTGCGAATTTGTGATTTGATTGACCGAACACCAATACTACCTTGCTAGGTTTTTTTATATATATATATATATATATATAGACTATATATATAGACCCCCCCCTTTCCATTTTAAAAGAGAGTCAGGAATGCGAGGTGACGTCATGCTCATGACCCAGGGTGTAGTATTAGCCACGGCCAGTGGGCGGTGTCGTGTCGCATAGAAATTTATAATGCAAAGGAGATCTGCCACTAACTCAGGGGCGTTCTTAGCTAGAACAGGGGAAAAAAAGTCTTAATTTGACGCCTGAAAATCACATGCTGCAGGCTAATCCGCTGGCCTCTGTCCTGGCTTTCTTCCGCGGAGGTCAGGGCTCTAGTCTGAAAGGGATCAGTTAACAAAAGCAGCGGGCTAATTTACCAGCCTCTTCTGACTTTCAAGAGTCTCGGTTTAAATACACACTGCTCAGGAACACAAGCACACCGAGCTCGTTATCTGAACGTGAATGTGTGCCGTGGATATATCAATATAAATGAAACGAGCAATGCCACACACGCACTGACACACACACACACACACACACACAATGAGAGAGAGAGATCCCTTCTATAGAAGCAGACAGACCGCTATTGGGGAACTACAGAGAGACAGGGATGTCGGATGTACTTCTACACGGGCGGTTAGATAACAGACGGTCTATTCTGGTCGCTGTTCTATTTCTCTGATGCACCTGTGCGTTGAATCCATTGGTCCATCGCAACGCCAATACGTCGCGTCCATGACGCGTCATGGTCAAGCACATTTCTTCACGATAAGTCAAACTGCAGATCAATCTGAAGCCTGTTTCGCCCTTGGTCCCACACAACGCCGCTCAGAATCCCAGACGACAAGAAGGCGGCGTTTCAAAGCACTGACTCGGGGAGTGGGCGGGGAGTGCGGGGGGACGCCGTGCGCTGATTGGACCTCTCTGTGATTCGGGTGGGTGTAGCGCGCTGACGGCAATGCCTGATTGGTTGAGGGGTCTGGAAAGTGGGCAGGGCTGCGGGTCCTGGAAACCAAAGCAGTTTTCTGTGTCTCTGTAATAAAAGAACCGCAGCCTATCTAGATTACAGAGCGAGACTCGGCGCATACCGCAAAAAAACGTCGGGAAAGCAACCTGAAAGGCATTTAGAAACGATTTCGACGCTTTCAAAGGGAGAAATAGCGCCGCGTCAGACGGGTAAGCAACGCGTTGGAAGCCGTGGCGCTTGTTTTTGGTCTTTTTTGTACATTTTGCAGAGAGCTTTCTTAGGGAAAATACGCATTTAGTATATGGTGCCCCGCACTTGCACAATGCGCTACACTTGTACAATATTGTCCTTTTGGCGTAGGCGTTGAACATGATATTCCGCAATAACACGGTCGTTATTTAATCGAAACCCTGTTTTAACGTCTAAACGCTTTTGGTTGATATGTAAATGATGTGGGTTGACTGTATTATGACAAATGAATGTGCATTTTACCCTACAGCAGTCTGTAATGCAGTGCAGCACACCCTCCTCGCCCTTATTGGCTTTATCATAGAAAATAGTGTTTTATGACAATTTCAGTAACGCTACGATGGCATTTCTCATACGTTTCCCAGGGTAAAAACAGCGTGTTTGGTTCTTATGGTATGTTATCCGGCTCTTTTTATGCGACGGGGAAACGCGTTATAGCATCGTTACTGTATTTACAGTATAGTACTGCATTCACATGCTAAAAACCCCAAACATCTTGTAATTAAACATGTTTTAAAACCGCGTCTAAGCACCAGTTTGTTTTCATGCTCGGCTTGGTTTTTTTTTTAAATACAGTATTATAGCAAATGCATATTCTAACATGAAACTATGCGTTGGTTATTAATGTAAAATGTATTGTAGTATTCTATCCCCTGGATGTGTTTCTACATGTAGGATAGCTTTTATAAAGAAACCTAACGTTTAGATTTCTCGTCTATTTTCAAGGGTAAACCGCAGCTGTGATGCTTGTGTCTACTGCAGACCCTGCTGTCGCTGCCTTTATTATTATTATTATTATTATTATTATTATTATTATTAATTCTTAGCAGACGCCCTTGTTAACATGCCGTATTCGTGTCTTTTGAACAGAAAAAATAGCATCATTTTTGGTAATAATTGGGCCTTTTAATATTGCTAGGTAAGTAACAGCTTCGATTTCAGTCTCTGGTTTGTGTTCTGTTCTGTACAGCAAAGCAGTGTATCACCATTCACACGCACACGCACACGCACACGCACACGCACACGCACACGCATATCTGTCGAAGTAATGGAACATATCTGCAGTGATGTGTTTATTGTCAATGGTGAGCGACACGGTCGATTGTCGTTGAACACGTCGCGGTGTGTTCCAGCATTAGATTCTCACTTTTTCACGCAGCACCATCTTGCGCGTCCAGCCTGTAAGAATGAAAACCCTGGTTTTGTGTGGAATGGAAACCACGTGCTCGTTCTCAGAGTTCTCATTTCCATGGTTACCTGCATTGTCGGCGTTCTGACAGGAGGCTGCACTTCCCTGCAGCCCGTTAATAAGTGTGTTGCATAAATTCACGCAGTGCGTCCACGCTGGACGCTGCATTGTATTTGCGAGGCATTGTATAAACTCGTATGCAGTGTATTCCAGTGATGTGGGCAGGCAGGCTGCAGTTTGTCACGGTGTGGTTGATTCGTGTGCGTTTCTTCACTGTAAATCCCATTAAAACCGCAGAGCACTCACCGTTCTTTAGTGTATCTAAGTATGAATCGAACACATCTTTTTTAAAAGCACGAATATTTTACTGCATAATTCTGTTTGTCAGAGGCAGAATCTCCCTTAATAAATGAAACATTACAACTTCTTTTTACATCGTTCAATAACGGGTGTGGTGAGATGGGGCGGGGGGGGGGCGGGTCTTTTTATTTTGAATGCTGATATTGGCTGCAGGACAGGAATGTGAACAGCGCCTCTCTGTCTCTGCTCGGGTGTGAATCAGGTTGGATTTTAACACGACACACCTGTCATACACGCTCTGCTGTTGCAGATTTTGGATCAGGTGTGTTTCTCTCTCTCTCTCTCTCTCTCTGAACTATCACACCCCCTCCCTTCGCTCGCTCTCTCGGGTGCAGGTGGAGTGGGAGAACGGGTTTGCTGTGTGTAACCTCACTCTATCGGTCAGGTTGTGGGTTGTTAGGAATGCGGTGACGCTGTTGATGACACAAGACTTCCTGGGAGTTATCGGTTCAGAGCAGCAGTGTTGTGTTATAATGAGCTTCTCACAGACAGTGGAAATGAATGACTTCAGTGGAAGTCGCTGTTTATTTGTCAATTCGAAATCGGCTTCAAATGAGAGCAGTTGAGCCATCGCAACAATGATCGTGTCTCTAAAATGTCAATTCCAGTTCCTTCCAAGGGAATGGGAATGGGATTCGGAATGGGATTGGATTGGGGATGGGATTGGGAATAGGATTGGATTGGGAATGGGATTGGGAATGGGACTGGGAATGGGATTGGGATGGGAATGGGAATGGGATTGGAATGGGAATGGATTGGGAATGGGATTGGATTGGGAATGGGAATTGATTTAAAAAAAGGAATTGAAATTGAGCCCTGACCTTGAAGGTGAGCGATCGGCCGTTTTGAACGAACTCCGGCTCTCTTTCATATCACGGCTGCCGATATGACGGCTGCGCTGCCCTGCCCTGCCCTGTCAATCTGTGTCAATCTCCCCGGCTTTAACAGCTACCGAATTCAGGTCTGTGCTGATATTGCCAAGCATGCAGAGAAATATGAGGTCGGGCCACAAGCTTCTTCAGACACGCCTTTGTTCTTTGAAAATATCTTGTTTGGTATTCTCTCTCTCTCTCTCTCTTTTTTTTTTTTACATTGACAAGGTAAAGAGTGTGATCCTCAAATGATTATTGCCAAGCATGTAGAGAAATATGAGGTCGGGCCACGAGTTTCTTCAGACACGCCTTTCAGTTTGCAAGTGGTGTCGCAATTCTTTGAAAATATCTGGTTTGGTATACTCTCTCTCTCTATTACAACGACAAGGTAAAACAGTGACATGATGATGTATTCGGGGGCAGCGATGAGGAGAGCAGAGGAGAGGAGAGGAGAGGGTGGAGCTGCAGTCATGGCGGCTCCAGCTGCTTGAATCTCAAACACAATGCAATGTTGATTTCACCCCCCGATTGATAACATTTTTTCTCTTCCCCTTGCAGTACCATGGCCCGTCCTGTGGGTGGCAGTGTGAGCGATGCAGAGCGCTATCTCTATACGGGCTCCTCAGGGTCCAGCCAGGGCTCTTCAGCCTCCAGCCAGGCGGACTGGGCGGCCCGCCGGCTGGTGTGGGTCCCTTCAGAGAAGCAAGGGTTCGAGGTGAGCCGCAGGGACTGTTTCTCTGACCAGTCTGCTTGTCCAGTAATGTCTCGTGACAGTGAGTACAGTGCAGCCAGAATAGCTGCTAGCATTGACCTGGGTTTTATAACATAGTCTGCTGGTGATGATGAACACAGAGCAGCCAGAACAGCTGCTAGCATTGACCTGTTATCATGTCTAGTAGTGTAATCGAGTCTCAGTGTAATCGAGTCTCAGTGTAATCAAGTCTCAGTATAATTGAGTCTCAGTGTAAGCAGCATGTGTCCCTGTCTCTTCTCTCAGGCCGCTAGCGTGCGCGCTGAGCGGGGGGAGGAGGTGGAGGTGGAGCTGGCGGACAGCGGCCGGAAGGTCACTCTGTCCAAGGAGGAGGTCCAGCGCATGAACCCGCCCCGCTTCAGTAAGGTGGAGGACATGGCAGAGCTGACCTGCCTGAACGAGGCGTCCGTCCTGCACAACCTCAAAGAGAGGTACTACTCCGGGCTCATTTATGTGAGTATGCGCACCCGCACGCGGGGATACGGGCTTCAAGTGGCTGCAAAGATTTCCAAAGCTACATGTTTGCCAGCTGACTCCTCTCTCTCTCTCTCTCTCTCCTCTCTCTGTCACATTTTGACTTCAAAGTCATGATACACAGCTATGGCAAAAGGTTTTGCATCACCCTATAGAATGAACTAATTTTACTTCATAGAGTCAAAATGAAACCTGCTGAATAATGTTCCCTTGTTAACATATTGAATTCCACCCCTCTATATAGAATGAACTCCCTCAGCTTCATAGAGTCCAATGAAAGCTGCTGAATAATGTTCCCTTGTTAACATATTGAATTCCACCCCTCTATATAGAATGAACTCCCTCAGCTTCATAGAGTCCAGTGAAAGCTGCTGAATAATGTTCCCTTGTTAACATATTGAATTCCACCCCTCTATATAGAATGAACTCCCTCAGCTTCATAGAGTCCAATGAAAGCTGCTGAATAATGTTCCTTGTTAACATATTGAATTCCACCCCCTCTATATAGAATGAACTCCCTCAGCTTCATCGAGTCCAATGAAAGCTGCTGAATAATGTTCCCTTGTTAACATATTGAATTCCACACCCTCTATATAGAATGAACTCCCTCAGCTTCATAGAGTCCAATGAAAGCTGCTGAATAATGTTCCCTTGTTAACATATTGAATTACACCCCTCTATATAGAATGAACTCCCTCAGCTTCATGGTCCAATGAAAGCTGCTGAATAATGTTCCCTTGTTAACATATTGAATTCCACCCCTCTATATAGAATGAACTCCCTCAGCTTCATAGAGTCCAATGAAAGCTGCTGAATAATGTTCCCTTGTTAACATATTGAATTACACACTGCTTTGTAGTTTTTCATATACTTAACAAAAAAAATAACTTCAAAATGGAAAAATGTTGTCAGTTTGTTGTAAAGTATATGGGGAAAGCTAATTCAATATGTTAACAAGGGAACATTATTCAGCAGCTTTCATTGGACTTCATGAAGTAAGATTATTTAACTCTATAGGGTGATGATGCAGAACGTACAGCCAGAGCTGTTGTCTGCACAGACTGAGTGATCTCAGCTGGAAGACGGTGATCCTGAGCTGTGGCTTGTAATAGACAGTGTTTGTGTGAGTCTGTGTCTCCAACGCCGACGTCACTGCAGTGTGTCGTCTTGGTGCTGAACCTTTGCACAGTGCAGCGCTCTCTTGATTACACACAGCAATCCTTTACTGTTCTCAAGATAGCAGCTCTCCCAGGAATCAGAGTTCAAACTGATTGCGATCGGTGGAAGCAGCTCCTGAGTTTAAAGGGGTGTGAACCAGGCCGTTGAAGAGAGTGCGTCCTCACGATCACCAACGCGCCCTCGTTCTCATTTTGTTTAATGTGCGGTTTGCTTTCCCCTCTGTGAAGCCAGGTTACCACACGCTTGTTAAAATGGTCTGAAAAAAAAAAAAAAAAAACACAAGTAGATCTCCTGTAAGAGACAGGGAAAGGGGGTCACAGGTAATGGTACAAGACTGCTGTCTTCTCAGTAATATCACTCACAGTAACCAGTCCAGTTTCTTACTCTTTCCCTGTCCGACTATGTCTCCCCCTGTCCCCTGTCCCCTGTCACTCGCACGTGCTCAGGTCTGTCCTGTCCCTTGTCTCGTACTGGCGGGGATGTGGGTTCCAGTATCTGACTGTGTCTCCCCCTGTCCCCTGTCCTGCAGACTTACTCGGGTCTGTTCTGCGTTGTCATCAACCCGTATAAGAACCTGCCCATCTACACGGAGCCCATTGTTAAAATGGAGATGTAAAAAAAAAAAAAAACACACGAGATGCCTCCACATCTCGCCATCTCTGAGGCTGCGTAATCGCAGCATGCTGCTGTCTTCTCATACTGTCAGCCTGTGTGCCTGTCTGCCTGCTTGTCTCTCTGTGTGTCTGCCTGTCCCCTGCCTGCCTCTCTCTGTGTGTCTGTCTGCCTGCCTGCCTCTTTCTGTGTGTCTGCCGGGCCTGTCTGTGCCTGCCTCTTTCTGTGTGTCCCCTGTCTGCCTGCCTGCAGACTCTCTGTGTGTCTGTTCTCTGCCTGCCTGCCTGCCCATCTGCCTCTTTCTGTGTGTCTGCCTGCCTGTCTCCCTGCCTGCCTGCCCTCTCTCTGTCTGTCTGCCTGCCTGCCTCTTTCTGTGTGTCTGCCTGCCTGCCTGCCTGCCTGCCTCTCTCTGTGTGTCTGCCTGTCTGCCTGCCTGCCTCTCTCTGTGTGTCTGCCTGCCTGCCTGTCTGTGTGTCTGCCTGCCTGTGTCTGTGTGTCTGTCTGTCTGTCTACCTGTCTGTCTGTCTGTCTGTCTGTCTGTCTGTCTGTCTGTCTGTCTGTCAGTCTGTGGGTCTGCTTGCTCTGATTAAAACAGTTTGACACTATAATGAAGGGCGGCTAGTATTCACAAATCTATTCGTATCTGCGTTCCTTGTAAGGCAGGATAGCGTGTGGTCTGTTGTACGAATAACATGAATAATGGTTTAACAATTTCAAAACCTGTCGTCGTCCTTGTCACGCCTGGTAACTGCGTGAAGGAATGCCTCATTCTAATATTACGAGACGGGGCAGGGTGTGTAACTGTCAGTGTTTAATGAGCCTCTTTGTACCTTGAGGAATGAGGAGCGATTGAGTGTGACAGTGCGGGAGTGTTCAGTATTTTATTAAAGGCACGCCCGACTCATTCCACCAGCGCTTAGACGCCTGTTTGTGTGTGTTTGAGATGACGTACCTGATAGTCCAGTGAGTAGGGTGTGGGGTACAATGGGAAACCAATGCCCCGCCTCAGCATGCTCTGTGTTTATTCAGCTCTCCTGTGGTTCCTTGGAGGGGAGTGTCTGAAGCGTGGGTGACACCTTGTGGTCAAACGAGGCATTGCGTCTGAATCTCTCTGCTAGATGTTGAATCTGACGGACGGACAGCAGGGGGGACACAGCAAAGATAAAGCGATGTGTTTCTAGTCAACACTGAAGGGGGGGCCTGGAGCGCTTTAAATACATGAAAAACATTTTTTCTCTTCTTTTTCTTTTCTCATTTTAGACAGAGAAGATCAAGCCATCCTTTGCACGTAAGTATAGTGGATGTGCAGCCCTCTTGATTAGCCTTCGTGTGTGTCTAGGTAACAACCTCAGGTGTGTCCTGTTAAACTCCTAGTGAAACCAGGAATGGATCAAACTGCAATGCGACGGGAGCCTTCTTCCCACTCCTCTGAACTAACCCGTGTTTCTCTGTTCCTGTCGGTCCCAGGGGTGAGTCTGGAGCCGGCAAAACAGAGAACACCAAGAAAGTGATTCAGTATCTCGCACACGTGGCTTCATCTCACAAGAGCGCAAGTGCAGGGCCAGCGCACAGCCAGGTACTGTAGCATCGAGTCAGCTCCAATGATCTGAATGAATCAGCCATGCAGCCTGGAATTCCCTGTCTGTCTGTCTCCTATTTTATCCTTCTCTTCTTTCTCTTTTTCTCTTATTCTCTTTTTTAATTTTTCTCTTGTCTGGATTAGCTGGAACCTCCCAGACCAACCAGCCAACAGGCAAGTAATGTGTGTGTGTGTGTGTGTGTGTGTGTGCTTTGGAGTCTAGTCTGTCTCGTTCTCTTTATATCCTTTCCTGTGTTGTTCCCAGCCTGGAAGTTTACCCCTGTTTACTTGTTTTGATGTAAAAACAGACTCTGTTCTCTGTCTGTTTCCGATGTGTTTTGCAGTGTGCAGCCCGTGTCTCTGTTCCGATGTGACTCTGTTCTGATGTGTCTCTGTCTGTTTCCAATGTGTCGTGTTGTTCTTGTTTTTGTCCCCGCATGTGTGTCTCTCGTCCCTCTGGTCATCGCTCCTCGCGTTCAGAACACCACCGTGTTGTATGTGAGTATCCATCCATCTACTGGGGAGAGGGTTTGTTTGTTTGTTTGTTTGTTTGTTTGTTTGTTTTAGTGCCGTGGTGTTTGCTCTTTTAATTCAGAACAGCTTTTTGTAAATAATAATACAAAAAATGAACTAGGGTAGTGTGATGCGTTTGTGTTCTTCTCCTGTAGGGGGAGCTGGAGAGGCAGCTCTTGCAGGCCAGTGATGTATTTATATTCTTCTCCTGTAGGGGGAGCTGGAGAGGCAGCTCTTGCAGGCCAATCCCATCCTGGAGTCTTTTGGAAACGCCAAGACCGTGAAGAACGACAACTCGTCCCGATTTGTAAGGGAGCGGCTTTGATCTGTCTTTGTACAGCGAAAACTACAAAGTTAACTGCAAGTCTTAGCTGTGCATTCAACACAGTGAAAACTACAGCGTTAACTGCATGTCTTAGCTGTGCATTCAACACAGTGAAAACTACAGAGTTAACTGCATGTCTTAGCTGTGCATTCAACACAGTGAAAACTACAGAGTTAACTGCATGTCTTAGCTGTGCATTCAACACAGTGAAAACTGTTAACTGCAAGTCTTAGCTGTGCATTCAACACAGTGAAAACTACAGCGTTAACTGCATGTCTTAGCTGTGCATTCAACACAGAACGAGAGAACGAAGGCCTCTTTTGGGTCACTTTTATTCCAAGGGTTTTATTCCAGTCTTCTAATGAACTCCTGTATTTTGAAAGAGGTTCATTTTATAAAACTAGAATCGCACAACTAATAAACCTAAGAAAGATATTTTGTTTTAACATTAACATAATTTTTTTTTTTTTTTTTAATTCTTTCTCTGACTCGCTCACGCCTACACTCTCCTCATCTCTCTCCTTCACAGGGCAAGTTTATCAGGATTAACTTTGACGTTGCTGGATACATTGTGGGAGCCAATATAGAGACTTGTATCCTTCTGCAGAGAGAGTGTCTGTGTGTCTGTGTCTGTGGGTCTCTGTATATTTGAGAGTGTGTGTCTGTGGGTCTCTGTATATTTGAGAGTGTGTGTGTGAATATAAAGCTGACTCACTCTCATCAGTCACGATTTCAGAAACCCTTCTTTGAATAAAGATCAAGTATCCCATCCCGTGTGCTGATGGTAAATGCATAACGTGTGGAGGTACAGCTGCAGAGGTTTAGTGAGCAATGGGCTTTGGGTAAAACGGAGAAACCACTGCGTGAAGCCACTGCTTCTGAGAGATTGTCTCTGTGCAACCTGGTTTTCTTGATGAGGAGAGCCATGTCCACTCTGTGTCCTTCCTTGACCCTCCTCTCCTCAGACCTGCTGGAGAAGTCCCGCGCGATTAGACAGGCCAAAGACGAGCGAACCTTCCACATCTTCTACCAGCTACTGTCTGGAGCTCCAGACCACATGCGAGGTCAGTGTAGCGCTCCCCCCCCAATCGACAGTGTACCACTGTATTCTGTAACAATTTAAGTAATAAGGCCTAGTGACGTTTGCTGCTTTCTGAGCAGTGTTATGACAAACAGGTCATGTTTCTTTCTCTCTCTCTCTCTCTCTCTCTCTCAGGTGACCTCCTCCTGGAAGGCTTCGATAGCTACCGCTTCCTGTCCTGCGGGTTTGTCCCCATCCCGGGACAGACGGACAAAGAGAACTTTCAAGAGACTCTGGAGTCCATGAAGATCATGGGCTTCAACCAGGATGAGGTGGTGGGTGAGTTTCTGTGTTAAACCTCTCTGTGCAGTCCTCCGGTGTTGTGTGAGGTGAACCAGGACGAGGCGGTGGGTGAGTTTCTGTGTTAAACATCTCTGCGCAGTCCTGACCGCGGTGTTGTGTGAGGTGAACCAGGACGAGGCGGTGGGTGAGTTTCTGTGTTAAACATCTCTGCGCAGTCCTGACCGCGGTGTTGTGTGAGAAGCGATTCTCTGAAGAAGGTATCGCTGTGTGTTAGAGATGTGTGTGTTTCCTCCCCCCTTCTCTCTCTGTGTTAGAGATGTGTTTGATTTCTCTCTGTCTCTCTCTCTGTAGCCATGATGAAGCTCATCTCTGCGGTGCTGCAGTTCGGAAACATCTCTTTCAAGAAGGAAAGAAACACAGACCAGGCCTCCATGCCAGATAACACAGGTAACCCGGAGCAGTTAGACTGAGGGACTGGGGCAGTTATACTGAGGGGAGGGGTATGTCCAAACGTTTTGCATCGCCCTGTAGAATGAATTTTGATTTTGCTTTGTTTCGTAAAGTCGACTGAAACCTGTGGAATAATTTTGACGTTGCATGTGCGTTTGATTGACAGCTGCTCAGAAGCTGTGTCACCTGATGGGGATCAACGTGACGGAGTTCTGCCGAGCCATCCTGACCCCGAAAATCAAAGTGGGGCGAGACTTTGTGCAGAAAGCACAAACGAAAGAGCAGGTAAGGAGCTCCCGAGCAAACCGCCGCGCAGTGGCCTGAAACCTAGTCTCCTGAAGCCCAGTTCCAAGCCACACCATGGCTCTGTGTCCCCCTCCGTTGAGGCCCGTGTCCTCAGCGGTGTCACTGGGGAATGGATCTGCGACCGGAGCAGGATCCTGGCTGCACCACTGCCGGAACGCCTCCCCGACTCACCTCTGTGCCTCTCTGTTCCTGGCAGGCTGACTTCGCGATAGAAGCCCTGGCTAAAGCCACCTACGAGCGCCTGTTCCGCTGGCTGGTCCACAGAATCAACCGAGCCCTGGACCGAACCAAGAGGCAAGGAGCCTCCTTCATCGGGATCCTGGACATCGCCGGCTTTGAGATCTTCCAGGTAACGATGGGCACTTCAGAGCACCTGGAGTGGGAGGACTCATTGTGGGGATTTGTATACTCTCAATCAGTTCCACAAGAGGCTGAACAAGGGGGTCAGCTGGTCAGATGCAGTGATATTAGTGAGGAGGCAGTGGTCTTGTACCAGAAGAGACCGGGAAAGGAGGGTTCACTTGTACAGAGACATTGGTAACTGTGAGGAGCCCCGTTTGTAATTTTTAATTATTTCTTGTTCTCCTCCTCAGCTGAACTCCTTCGAGCAGCTCTGCATCAACTACACCAACGAGAAGCTGCAGCAGCTCTTCAACCACACCATGTTCATCCTGGAGCAAGAGGAGTACCAGCGAGAGGGCATCGAGTGGAGCTTCATCGACTTCGGACTGGACCTGCAGCCCTGCATCGACCTCATAGAGAGACCGGTGAGTGTGTGAGAGAGAGGAGAGGGGGAGGGTGTGAGAGAGGGGGAGGGTGTGAGAGAGGGAGCAAGAAGAGTAACAGCGAGAGGACATTGAGTGGAGCTTCATCGACTTCGGACTGTTCAATCTCTTTCTTTCCTTTCCCCAGACGAACCCCCCTGGGGTGCTGGCTCTGCTCGATGAGGAGTGCTGGTTCCCCAAGGCCACGGACAAGACCTTCATTGAGAAGCTGAGCTCCGAGCAGGGAACGCACCCCAAGTTCCAGAGACCCAGGCAGCTCAAGGACCAGGCGGACTTCTGCATCCTGCACTATGCAGGCAAGGTGAGGGTCTGGACTCGGTCAATATGTCATAGCAATCCAGCCAAAGACCTGCAGCGAAGATACAGAAAGACGTGAGGCTGCAGCTGGTAGAAGGGAACCACAGCTCCACTGACTGTACCCTTTTCAAATGGTTTTCAATAGTAGAGGCAGACAGACAGTGGCACCGCAATGTCAACCCAGTGGTTCGTATTGCACTGGTATATCCAGTGGGTCTGCATCATACTTGTATAGGGCGACTATGATGGGATGAGGCTGCCATTGGTAGAAGGGTAGCGCGGAATGAGAACCTTAAGTTTTCCCTTGTGATCTTCAGTGACGATGACAACGGCATGAGTCTGTTCACACTGATGGTTAAACCATTGCTGGATTCATTCCTGTATTGCTGGATTCATTCCTGTATTGCTGTATTGCTGTATTGCTGAATTGAATGCTCTCTCTCTCTCAGGTGGATTACAAAGCTGACGAGTGGCTGATGAAGAACATGGACCCTCTGAACGATAGCGTGGCTTCACTGCTCCACCAGTCCACGGACCGCTTTGTGGCCGAGCTGTGGAAGGATGGTGAGTGGGAGACCCAGTAGCACTGCGTTCAGATCGTATAAGACATCTTGTCCAGTCAAACCCCTTTCCCAGTCTCTCTTGTCTTCTCACTAATACTGGATATTCTGCAGAGTCTCCCTTTCTCCTTCGGACAAACTATTCCAAATGATCCGTTTGGAATTGTGCTTTGTATAACCACTGGGTGTCGCTGCTTTAAAACAGGACTTTGAAGAATTGCTGTGGTTAATCTTGCCTCTGTCTCTCTTCCCTCTCCTCTCTCTCCCATTGTCTCTATCTCTCTTTTGATCCCTCTTTCTCCTCTCCTGGTGTTTTCTCTTCTACCCCTCCTCCCTGTCTCCTTCTCTCCCCAGATATTCAGAATCTTCCTCGAGCCTATTTCTTTGATTCCTTTGCCGCTCTGCAGCCCAATGGTTCTGACAGTAGGTTCTTTCCCAGTTCCTCACAGTACTGCTCACAACCCCCCAGATCACAGCTTCCTCTCACCTCACGTCATTCAGCACTGACCCCCAGATCACAGCTTCCTCTCACCTCACGCCATTCAGCACTGACCCCCAGATCACAGCTTCCTCTCACCTCACGCCATTCAGCACTGACCCCCAGATCACAGCTTCTCACCTCACGCCATTCAGCACTGACCCCAGATCACAGCTTCCTCACCACCTCCGTCATTCAGCACTGACCCCAGATCACACCTCTCCACCTCACGCCATTCAGCACTGACCCCCCAGATCACAGCTTCCTCTCACCTCACGCCATTCAGCACTGACCCCCAGATCACAGCTTCCTCTCACCTCACGCCATTCAGCACTGACCCCCAGATCACAGCTTCCTCTCACCTCACGCCATTCAGCACTGACCCCCAGATCACAGCTTCCAGCCATTCATTCAGCACTGACCCCCAGATCACAGCTTCCTCCTCTCACCTCACGCCATTCAGCACTGACCCCCAGATCACAGCTTCCTCTCATGCCATTCACTGACCCCCAGATTCAGCTTCCCCTCAATGCCATTCAGCAATGGTTCATATATATACTGCCAACAATAAAGTTTATGAAATGCATTGATCGAGACATAATTTATCATGAGACGCTTCTGAAAGCTCCACAAATCAGTTTCAGCACTTCTTCTGAAAAAAGAATCTGTTTTGAAAACTTCTTCTTTAACTCAACGTTTTGAGTGTTTTAAAGTTCAGAGGCAGTTTTCACAAAGCACGGGTGTGAAAACACGTGTTCTGTTTGATGTATGTTTAAGCTTCCATCTCATTGGTTGAGAGTGAGCATGGGATACCTTCTCATTGGCTGTGAGTGAGCATGGGAGCCCTTCTCATTGGCTGTGAGTGAGCATGGGAGCCCATCTCATTGGCTGAGAGTGAGCATGGGAGCCCTTCTCATTGGCTGTGAGTGTGGTGTGGTTGTGTAATGTCTACTCTATGGCACTGAGTGTCTCTCTCTCTCTGCGTGTCTCAGTGGAGAGGATTGTGGGCCTGGAGCAGGTGCAGGCGGGAGGAATGAACGACGTCTCGTTCGGCTCGGGGTTCAAGACCAAGAAGGGGATGTTCCGCACCGTCGGGCAGCTCTACAAGGAGTCTCTGTCCAAACTGATGGCAACACTGAGGAACACCAACCCCAACTTTGTGAGGTGCATCATCCCCAACCACGAGAAGAGGGTGAGTGAGAGGAGGAGGAGGAGGAGGAGGAGGAGGAGGAGAGCCGAGGGGGAGGAACTTCGACCCAGCGGTGGAGAGGGAGAGGTTCTGGACAGGCTTCCTCACTGTGTGTTCTGTTCTCTCTCAGGCTGGCAAGCTGGAGCCCCACCTGGTTCTGGATCAGCTCCGATGCAACGGGGTTCTGGAGGGAATCCGGATCTGCAGACAGGGCTTCCCTAATAGGATCGTCTTCCAGGAATTCAGACAGAGGTACCGCTGTCTGTCTGTCTCTCTGTTTGTCTGTCTGTCTGTATGTCTGTCTCTGTCTGACTGTCTGTATGGAATTGTTATCTAAAAAGAAATAAAATGAAGTTAAACTTCCTTCTGCATTTATACTGTGTTCATACACAATAACATTAGACTCAGTGTGTTCAGCCAGTGTTTGAGTGTGGGGGGTTGTTGAGTGTGGGAGGTTGTTGAGTGTTGGGGGTTATTGAGTGTGGGGGGTTGTTGAGGGTGGGGGTTGTTCAGTGTGTTTCCACTCAGACTCCAACTCTCTGTCCTCCAGGTATGAGATACTGACTCCCAATGCAATCCCCAAAGGTTTCATGGATGGCAAGCAAGCTTGTGTGCTGATGGTGAGTTGACGTGACTTTTTCAGGAACTCCAGGGAGAAGAGTTCATTAAAGTCGGGAGCACACCCTTTTGAAAAATCTGATCCATTGTGTTTTTGTGCTAGATTGACGCTCTGGAGTTGGATCGGAACCTGTTCCGGGTCGGGCAGAGTAAGATCTTCTTCCGTGCCGGAGTTCTGGCTCACCTGGAGGAGGAACGAGACCTGAAAATCACTGACATCATCATCCACTTTCAGAGCGCGGCGAGGGGTACCTAGGCAGGAGGTGAGAGAGACCGTGTGTGTGTGTGTGTGTGTGTATTTCAGCACCACGGTAATGGACAGCTCCGCTGCTTGTCTTTCAGCACCAGAGACATGGACGGTTACTTTATTTCTGTGTTGTTTCAGCACCGCATCAATGGACAGCGCCACTGCCTGTGGTATTGCCTTGTGTGTGTGTGTGTGTGTTACTTTAGCATTGGGGACATGCACGGTTCCTTTATGTCTTTGTTATTTCAGCTCCATGACAACGGACAGCTCTGTGTCATTATTGTTGACAGACAGCTTCATTACCAGGGATCCACAGCACAGTGAACGAGAGGGATTTCTGAAGTACTTGTGTTTTGCATTTCTAGGGCTTTCAAAGTGATGCAGAGAAACTGTGCAGAAACAGCAGCAGCTCAACGCCCTCAAAGTGATGCAGAGAAACTGTGCAGCCTACCTGAAACTGAGGCACTGGCAGTGGTGGAGACTGTTCACTAAGGTGTGTGTGTGTGATTGAAACTGAGGCACTGGCAGTGGTTTGAAGGCTCTTCAGTAAAGTGTTTGATAGGCCGGACCTCTCTGGTACAATGGGAAGAAAAGGCACTGGCAGTGGTTTGAACCAGTAAAGTGTTTGATAGGCGGATTAGATTCTGTCACTGCCGCTCACCTGATTGGCTGAACAGAGTCTCAAGGGTTCTGTTTACTTCCAGGTGAAGCCCCTCCTCCAGGTCACCCGACAGGATGAGGAAATCCAGCACAGAGAGGTGGAGCTTCAGAAGGTCAAAGATCGGCAGGTCAAGGCAGAGATGGCCTTCTTTGACTTGGAGAAAAAGCACCAGCAGGTTGGTTTCATGTTGGATTAGGAGGAGCGTGGGGTTGGAGTCGAGGGTGAGGGATTGGAAGGAAGGGGTGTGGGTGTGAGATTGGAGGGGGTGTGTGGTTGGGGTTGGAAGGGGTGTGGGGTTGGGAATGGAAGGGGCGTGGGGTGTGGATTGGGGGGCGTGAGGCATCAGAAGGTCGCTGAGTTTGCGTTCTCGTTGCTTTCCCAGATGATGGAAGAGAAGGCCATCCTGGCGGAGCAGCTCCATGCCGAGATGGAACTGTTTGCCGAGGCTGAGGAGATGCGGGCGAGGCTGACCAGCCGGAAGCAGGAGCTGGAGGAGATCCTGACCGACCTGGAGTCCAGGCTGGAGGAAGAGGAGGAGCGCAATGGCTCACTGATCAACGAGAAGAAGAAGATGCAGCAGCACCTCCAGGTCTGAGTTCATTGCGGTCCGGAGAGCTTCGATAGGGTTGACTTCAGGGTTCACAGCAGGGCGGTCCAGTCTAGCTGATTTTTAACCCACGTGTTTCTTCTCTTCCAGGACCTGGAGGAGCAGCTGGAGGAGGAGGAAGCGGCTCGACAGAAGCTGCAGCTGGAGAGAGTGACCCTGGAGGGCAAGATGAAGAAGATGGAAGAGGACCTCCTTATGGTGGAGGATCACAACTCCAAACTCAGCAAGGTGAGGGGGAGAGGGAGTGACTCTGGAATCTGAGAATGAGGAACACAGAGGAGATCTTAGTGCTGGAGGATCACAACTCCAAACTGGCTTGAGGGGGACAGATGGGGCAGCCCTTTGGTTACATCTCTGGCTCGCTTGGAGTTCGGTTCCTTCCACTGATCCCATCTCGTTCTCCCCCTGGACAGGAGCGCAAGATGATGGAAGAGCGCATCAACGAAATGGCATCCAAACTAGGGGAGGATGAGGAGAGAGTTAAAACCCTGTCCAAGATGAAGAACAAGCATGAGGCCATCATCGCTGACATGGAGGGTGAGGCTGCCGGTCTATCTTCCAGTCGTGCGTGCGAGCGTGGGTGCGTGCGTGCGGGTGTGTGCGTGCGTGCGGGTGCGTGCGTGCGTGCATGCCTGTGTGTCCTGACCGTCACTGTCTCACGCTCCCTCTCTCTCACGCAGAGCGCTTGAAGAAGGAGGAGCAGGCTCGTCAGGAGATGGAGAAATCCCGGCGCAGGTTGGACGGAGAGAGTAGTGAGCTGCAGGACCAGCTGTCCGAGATGGTGTCCCTGGGAGAGGAGCTGAGATCTCAGCTGAGCCGCAAGGAGGAGGAGATGCTCGCCGTCACCAGCAGGTACTGCGGGGCTCTGCGGAGGACAGCCAGATGACTCCAGCACTCACAATGTTGGCAAAACTTAGAAAATGTGGTTTTAATTTATAGTTATTTAATATGGATTATCCAGCATTAAATGATAAGTCTCAGCAATGGTAAAGGTTAACAGTCAAATTGCATTTTATTAAAGGGTTAATACCTTTTGGTTATTGATAATACAAAAACCACACAGTTTTTGCAACAGATATCTCTAGACAAGATATAGTAGTCAAGTTAGTTTTAAACAGCATGCATAGTAATTGGCCATGTTACCTGAAGCTGGGGACTAAGGATAGGGACTAGGGTTAGGGTTAGCTGTACAGTGAGTCCCTGCTCGTCCTCTCGCAGGCTGGAGGAGGGTGAGGGTTGGGGTTGGGGTTGGGGTCGGGGTTGGGGTCAGCTGTACAGTGAATCTCTGTTCTTCCTCTCGCAGGCTGGAGGAGGAAAGCTCTCGTCGTGCAGAGGCGCTGCGCAGCCTGCGGGAGGCGCAGTCCCATCTCTCTGAGCTGCAGGAGGACGTGGACTCAGAACGAGCCGCCCGGGCCAAGGCTGAGAAACAGAAACGAGATCTGAGCGAGGAGCTGGAGGCCCTGCGCACAGAGCTAGAGGATACCCTGGACACGACCGCAGCACAGCAAGAGCTCAGGTATGGCACTGTCTGACCTGTAGACTAGCGCTGTCTGTCGCCACACCGTTCTTCTAATGAAATACCTGTCTGTGCAGGTGGTAGCAGAGGCTGTTCTGTCTGTCTGTCTGTGTACACCGTGCTCTAATGAAATGCATCTCTGCAGGTCGAAGCGCGACCAGGAGCTGGGGGAGCTGAAGCGCTCGCTGGAGGAGGAGTCTCGCGCTCACGAGTCTCAGATTACTGACCTGAGGCAGCGGCACACTGTCGCCATGGAGGGGGTGCAGGAGCAACTGGAGCAAGCGAGGAGGGTGAGAGAGAGAGAATGACTAATTAGCTGTATAAGAGTATGACCTCTTTCAACTGTGAATACTGCTGGAACCCACAATCTGAAATTGAGAAGGTTGGCTTTGACCTGGAACTTGGAACAGGGGAATGGACATTTGCACATTTTTCCTTGCAGACAGAATAAAGAATGCTTGTTTTAACTGAGAATAATAATAAAAAATAACTACTTTAACCTGGAACACAAGGTAAGAATCCCACTTGTTTACCCCCTCGCAGCTCAAGGCCTCCCTGGAGAAAGCGAAGCAGACCTTGGAGATGGAGCGGGCGGAGCTGGTGAGCGAGGTGCGGGCGCTGCAGAGCGGCCGGGCGGAGAGCGATCACAAGAGGAAGCGAGTCGAGACGCAGCTGCAGGAGGTGCAGGCCAGGCTGGGGGAGAGCGAGAGAGTGCGGGCAGAGCTGGGGGAGAAGACCCAGAAACTACAGGTCAGAATCGCTGCCCGACACAGCCTTACCACAGCAGCTAGACACTGTCAGAGGAGCTGTTATAATGGCAAGAATACGTGCATAGTGTGGTATTGCCATTGTAATACACTCGAAATGTGTTGTTGCCGTTATAATACACTGTTGAGCTTTATGATGGCAATAAGACAATATTGTGTGAGAGAGAGAGTTTAATCATTTCAAGAAGAGACTGTACTGAGTTTTAGACTCGCTGTTAAATTAGTTTTATAAATGGCAATAATGCACGTGTAATAATGCACATGTAATAATGCACTTGTAATTGTTTCTGTTCGTGTTGGTGCAGGCGGAGCTGGACTCTCTCTCAGGCTCTCTGGGTTCATCTGAATCCAAGTCATTCAAACTCTCCAAAGAGCTGAGCAGTCTGGAGATGCAGCTGCACGATGCACAGGTGAGTGAGAACGGGAACGAGGGATGGGAGGGGTGGGAGGGATAGAGGGAGGAGAGACCTTGTAATCTGTAGTCTGAACTGCAAGGGAGGAGGTGCGTGTCACGTGGAGGACAGGGCCTGTGAGGCGTGAAGGAGGGAGTTGGATTGTGGGGGGGCCGGATTAGATCCTAGTTCAAATCCTGGTGCTCTGGTCTCTCTCTTAATGTATTAGTGTTGCTGACTCTTGTAGGGTATGATGCTTTAATCACATTCTCTCTCTCTCTCTCTCTCTCTCTCTCTCTGTCCAGGAGTTGCTCCAGGACGAGACTCGTCAGAAGCTGTCTCTGGGTGTCCGGGTTCGAGCTCTGGAGGATGAGAGGGTGGGGCTTATTGAGAGGCTGGAGGAAGAGGAGGAGCAGAAGAGGAACATCAACCGGCAGATGCTTACCCTGCAGCAGCAGGTATAGATAGAAGGAAACCCGTCTATCAGTGTGTGTGTGTGTGTGTGTGTGTGTGTGTGTGTGTCTGTCCCACAGCAGCACCACAGCATCTCAATCAGGGTTCTGTGCTTTGATTTCTTTCATTGACTCTTTCCTTCCATCTCTGTGTGCAGCTATCGGAGGTGCGCAAGAAGACTGAAGAGGATTGTGGGATGCTGGAGGTCGGCGAGGAGGCCCGCAGGAAGCTGCAGCGGGAGCTGGAGGCGATGAGCCAGCGCTGTAACGAGAAGAGCCAGGCTCTGGAGAAGCTGGAACGCAGTCGAACCCGGGTCCAGCAGGAGATCGAGGATCTCACCCTGGCCCTGGACCAGCAGAGGCAGGTCACAGCGACGCTGGAGAAGAAACAGAAGAAATTCGACCAGGTTTGTAACCTGAGGCTCCTAACGTGTAGTCCGGAATACGCCAGGTTGAAGCCGTAGCCTGGACAGCCCCTTTCCACACGGCCTCACCAGCAATCTGCAATAGAAACAGCTTCTACCCCTTTCCACACCTGCAATCTGCAATAGAAACAGCTTCTACCCCTTTCCACCCCAGCAATCTACAATAGAAACAGCTTCTACCCCTTTCCACACCAGCAATCTGCAATAGAAACAGCTTCTACCCCTTTCCACACCAGCAATCTGCAATAGGAGGCTTGTATTGTACATTGGCCTCTAACTCAAAACTGAGAACCGTCTGTATCCTGGTGCTGGATTTAACACTGGAGCCAGGCGTGTGAGAAACGAAATGGGACAAGGGGTGAGAGATGGTTGCAGATGAGTTGCAGTGAATTCATTCTATCCAACCTTTATCCTTACTGAACCAGCCTGCGTCTCTCCTCCAGAGTTATATAAGCGCAATCAGACACAAGTCTAACATCTTTCTCTCTCTCTCTCTCTCTCCCTGTCTCTCTCAGCTCCTGGCAGATGAGAAGTCAGTCTCGGCTCGCTATGCTGAGGAGCGGGACCGGGCTGAGGCGGAGTGCAGAGAGAAGGAGACTCGGGCTCTGGCTCTGGCTCGGGCTCTCGACGAGGCCCTGGAGAGCCGTGACGAGATGGAGAGAACGAACAAGCTGCTCCGGGCAGAGATGGACCAGCTCGTCAGCTCCAAGGACGACGTGGGGAAGAACGTGAGTCTGGAACCCGGAAGAATGAGTGTTCTGGAAAGGGTTCGAGGAAATAGAGCTCCCCGCGTATTGAAAGAACGTTGGGGGCTGTAGCGTTTGTCTATTCTAGGAAACTTTTACTTTTAGGTTCAGTATCTGTTATGTTCGAGGCAATGTTTATTCTCCTAAAGGTCATTTTTGCTCTATTATATTATCATTGTTCCTGCACATGTTCTAGGTGGCATCAGGCTCAGGAGATGAAGACTCTCTCTCTCTCTCTCTCTCTCTCTCTCTCTCTCTCTCTCTCCCTCCCTCCTCTCTCTCTCTCTCTCTCGCTCTCTCTTTCTCCCCCTCTCTCTCTCTCTTTCCCTCCCTCTCTCTCTCTCTGATCCCCCTCTCTCCTCTCTCCTCAGGTTCACGAGCTGGAGCGGGCGCGGCGCGCTCTGGAGCAGCAGGCTCAGGAGATGAAGACCCAGCTGGAGGAGCTGGAGGATGAGCTGCAGTCCGCGGAGGATGGGAAGCTGCGTCTGGAAGTGAACATGCAGGCGCTGCGAGCGCAGTGTGAGAGGGAGCTGGCAGGGAAGGAGGAGAGCGGAGAGGAGAAGCGCCGCGCGCTCATGAAACAGGTCAGTGAGCGGGAGGGGGCCCAGCCAAGGCTGGTCATGGTGAAGTCTACCCTGGAGTGGCTTAAAATCTGGTTCCAGGAGACCACCGTCCAGCAGGAGACCTAGTTTGAGGTGGTTGTATCAAACCCCAAGTCTCCCTGCCTGGTGTGCCGTGCAGTGGCCTGAAACCTAGTCTCCTGAAACCAAGTTCCAAGCCACAGAAAGTGTATTCTGTGTTCACCCTGTATTGGGATGTGTCTCAGGTGAGATGGAGCTGGAGATGAAGCAGCAGAGTGAGGTCCCAGTGATCTGGTGTAATGTTCCTGAGGGCTGTGTGTTCTGTATTCACCCTGTCTCAGGTGAGGGAGATGGAGCTGGAGCTGGAGGAGGAGAGGAAGCAGCGAGCTCAGGCAGTGGCAGGGAAGAAGAAGCTGGAGATTGACCTCCAGGACATCGAGGCTCAAATCGAGGCAGCCAACCGAGGCAGAGACGAGGCGCTCAAGCAACTCAAGAGGCTGCAGGTACGCGAGGAGGACCGTTTTTACACTTGATTCGTTCTTCCTCAGAATGTGCCTTCGGAACAGGGGTTATTTAAATATGTATCTCCTTGAAAAACATTTTAAAAAGACATGGAAAAATGATTGATCTTTTTCATAATAACCAACGTCAACTGGCCTCTGTATGCATGGAATTCCATCCCCTGTAACGCTGTGATAATCTCAAATGTCGTTACTGTGACTCTGTCCGCAGGCTCAGATGAAAGATTTGATCCGAGAGCTCGATGAAGCCCGATTGGCTCGTGACGAGATCGCCAGCCAATCGAAAGACAGCGAGAAGCGCCTGAAGGGGCTGGAGGCGGAGCTTCTGCAGCTGACAGAGGTGAGCTCGCATCCGATTGGCTTCTGCTGTCTTTCTAAGGAGGGATGCTGTGACTCCCGACTCCAGTATTATAATGGAAGTGTCTGTATGAGTTCTACCCGGTTCTGTGAGATCAGGACAGCAATAGCCCGAATGTTTGTCTGTAATGTTTCTTACAATTGCAAGATGTTCAACAGTAGTTAGAATGAATGCAGTAAATCTGCTGTTTGATGCTGTAAATCTACATTTACTAGGGTTGGGGTTATTTTCTGTTCAGACTGTCGTACGCTTTGTCAATGAAACGGTAAGCTGGTTTTTGTCATTTTGTCACCTTCATATTTTACTTCCTTATTAATTTCGATTGCTGGGTTTACAATGCATCACGAAGCGATAGATTTTGTTTTTTTTTTTTTTTTTTTTTTTTAAAGGTGAAAATCAAAAACAAGATCTTCCTGAAGCAGGTTTATTTGAGGTTAAATGTTTTGTAAAATGCTACGCTTGATTGCTGTTTGAGACCTTTGTTTTCACCCGGGCGTCTGGTCGTACGATTAGATTGGGTTTATTTATTTCTCTCTTTTTGTTTGTGTTTCATTCCTTTTTTTATTTTTTTTTCAGGAGTTGTCGGCGGCCGAGCGTGCCAAGCGACAGGCCCAGCAGGAGCGCGATGAGATCCTGGATGACATCACAAACAACACTTCCGGAAAGTAAGAGACGGCCCTCGATCCTCTCGCTGGCGGCGCTGGAGAATGCCACGCCCGCCCCGAACACTAGCAATTTATTTACAAAAAGACTGGTTTGCTAGACCAGCCTCAAAGTCCTCTATTAAATGAGACAAATGCTAGTGTGACCATTTTGATAATTTTCCAAGATTCAATTCCAGTGGTTTGATTTCATTGTGGTACAACAAATCAAAACTACAGAAGCATGTCCTCTCTGCTGTCTCATATATAATCACTGTGGTGTTGTGAAACATGTCCCTCTGCTGTCTCATATATAATCACTGTGGACACATGTCCCTCTGCTCTCTCATATATAACACATGTCCCCTCCTCTCATATATAATCACTGTGGCGTTGTAACACATGTCCCCTCTGCTCTCAGGTCGGCTCTCCTGGATGAGAAGCGCCGACTGGAGGCTCGCATTGTTCAGCTGGAGGAGGAGCTGGAGGAGGAGCAGGGCAACGTGGAGCTGCTGAACGAGCGCTACAGGAAGAGCACGCTGCAGGAGGAGACGCTGAGCCTGCAGCTGTCTGGAGAGCGCTCCCTCGCCCAGAAGAACGAGGCGGCGAGGCAGCAGCTAGAGAGGCAGAACAAGGAGCTCAAAGGGAAGCTGAGCGAGCTGGAAGGGGACGTGAGGAGCAAGTACAAGCTCAGCATCGCCGCCCTGGAGGCCAAGATAAATCAGCTGGAGGAACAGCTGGAGCTGGAGAGACAGTGAGTTTGTAAAACAATTCTCTTTGAATCTGCACCCCGCGAATCCAAAGAAGACCATGTACCCTGAATGCAAGCTGGATTCAGCCTACGCGACATGAGGGCTCTTTGCAAACTGAATGATTCTCTCACAGTGTCCTGTGTGAAAAGAGGCTCACATCATGCTAAGCGTGCATTTGATTTTTAATGGGGGTTTTGTTTTCATGGCATTGACAGTCAGTAAAACAGTCTGACACACCGTGAACTCTCGTTCCACGCTGTGCTTCCCATTGAAGGAATGCCCTTCTCCTGTTTAATGTCACTGCTTGTGTTTTGCAGGGAGAGAATGATTGCCAACAAGCTGGTGCGTCGCACTGAGAAGAAATTCAAGGAGGTGGTTCTGCAGGTGGAGGATGAGAGGAGACACGCAGACCAGTTCAAAGACCAGGTCTGGTTCAACAGGTTACATTTAAAACCAACGCAGAGAATTAGAAACCTTTTGAAAAACAGAGAGGCCCGACTCTTGCTTGTGAATTCTGTTACATTCTTATGTCAAAATGTCTTAGTGTAGTTGACAGATGTTTAACAAAAGCGTCTTTTTCTTTTGTTGAAAAAAGTAGCTCGGAAGGTTTTACAGCTCTGGGCAAAAGCTTTGCATCACCTGAATGAACTCCCTCAGCTTCATAGAGTCCAATGAAAGCTGCTGAATAATGTTCCCTTGTTAACATATTGAATCACACACCCTCTATATAGAATGAACTCCCTCAGCTTCATAGAGTCCAATGAAAGCTGCTGAATAATGTTCCCTTGTTAACATATTGAATTCCACCCCTCTATATAGAATGAACTCCCTCAGCTTCATAGAGTCCAATGAAAGCTGCTGAATAATGTTTCCTTGTTAACATATTGAATTCCACACCCTATATAGAATGAACTCCCTCAGCTTCATAGTAGTTTTCTGAAAATTGAAAATGAATTCCACCCCCTCCTTCCTCCTCCTCCCTTGTTCCTCCTCCACTCTGCAGATGGACAAGACCTCGGTTCGGATGCGGCAGCTGAAGAGACAGCTGGAGGAGGCGGAAGAGGAATTCCCACCCAGCTTTGTAGTTTTCTAAATTGAAAACGCCTCCTCCTCCTCCTCCTTCCACCTGCAGAGGAAACTGCAGAGAGAACTGGAGGACGTGAGCGAGAACGCGGAGACCATGAACCGCGAGGTGAACGTGCTGAGAACCAAGCTGAGGTGAGCCGGGACGGGACGGGAACAGGGAATGGGGCTGGGGGAATGCAAATGGTGTGGTGGGGTTGTGTAATGGTTGGATGGTGTTATTGGGGATTTTAATGTGGATGTGAATGGGTGGATGTGTTGGATGGATGGAATGTTATTGGATGGATGTTATTGGGTGGATTTTAATGGGTGGATGGATGTTAATGGGTGGATGTTATTGGGTGGATTTTAATGGGTGGATGTAAGCATGTGGATGGGTGTGTGTGAATGTTATTGGATGGATGGATGTGAATGTGAAAGCAGTGCAGTACCTGTGAATGATCCTGTGGTCAGTACTGATACAGTCTGTAGATCAGTTTCAATCACTGCGACTCGAGCGCCTGTGTTATTATGGGATGTTATTGTAATTGTACACACCTCCAGAATGAAGCTCTCGTGCTAGCTGGCACTCCTCTCAGTACAGAACCAGCGACTGTGTTTCTTGTTTGTCATTGGTCACTGACGCTGTTCATTTCACCCAATCGTGACCCGTGTCTGTCTCTCTCCCTCATGCAATCATTCAGCCAATCAGAGAGGAGACGAGACAAGTAGGTTTCTGTCTGTTTTTTTGTGTATAGTTCTGTTAACCCATTTTCATTTCTATGATACCTTTAAGATACCTGTAGTGTCTCTTATAGTGAAAGACTCCTGCCTTCTCACTAATATCAGTGAATGCATCCAGTCGCCCCCCCCCTTTCCCCGTCTCTTATATTATACAAGACCACTGTCTCCCTGCTAATATAAACTAATACCAGTCCATGTTTCCAACTGACCCCCTTTCACTTACTTGTCAGCTCGCTAGTATGAACGAATAGAAGTGAATATGTCCAGCTCACTCCTCCTCTCTCTCTCTCTCTCTCTCTCTCTCTCTCTCTCTCTCTCTCTCCTTCCCTCTCTCTCTCTCTGTCTGTCTCTCTCTCTCTCTATTTCTCTCTCTCTGGCTCCTCTCGCTCTCTCTCTCTCTCTCTCTCTCTCTCTCCCTCTCCTCCCCTCTCTCTCTCTCTGGCTCCTCTCTCTCTCCCTTGCTCTCTCTCTCGCTCTCTCGCTCTCTCTCCCCCCTCTCTCCCTCGCTCTCTCTCTCTCTCAGACGCACTCCTCTGCTCTTCTCGATTCACTCTTCCCGCCGGGCTCTTCAGCTGGAAGATGGGTCCCAGGAGAACTCTGACTCGGAGGAGCTCAGCACCACCCCCTCAGGACCGGAGCCGGAGACACCCGACAGCAACAACACCCTCCCTCCTCCCTCCACCCCCCAGCCCTTTCAACCCACCCCTGGGGAGTGGAGCAGGGGCAACATGTAACCAGGCACCCTCCCTCCCTCCCCAAAGTGTTGGATTCAACATTCAATTATTATTATTATTATTACTGTTATTATCATTTTGTGTGCAATTAGTTACCTTTTTAACCATTTTAGGATTAAAACCCTAATACTCAGACCTCACAGAGACACGACTCCTATTGGTCCAATAGCCCATTATATAACAATTACAGACCACTCTATATAAACAAGACTAGCAACTATAAGATGGTTGCTGGGTGATGCATTACAATGTATTTCCAATAAACGAAACCCCTCCCGAATGTGGTACATCACATTCAATGCATGTTGATCGATTTTTACATATTTTTGCTTTTTTCAATGTTATACCTCAAACAGGAATGAATGAGCAAATCTATCAAATACAAAAAAAAAAACAACACAAATGATTTACAGCAACAAGGCTGCTTCTGAAAGTCCTCTGGAGTTTCTCCTCATCAGCAATGAAAAGCTTCAGCAGACGCTCGTGTGGTTCTTTTAATAAGCAGGCATTTAGGAAAAGCATTAGAAATAAAGACAGTGCATTCTGAAGAGCATTGCTGAGTTCACGTGGAAGATGAGAGGCGATTGATGAATATCGCACACGATTCCCAAGGAGGTTACTGCCTTCTAACCCAGTACTGCCTCTTAATTCTTACAGTGCGCTGTCTTTATCGTTTTAAAACAAGTCTCTTTGAGTGGTCTGGCAATCGCGGAACCCAAACAGCATTTTAGATAAAAAATATATATTATTAATAAGAAAAATTAAACCAGATCGCTCAAGGTAAGTGAAGAGTTTTTTTTAAAATAAAAAAAGGAATAATGTTCTGTATTTGTAACAATGTACAAAAAAAATCTGGAGGTTTAATTACATTTGTTTTTCTTGAATTGCTGCTGTTATTTGTTAGAGATCTGGGGGCTGGTTTCACAAGGCACTGCCAGCACTTGGCACAGACTGCTAGCAGGCAAGCTATCTTACTCGTTTTCTCCAAGAAAAGAATTTTAAGATAGAACGAGAAAGCTTAGTAGAAATTCTCTTGGCAAGTCTATATTATTAAAGGAGAACTGTGTCGTCATTTTCTTTATTTTTCTATTTTTTTTTGTAGTGGAAGTGAATTGCATTTAGCAGACTGCTACCTAGAACTTCTTTGTGAAACCAGCCCCTGCTTTGTGAAACTAGCCCCCCAATCACAGTCCAAATAATTCTGACCAGTCCTGGCCCTACTGCTTAGCTGCCTGTGTTTCTTAACCCTTTAAGGTACAAGGGACACGCGTGTCCCACAAATTAAAACGACGCTGGCTTTCTTATTTTTGCAATGAGGTGCACGAAACATCTGGTCATCCAAGTTTTCAGTGTCCTCCTCGTGATGCTCGAGTCGCTCTATTTAAGAAGAAACTGTTTGAAAAAGCAGCGCTCGATTCCTTGTGTACCTTCAGGGGTTAAGTGTTTTTTTGTGAACAATAATATTTTTTGTTTGTTTGTGTTTTCTGGCTTTTATTTATTTTTTTGTACACATTTTAGTTTTTAACTTTCGCTTTTAAAAGTTTAAAGCTTTTTTAATGTTAAAATGGTGTAATGTGGGTTGAAAAGAGTAAGAAGTGAAAGCTTTTACCCTTCAAATGCTTGTCTGTTTTCCAGTGAAGTTGTTCAATCTTGGTTGAATATCCAAAACAGAGCTCTGGTATAATCTAGCCGAGGGGCTGCACTTAAACTGCTTCGTTATTTTATAAACTAGGGGAAAGAACTGGAATTGTAACATATCACTCAATATTTAATTAAAAAAAAACACACCTGGATACTGAGATATTTCTAAAAGCCCTTTAAGTGAAAGGGATCATCTCTATTCTCACCACCAGGTTCTAAAATGTAAAACATATCCTGTGACATGGATGTAGGTTAAAAAGAAAGAAAGGGGTCATTTACATTTTCAGGACTAGGTTGTAAAATGTAAAAACATGGATCTTTGCTTGAAAAACGGGACGGTACTGTTTCATTAAAGTGAAACAGAGATTGTCTGTGTGTTTATTATGTAAGCTGCGGTAATTGTAAATGCTGTGGTACCACTTTAAGGGGGAAAAAAGTCGATGTATCTCAGCTACAAACTAATGGGTATTAACTGGAAAACCAGAATTGCACTAGCTGTTTGAGAAAAGGTCTGGCTGTATTTTCATCCCCAGTGTAAAAATGAATGTTTGACAATGAACTCGGGTCAAGTATTCTAGTGGGATTTTAACTGCAGAATGGGAGAGTACCGGCCCTTTAGACAAAGTGGGGGTTTGTCTGTATTTTCATATCGAGGTTGATAAAATGCCTGTCGCTTCAGTGCTTGCTAGAATCGTGCTATCTGGGAAATGGGACGGTAGCCCTTTAAGAAAACGCTTGTCTGTTATTTTAACACCGTATTTATTGCTAAAAAAAAAAAAAAAAAAAAAAGTCTTATGGGATGTAGACTGGAAATGTATTTAAATTTCTAACTCCCGGATGGGAATGTAATAATAATAATAATAATAATAATAATAATAATAATAATAATAATATGAGGTATTTAAGATGGATTTTTTTTTAAAACGATATACAAACACAGGAGGCCAGTACTACCATAGCTCTTGATAATAAGTTAAGTAAAAATGGTCTCTCTAAACGGTGAATAGTAGAACTGGAAGTTGAGGTGTTGTGTTTTATCATGCGTGTTTGTGGTTTATGTTATTCATATTTTATGACAAGTACAATAATTACGTTTGTTTATTGTTAGCGGCTGATGGGGTTGTGTGTGTGTTTGCGTGGGCGCGCGCGTGTGTGTATCTCGCTCGCTGATTTTGCTTGAGAAATTCTGTTAAAGAAAAATAATAAATCATCTTTTTATTTCTCCTCCAAACCTGTAGTCTGTGTATTTTTTATTTATCGGTTTATTTAAATCGAAGACTCCGTCCCCAAGGTTTTAAAATTCCATTGTTTCTTTATGAAGTCCTTTGAGAAGAGGATACAGTGGAAGCGGTCGTGCGCGTGTCACGCTTCACATATTTTTTGCATAGATCTTGAGACCAGCTTATCCTGAGTGTCATGAAACTTGGAAGTAACATCATTGAACTTGAATTGTTGTATGTCTCCCTTACATCTGTGCATATATCTGAAGAAGCGTTTATCCAGCTGGCAGGAAACTTGGTAGGAACATTATTAGCATTATTTTTGTTTTTATTTAAATGTCAGACCTCTTTATCCCAGGCGACTCATACAGGAGTCACAGGGCAGCACAGACAGGGTTACAATGCAAGCTTCATATTTAAACACAGTGTAGTTTACAGTCAGTGCAGATAATAATAACACTGCTAAAATGCAGTATAAGATGATTCTTCAGAATATCGGATCCTAGGGATATAGCGGGGTGTCTGCAAGGGATAGGAGGGTTTAAGCAGAAGGGTTTAAAGACGGCTTTTCTGAATCGCCGTGTCACTTCAGAGCAACAAGTCAAATCCTGGAGTGAGGAATGTGCTAACAAGCAGCTGGGCCGAGATTCAGAGAGAGAAAGAGAGAAAAGAAAGAAAGTCCGCGCACTCCTCCGTTTGAAGCTCGTTAAAGCGATCGTTCTTTAATTGCCCCGCTCTTTCTTTTCATTCTCCGTTCCTCGCTCTGTCTCTCATCTTTGTCTTTTTGTGAGCGTTTCAACGCCCCCCCTGCCCTTCGTTTAAACCTCATTAACTGAGATTAGCCTCTGCAGAGGCGACAGTCCTGCCTGACAGGTATAGAAACGCATGACGCGGGTGAAGGTCCGTGTTCTGCATTTTCTCCCGCAGCATTGCATCTTGTGTTTTGTTGCATTATTTGCACACACTGATGAAAGCAGTGGCCGAAACGTTTGCCTTGTAGTTTTACACAATCTACGATTATTTTTTTTAATGCTCCCGCTGTTTATTTGAGCATTTGCCAGCGTAACTACACTTAGACACCCTTCATCGCTGTTTTACACCATTACCGAGATAATCTGCAAATATTGAAATCTCAAGCTGCGGGAACACGAAGCCACGTTTTCAGGAGCAGCGGCTTGAAACCTGATCCCAGGAGATTTGAGTTCTGCAGCTAGAGGTAAGACCCACCATTAGACACGGGCTCTGTGTGTGTGTGTGTGTGTGTGTAAGACAGATAGACATTCAGACTCTGCATTACATTAATTATTAAGTTACATGAGCTATATACATTTGTGTGTATGTATCTTAGTCTCTCTGTGTGTGGATACAGCCAAACTATGTATTTAATTAACTAGATGTATTAATTTAAATGAGATTTTAAACATTAGTATGTATGTATCTTAGTCTCTGCGTGTCAAGACGGGTAAACAGTCAGAATATGTATTCAATTAATTAGATGTGTGGAGTTAAATATATACATGTTTGTGTATCTGCGTATTTACATCAATGCTCACTCAAGTCCCACTAACAATTTAATTGGCTGGCTTTCTCAAATGTGCTCTTTATGAAGTGCATTAAAATCAGATTTGTAGGCTTGTCTCTCTCGAGCTCTGTCTGTCTATGTGTTTTTAACCGTACAGGATGTAAAGATCTAGCTTTTTTGCATCTCTCTCTCTCTCTCTCTCTCTCTCTCTAATGAACTAATTTTGCTTCATGAAGTCGAATGAAACCTGCTGAATAATGTTACATTAACATATTGAATTTACACACCGCCGCTTTGGAGTTTTCCCCCATATACTTAAAACATTTCAAAATCTAACATGAAATACTACTGTACTATTATGGCTTCCGGTACACTTTTGTGATTTTATCATTTTGTAGTGTCTTTGATCACATGCTGTTAAATAAAATATTTAAATTATGTTCATATAGTTTTTTTCATTATGTCTCGATCCTAAAGGTGATGCAAAACCTTTGTCCATAGCTGTGTGATGATCTAACAAGTATCACAGGTGCTGTCCGAGCAGATTCGCTTTAATTAGACCGCAGTCTTCTAACCCTTGCAGGTCCTGCTGCCACCCGCTGTCCCTGAGCGAACTCTGACCCCGCCGTCCCCACGGTGATGATGACGTCACAGCGAGGGGGAAGCGCCCGGGACCTCTTCACCTTCGTCACGGCCGCCTCGTCGCACATCATGAGAGCGCTGCAGAGACCGAGAAGAATCAGACCCTCCAAGAGACGCGTGAACCACCGGAGATTCCTGCACAATCAAATCCACAGGCAAGCGAGAACCGTCCTCCTGCCGGAGAGCACCATGCTGGGTCTTGAGCACACGCAGCGGGGCGGTGCTGTGGGATGCACTGGTGGGACGGATTCTGTACCCCTGTCTGTGAGATGAGATGAGTTTGAAAGCTCTAGAACCACGCATGCAGATGAGCCCGCCTCTCTATTGCACAGCGGTTAAGGCACTCGCTTGAGCTTACAAAGATTTCCAATTCGATTTAAAGTCTGAACGTTTTAAAATGTGTTGAATCCCAATGTTTTAAACTCTTAAGAAGGTGAATGGAAGGCCTGAGAGACTCTTGCTTCTCCTGCTCGTGTGTATTGATAAGGATTGTGACCGTGACAGTGGCAATGTCATTTTAATTGTTTTGCAGGAAGTACGCTGAAATTGAAGCAGCCAATCGGCAGCTGGCTTCCTCCATCCTGTCGCAAGCTGGGGTGGGGCTTCCTGTAGGGCACACCCACTCCCCTCCCCCTGCAGATCTCGGTCAGTCAGAGAGGTTGAACCAGCGAGGTATGGAATGCAAGGAAAGCACTTTAATATTGACTGGCACCAATGCTCAGCGTTTCTTGTGCATTTCCACTCATGCTACTAATTGAAATATGAAATTATAAAAGTCTCCCCATTGTAAAAGCACAGCACAGTGTGATGAAGCACAGTGAAAGCATGGTAAAGCACAGGGAAGCAGAGAGGTATGGTGAAGCATAGGGAAGCATTGTAAAGCACAGAGAGGTATGGTGAAGCATAGGGAAGCATTGTAAATCACAGAGAGGTGTGGTAAAGCATAGGGAAGCATTGTAAAGCACAGAGAGGTCTGGTAAAGCATAGGGAAGCATTGTAAAGCACAGAGAGGTCTGGTAAAGCATAGGGAAGCATTGTAAAGCACAGAGAGGTCTGGTAAAGCATAGGGAAGCATTGTAAAGCACAGAGAGGTCTGGTAAAGCATAGGGAAGCATTGTAAAGCACAGAGAGGTATGGTGAAGCATAGGGAAGCATTGTAAAGCACAGAGAGGTATGGTGAAGCATAGGGAAGCATTGTAAAGCACAGAGAGGTATGGTGAAGCATAGGGAAGCATTGTAAAGCACAGAGAGGTATGGTGAAGCATATTAAAAAAAACAAACCATGGTAAACATGCATAGTATAGTAAGCATGGGTGCTACTCAAATATTGGCATTCTATTGTATTAACAATGGAATAGCTGGTAAATTCAAAGGTATAAAACTCCACTAATTAACGGGGATTTCAATCTCTTTCAGGAGGAAGTAGAGTACAGAACCTGCCAGTTAGCAGCGACCTGGCAGACACCCCAAAAGGAATCACTGGTGCCAACTCAGGGCTCAGGGGGAGCCCCAAAACAGATTTAGAGAGTGTGGAGGACAGCCCAAGAAGAGACCACTGGAAACACAGAGGTGTACCAGACTCTGAACATACAGAGGAACGAAGTGTGGGTTTAACCTGTGGGTTCAACAGCGGCAGCTCCACAAACACACGTTTCAGGGATTCAAAAGGCACCCCAAAGCCAACTTCTAGGAGTACATTTAATATTGACAGCGTGAGGAACAGGTGTATCGCAAAACACAGAGCTGGAGGATCCGTGGACAAAGCCAGATGCATATCGAAAAGTTTGTTGAAAAAAGAGAAAGGTTTGACTGATAAAATGATGGGTGTGACTTTGGAAGGACAAGAACATTTGGAGATTTACCCCAAATGGGTTTGCCTTGAGAACTCAGGCTTGGCACGTCCTGAAAACCAGAGGAATGTGGCGAATGCGTCCGACTACACCACCCAAGAATGGACAGCTGCTGAACAACCCCCTGATCAGAACTTAGAAGAGGGGTCCCCGATGAAATTAAGCAGGGTGGCCCCAAGTTTTGGGACCGCGAAGTTGGGACCCGTTTCAGAATGGGGCAGCTGTGGTTTGGGGTTCTATGTGATGGGAGATGGCACTGAATGTGACACAGACCCCAGACAAAGGGGAGAGGGGGCATTTGAATCTCAACGGGGTTTAATGGGGTTTCAGTCGGGTAACTTGGAATTCAACATGGGAGCGTGGGACCAAAACAACGGTGACTGGGAGACTCTGTGCGGTGTCGACGGTGGGCAAAGTGTTTCTCCCAGTTTTAGCAAAGAAAACTGGAGTGCTGGGGTTCCCCAAAACCAGTTACTGACCTCCACAAAGGGGTCAGAAGGACGTCTAGACTATGAGATTGAAAGCCCCAATGATTTAGAACATGAACTCTTGCCCGTATGCCCCTCCTCCTTTCTGGGTGTGGCCGAATCATTCCCCGCCCCTCAGTCTCAAGCTCCCTGTCCCTTTGATCAAATTCCTCTTGCTGAGGAGGAGGGTCTGTTTGATGACATCACAGCCCCAGCGGGTGCCTATTGGCTTTCAGGAATCTCCATCGTATCCCATGATTTCTTGCAGGGCCCAGAGAAGGTAACAGACTTTCTTTTCCCGCAGAATCAGTTGATCTCTGCGCCGCACAACATTTTCACAAATCAGAAATGCCGGAGTCCAGAGCAAATGGCCCTGAACCCTCCTTGTGATTCCTCGGAAGGCGGGATCTCCCAGGGTGCTTTGCGGCAGATCATGCCTAATGCAACGGTTTGGAGTTCTGAGAAACTGGGCACAGTTACCCACAGTTCCTTGCAGCAACAATGGCCTTCCCATGCTGTACTGCAGCCTTGTCCACAAAACGTGACCACTGGGATTACCCAGAATTCTCTAGAGAGAAACTATGGTGAACTCTTGCGCCACATATCTCAGAATGCTGGTGGGTGGTGTCAAAACAAAATAGATGTGTTCTCTACTCATGATTTCTTGGGAACAGAAATCCCCCTTCAGCCATTGCATAAGCAGCACAGAGCCGGCCACTCCCATAATGCCCCTGTCTCCTGGACGGATGCCATTTCTCACAATGCACTTTTCAATAATAATAATAATAATAATAATAATGATTGTGATCAGGTGACCCTGGAAGTCAACTATGATGATGATGGTTGGTTTGACTTCAATGAATTCCGGGACCTCAGTTATCCCAGATAATCAATCAATCAATCAATCAATCAATCAATCAATCAATCAATCAATCAATCAATCAAATGTCTATCTCTCTCTATCTATCTGTTTAGCTGTCTCTCTATCTATATGCCACCATATGAAGTTTTTTTCCTTCTTTTCTTATAAATTTAGTCGTTGCCAATGATTTTTACCCCAGTTTTCTCCCCAGTTTGGAATTGCCAATCGTGTTATTATTAATTCTGGTTCACCCCTGCAACCCCCCCGCCGACTCGGGAAACGGAGGCTGGAGCACGCGTCCTCCGAAACGTTGCGCGGTGAACCGTGGATTGCCCTGCCGACCTAATCCCTCTCTACCCGCGGCGGCGCTCGGCCAATTGTGGGCCGCCCCCTAGGAACCCCCAGTCACGGTCGGCAATGACATAGCCTGGATTTGAACCTGCGGTCTCCAGGCTGTAGGGCGCATCCTGCACTCCACGTGGAATGTCTTTACTGGATCCACCACTCAGGAGCCCCACTCTGTGTTTTCCTGTCTGTCTGTCGATCCCAGCCCCCAAAATGCATTTAAAAAAAATAGAATTCAGTGGTAAGTCATTTGTGAATTTGTCATTCAATTATTTTACTAGTAATTCCATAATTTAGTGGAGATGTTTATATTATATATATATATATATATATATATATATATATATATATATATATATATATATAATCCAATGTATAAATTCAATTATCTGGTAATGTCTAATATATTTATTTATTTATTTATTTATGTATGTATGTATTTATTTATTAATTTATTTATTTATATATTACTTAGCACTTGCAAATATGAACTGCATAAAACAACCATTTTAAAATTCTGTTTACAGTTTAATAAAAATGCTTGTCAAATCGAGTCTGGCTTTTGTTGGAGAGGCTCACGTTTTGCCGAGGTGGGCTGTGGTATGTGGGGTGACGTCTCCACCTTGTGGGGAACATGAAGAGGTTGGACAGACTATTAGAAAGCCTTGCCATGCTTTATATAAAGGATATAAATGACCAATCTCGAGGTGTTCTAGCACATCTGCACACTGCTGTGCAGGACTCCGTAGTTACACAGATTGACAGACAGACAGTCAGTCCCAGGCAGGCATGTGGGTTTAACAGCCCTGAAACAATATTGTACCTATCCTTAGATTCCTTGAAAGTTAAACCAAAGTTTCTTTTTCAGAAAAAATTGTATAATTTCAACCCCTCCCCCTGCCACCCCCCCCAATTCCACTCAACTACTCCCCTCGACCCAGCCCGGCTCCTCCCCTCGACCCAGCCCGGCTCCTCCCCTCGACCTCAGCTCTGTTTACACACTGCAGAAGACGTCTGTCTCATCCTTCTCATCTCTCTCTCTTCCTCTTTCTCACTGGGTTTTAACAAATAGATGTACTGTGTGAGGGGACAAGCAAGAACTACAGCCAGGGCTAAACGTTTTGCGTCACCCTATAGAATGAACTCATTTTGCTTCATAAAGTCAAATGGAACCTGCTGAATAATGTTACGTTAACATATTGAATTACATACCAGCGCTTTGTGGTTTCCCAAATACTTAACCAAAAACTGACAACAATTGAAAAATGCGACATTTCTAAATCTAACATGAAATACTACTGTGCTACTATTATGGCTTCCGGTAGACTTTTGCGATATCGTTTTGTAGTTTCTTTGATTACATGATGTTAAATAAAAGATCAAAATTATGACCATATAGTTTTTTTTTTAATGATGTCTCAATCCGATAATTCTAGGTAATGCAAGTCTTTTGACTGTAGCTGTACACAGACACACACACACACACACACACACACACATACACACATCCAGACAGATTTACAGTTCCGGAGCTGCTCAGTATTTTGTTAGTACAGGGCTGTCTGTGTTCGCTTGTGTAACCTCTGGCCTCTTGTGGTTTGCAGAGCCAGGGCCTCGACTGCTTGTGGCGGCTGACAGGGAGGTGTGAGGACTGGGCACGAGGTGAGAGACAGGCTGGGGGTCACAGCGCTGGCAGAGAAGCGGCTCTGTTTTTAAGATACCTGAAAATGGCATCTAACTGAAATGGCAGAGAAATAAAAAGACGTACTGCAGTATCCACACGGGTCAGTTATTTCCAAAGCTTAGAACTAGTCCAGGACACACAGATTCAGTGGTGCAGTGCAGCCAGAACTCACATCTCGCATTATAATAATAGTCAACCTGAGTCACATGACTCCCATCTCCCGTACCGCTGTCTGATTCAATCAGTCAGCCCTCAGATGCAATGAAAAGAGAACAAGGAACTTCTTTTAGTACCAGCTACTTCTTTAAGAAGGTTACAAATTCAACGCTGATGAAGACGACAGTGACAGACAGGGCATCGACTACGACTGGGACTCTTAAGTGGGCAGCGATCATGTCCTCTGTGTCTCTCTGTTGACTGTGCTGACTCCACCTTGTCTATCTCAGAGAGAGGGAGAGAGAGAGCGTGCAAGATAGTGATAGAGGGAGAGAGAGAGTGTGCGAGAGATTGATAGAGGGAGAGAGAGAGAGCGTGCGAGAGAGTGATAGAGGGAGCAAGTCTCTCTCTTTGATTTCTGAGCTCCCTGTGTTTACCTCGGAGTCAGCCGGGCCTGGTCTGACTCGCAGCAGCAGGGGGCTTTCCTGGAAGCTCTCCCCACCTGTTCCAGCCACAAACCAAGTTGAAACAGAGGAAGGGAGGGGGGGAGAATTCTTGACGTGGCACGGTCAGTAAAAGAGAGAGAGAGAGACAAACAAGTCGATTTTGTGAATTTGATATAATATTTTCCAAATATGATTGCGGTCCTGCATGTAGCGTTGGCTGAATAAGTGCTTGCAAAGCGTTCTATTGGCTTTGCAGATGAAACAGAATGTATGAAGTCCGCTAAGTGAACACAGACGGGCTGTTCTGCAATGAATTACAAGCCAGTCTGTCTCAGCATGCAGCTGGCTTACTTTACAAACCCTCTCTCTTTCTCTCTCTCTCTCTCTCTCTCTTTCTCCCCTCTCTCTCTTTGCTCTCTTTCACTCCTTTCCCTCTTCTCCTTCTCTCCCCATTCCCTATCCCCCCCCCTCCCCTTTTTTTTTCTGGACTGTTCATCCCTTCTCCCTCCCTCTCCCCCCTCTCTCTTTCAGGACGCTGTCTCTCTCAGTGTGAAGTCGGCACAGTTTACACAACCTCCCTGTTCTCAAACCACAAACTCTGCGCCTGCCTGAAAAATAATATCTGTCCTGCGTCAGAGAGCTGAGCCCTCGCACGCCAAGCACTCTCCCCTAACACCTCTCCCCTTCACTCCAGAAAAAAAAGCACGCGTACCAGCCAGCTCCTTATCAACCAACCAACCAGTCAATCAATCAATCACTCAACCAGTCAGTCAGTGAATCAGCCGATCCATCAATCTACAGCAGGGCTGCCTAGTCAATCATGAACTTGGATGGCCATTCCATTCCATTCCACTCCAGGTTTGTTTAACAGGTAAAATGACATCATGAACTACCTCAGGGTCTGGATAGATGGAGGCTTATTTAATTGGTTCAGTTAAACGATTTAGAACCGGGTTTCGGAACAAAGACCAGGATTGGAAGGGCCAGCTTCGGGCAGCCCTGCGCTACAGTATCTATCTGTCTGGCTGTGTCTGTGCGGGGAAGTTCGGCTGGGCAAATATTTCCACACCTGGTTCCCAGTCTGACTCACACTAACACTGGCTGAGAAGAAAATATATCCAGTGAAACAGCATAGGCTTTTCCAACCCCGATCTGAGCTTGAAGGAGACAGTGAAGCCTGCTTCTGATTTATCCACAGGGCTTGCACTCTAGTCCGAGTGCAGCTTTCTTATGAAGCTGCTTGTGTTTTGAGGACAAACCCTTTGGCCGTAGCTGTAGACGGGCACTTCCACGTTCCTAACATCTGATTTCTTACTTATTTAATTCAACATTCTCTATTGCTGTAGCTGCTTAAAGATCATTAGTTGCTATGCAATGCCTTTCTGTAATATTTAACATGTTACAAAAAGGGATGACTCTTCCATATGTGAACAGACAGCTATAAGAAGTGCCAGAAGCAGACAGACACGCAGACAGTCACGAGGACAGACAGACTGATGGAGACGTGATTAATGTCCCACAGGTTTGGCTTTGTCCCTCAGCTGGGTCTGGTTATTGTTTAAAAATAAACTCCAGGGTTCTGATGTGCTGCTCTGCTGTGCTGTGAGAGAGGTCTGGGAGCCCCGCTGAGCACTTTGAAGAGAGAAACCCGAGCCCTCGCACTTTGTCAGGAGAGGGGTGGACAAGAGCAGAGAGATGGAGGGGGGAGAAGAGGAACAAGGGGAGAGGTTGGGAGGAAAATGGGTGAAGGAGAGTGGAGAGGACAAGAGCAGAGAGAGAGGGTGGAGGGGAAGGAGGAAAAAGGGGTTAAGGAAGAGGGCAGACAGTGAGGGAGGAGCTGGAGTTTTCTTGCTCGGATGCTTCTTCTCTTACTTTCACTCTGTTTTTCAGATCATTGTTTTTGGATGAGGGGAGGTATTCCCAAAACTGATGTCGCAGTGTACGTACTGTCTGTGTGTGCGTCTCTCTCTCCCCTCCCCCTTCCACCTTCTTCCCCTCTATCCCTCCCCCTCTCCCTCTCTCCATCCCTCTGCCTCGCTCCCTCTCCCGCCTCTTCTCTTCTACGGGTTGTAAATGACTAGACAGCAATCATCTGCTTTTGTAATTTGTGAAACAGAAATGCTTCATAATGCTCCTCGCTTCTACAGGGCGGTTCATAATTTTCGTACAATTGGCAGAGATGCCTTTACTAGTCTTTGAGTTATCTTTCTGAGACTGCTGTAAACGCTTACATATTTCAGAATTACAATATTGAAGTTTTTTTACAGCAGCGATTGTATGAGTGTGCATTTCAGTATGACAGACAGGTTCAGACTTTACAGCTCTGGCCAAAAGCATTGCATCTCCCTATAGAATGAACTCATTTTCCTTCATAAAGTCGAATGAAACCCTTTGAATAATTAATTACACACCGCTTTGTAGTTTTCCATATGCTCAATACAAAACTGACAAAAAAAATTGAAAAATCTGCCATTTTCGAAATCTAACTTGAAATACTACTGTACTACTGTTATGGCTT
Source organism: Huso huso (assembly GCA_036884735.1). NCBI lineage: Eukaryota > Metazoa > Chordata > Actinopteri > Acipenseriformes > Acipenseridae > Huso > Huso huso. Next base: position 64,101 of record CM072704.1, read on the forward strand.
CCGGTAGACTTTTATGAGTTATCATTTTGGAGTTTCTTTGATTACATGATGTTAAATAAAATATCTAAATTCTGTTCATATACTTTTTGTTTTATCATGTCTCAATCCTAAAATTCTAGGTGATGCAAAACTTTTGGCCAGAGTTGTAGGTCAGTTTGAACTTCAGGAGTCTGGATCAGTGAGTCTACTGTATGTGTGTGTGTGTGTCATATATATATATATATATATATATATATATATATATATATATATATATATATATATATATATTAAAAAGCTTTGGATAACAACCACAGGGTCCCTTCTCCAGGGTAAGTGTGTTTTTCATATTTGAAACATCGTAAAAGAACAACTTGTTCTGGGTATTAAATGACAGAGTTTTCTTAAGTAATGTGATTTGAGTAGTCATCACACCCTGCAGAGTGTTTAAAATACTGAATCCTGAAGCAACCTGTGGCCTCAATACAGCTCTCTTGTCTCTTAGTTACTGAGTGATACTTTTTAGTCTGGTTTAAAAAAAAAAAAAAAAAAGGCTACGGCTAATCTGATTACAGTAATCTGATTACACTTTTCAGTAATCTGTAACTTTTTTGCTAGTGTTTATAACCTCTTATAATGGACATAGTCTGTCTGCGTGTCTTTTCAGGTCTGGTTGTCTTTCTATGCCTCTCTCTCTGCCTGTCTGTCCGTCTCTCTCTGTCTGCCTCTCTCTGTCTGCCTCTCTCTGCCTCTCTCTCTCTCTCTCTGTCTCTCTGCCTCTCTCTCTGTCTGCCTCTCTCTCTGCCTCTCTGCCTCTCTCTCTGTCTGTCTGTCTGTCTCTCACTCTCTCTCTCACTCTCTCTCTCTCTCTCTCTCTGTCTGTCTGCCTGTCTCTCTCTCTGTCTGTGTTTATATGTCTGTCTCATCAATCATCATTCATTTTGTTTGTTGTTATTGTTTATAACCACTTCCAGTACATCCACTCATAACGTAACCCTAAATTAAAGAGTTCCCCTCTTTTAAACAGGGAGCGGGTCTGTGATCATGTCACAAGTGCTGATAAGAGGTAAGGGAATGGATTGCTGTATTTCAATGTGTGAGTTACTGTGTGTTTGTCAGCATTAATGTTTTGGATACAGTTGTGCTCTGTCTGTGTGAGTCAGTCTGTGAGTGTGTGTGTGCATGTGCATGAGTCAGTCTGTGTGTGTGTCTCTGTGTGTGTGTGCATGCGTGTGCGTGTGTGAGTCAGTGTGTGTTCCAGCCTAGTCCAGCTGTCTGTGAGACTGTGTGATTCTGCTCTTATAAGGACAGAGAGAGACTGAACAAGTGTGGACCCCAGCTGAGACAAGAATCTGAAATACTGACCAGAGAGAGAGAGAGAGGAGTGAGGGAGGGAGGAGAGACAAAAATAAAATGACATTTAGAAATCTAATATGAAATACTGTGCTACTATTATGGCTTCCAATAGACTTTTGCAATATAGTATTGTAGTTTATTTGATTACATGATGTTAAATAAAATATATCAATTACTGATATATTTACATTATAGATTTATAAAATTCTAGGTGATGCACAATGTTTGGCTTCAGTTGTAGGTCTCCCGGTGGTCTCCTGGAACCAGTGTTCAAGCCACTGGTCCTGAAAAAGTGTCTCCGTGACCCCAGTGCTTTAGAGAAGAGAGTAGATGCAATGCTGTACTTTGTAATGAAGAATGAGAGAGGAAGAGGGAGGGAGGGACATACCGGTCCCAGCAGGGTGTGAGGAATTTGAACACATACCTGGCATGAATACGCTAAGAGAGAGAAGGAGAGGGAGAGGGACAGGGGTAGGGACGGGAGGGGTAGGGAGGAAGGGATGGGAGGGGAGAGGGAGGGAGGGAGGGTGGATGGGATGGGAGAGGGAGAGGAGGGAGGAAGGAAGGGATGGGAAAGGGAGAGGGAGGGGTAGGGAGGAAGGGATGGGAGAGGGACAGGGGTAGGGAGGAAGGGACGGGAGTGGAGAGGAGAGACAGGTGCTTAAATGATGACTAGTAAAACAATTGATTATTTAGAGATAAAAAAAGAACTAGAGAGGGAAGGAGTGGAGAGATAGACCCGGTAATTGAAAATTGACAGACAGCTAAAGGGAATTAGAGAGAGGGAGAAGATAGATCGAAAACTGACGTAGAAAGGAGGTCGGAAATCACATAAATATACGATTTTATTGGCCGGTTTGACAGACGTGATTAGCGCTACCTTCTCTTGTCCAAGATTAGTGCCAATCGGGGGGTCAGTGGAACCAGCAGATATAGATACATTTATGCATCATACAATAGATACATAGATAGGAAACTCCACGTGGTAGAATTACACACGCAATGACTGGAAGGAATGCAATGGAACGGATGTTCCAGATAGCAGCGTTACTATTGACGTTGTAGCCAGTCCGATCAGTTCAGAGGAGAGAAAAGGGAGTGGGGGAGACAGGTGAAAGAGAGAGAGAGGGGGTGAGGAGGGAGGGAGGAGTGGCTACAGAAAGAAAGTAAAAAAAGGAAAGAAAAGGGAGAGGAAAGAGGAGAGCTGACAAGGCGGGTTAGGATAGAAAGAGAAGGAAAGAGGGAGAGAGAGGGAGGGAGGTAGAAAAGGGGTGGGAGACCGAAGGACAGGAGAGGGAGGGGTGAAAGAGAGAGAGACGTTGAGAAGGAGAGTGGAGAGAGAGAGACAGAGAGTGTCTGGTGTACACTGGAGATTTGATAAAAGTACAGCCGCCTTGCAGGCTACGGTAAGGACAAGTTCCCGTGTCGCTCGTCTTCTGGGAACGCGTTATAATATTTCTTTTCTCGGTTTGCCACGGTGTGGTTTGTATTTAAGATTGAGACTCTAGACGAGAAGCAGACGAGACTCAAAGGTGCGCTTTGGGCAAAAGAAGAAAAAATGAGATTTTAACTTCAGTAGGAAAAAAAATTCCAAACGGCTTTGGAGATGAAGAGTTTGGAGATTTAATAACAAAAAGTAATACTTCAAAGGAATATATATATATATATATATATATATATATATATATATATATATATATATATATTTTTTAACAATTTCAATATGTTTGTAATGGAGTCATTTTTTAATATATTTGTTATATATTTGTTTTAATTCAAGCGCATTTTAAAGATCGCCGGGGACGATTCTGAAGTTTGACAGACGATGCTATTCGATGGTACATCACTGGACTGGGTGCATTGTAACGGATGAAGAATGGTCTTTTATTAGAAATAAATGGAAGTGAATATTGACAAATCTCCCAGATGTTTTAGGTAAGCCCGTTGCTTTAGAACGCCCCTTGTTTATATAGTAATTGACGCTTAAAGGCCGGTATATTTCGATACTTTTACCAGCAGACAGTACCGCTAGAAGAAGTATCCTTCAGAATATATCGGGCTTACAGTGTAAAATGTAATTATATTGTGTGCAGTTATTAACAGGCTTCTGGTATTAAAGGAAACACAATGCGTTAAATGTCTTATTATGGTGTCGCATTTAACACACATTTGAAAACAAACGACGTTGTCTTAACTGACAAATTAATTGTGTTCAGGTTGTAATATTTATGAATGTATCGTTAGTATATGAAATATAGAATGGGTTGTTCATATTAGGGACACGTTGTCACGTTTGTTTTTTGGTAAATATGTTGCTTTATAGAATATAGGACGGTTTACATTGTGTTTGTTTGTTTTACTAATATAAATATATTGCTACGATTTGTTAGTTTTTGTAACTATAATAATTCGTTGACAAAACGCCTATGAAAGCGCGTTCCTGTGTTTATACACACCGTTGATTTCTCTGGCTACATAGATGTAGGATAAGTTTCAAATATAAAACAAAAAATGTTCAAAATAGCTTTGCACAGTTAGATGCGTCATCTTCAGAGCTGCATCGTAAAGATATTAATTAAATTACAGAGGGAGTAGTTTATATATAGTAGTATTTATATATATATATATATATATATATATATATATATATATATATATATATATATATATATATTACTGTTTATTTACATAACCGATAAAATACATAACAGCAATATTTAATAATTAATAATTTAGGAGGCTGTGTGATCCAGTGGTTAAAGAAAAGGGCTTGTAACCAGGAGGTCCCCGGTTCAAATCCCACCTCAGCCACTGACTCATTGTGTGACCCTGAGCAAGTCACTTCACCTCCTTGTGCTCCGTCTTTCGGGTGAGATGTAGTTGTAAGTGACTCTGCAGCTGATGCATAGCTCACACACCCTAGTCTCTGTAAGTCGCCTTGGATAAAGGCGTCTGCTATATAATAATAATAATTACACGCCTTTTCCGGTCCTTTTTGAACACAAACTCATACAGTATGATTCACACAAATACACATTGGTTCAGTTTTCTTCTATTTGAATTATATTGCCCTTTTAAAAAAGCCTTGTACTGTAAACATACCTATAAAACCAAAGCGCGTTAAACCACGCAGCTGGTCCGTGAAGCAGTAAACACGCATCGTGTTATCTGAATTTGTGTTTTGTTTTTATAGCAGAACAACACCGCATTTATTCAGAAGTGTTTTCCTTGAACACGAGTTGCGTTATAAACCTTACCCACAAACTCTGTAATACCTAATCAAATACACGATGACTGTGTTTTATTTTAACACGCCGTAACTTTCTGCACAGTGCAGAAATGCGTTAGAGAATAACTCGAAACTCAGACGGCGCTGGGGTGTTAGTCCTGTGGATCTCTAAAGGGACCCACGTGAATGGACGGCGTTAGATGGAAAGCGTTGTCAGACTTTTCAATATTCAATATTTCTGCTCGTATGGATCTTGTTTGCTTGCATGGAGTGGAATAAAATACAAATGTGGAAATTTTTCAACAGCTTTGTCGTGGTGGAGAGTTTTCTTTTAACATTAAAAAATAGTATAGTTTTATATTTTTTATCAGTAAAGCGTATTTCTTTTTTATTAGTGGGATTTTATGAAATATAAATTCTAAATCATCCTAGAACCGGTATGATTTTAAATAAATGAGGTCCTGGATGAATAACAATTCACTTCACACTTTGAATCCCAAATTACGATTTTTTTTTTTTTTTTTAGGTCAACAAAATGCATGCTGTAAGTGCGCGTCATTTCGGGGGCTGCATTATCAGTCTCTCATGACATTTTAAACTGTAACAAAATGCCGTATTTTTATTCTACATGTATCTTAATATCATGTGTTTTTTTTAAAGTTTTTTAAGTTACAATGTTAGTGTAAAATACGTTTAAAAATTATGTAGGTCTACTTTAACACGGAAATATACATTAAAAATTATCTACACATTTTATGAAGTCAATATTAAGATAAATCTTAACAATACGGTTTTGTTTTTTTACAGTGTAATAAAATATGAATACTCTTCTTACTGGAGGAGAAGGGATTTGCGTGAACGTTTCCTTGACTGAATACTTTGCCTCTGAGTTCATGGTTTCCGGTTGGTTTCACGCAGCTGGATATCAGCATGCTAATCTGGTGTTATTTTAGGTAAGACTGCGAGTATAGGGTTTGTGAAACTATAGCCGCTAGTGTCAGTACCCGATCTGATTAGAATCAGTCGATTGAATGCGACGTTATCAAGGATAATCATCCCATAGGAATGGACCAGTAGGTACCTGCTAGCCTCCCAACAGGTGGAGTCGGTCCGGATCAAGCGCTTTAATGGACGTTGGGAATAGTAGCCGATAGAGGGCGCTAACAAGCGGTGTTGTAATAATAGTAACCGTTTAATAGTAACGCAGTTAGTTTTAGGGGTAGAGATTAGGTTTAAGGGTAGAGATTACGTCGGTGGTAGACATTGGGTGTATGGGTACAGGGTAGATTTAGGGGTTAGGAGGCTAGCAGGTACCTACTGGCCCATTTCTATGGGATGATTTTGCTTGATAACGTCCCATTGAATCGATTGATTCTGATCAGACCGACTGGTAAGGAGGTCCACTTCTGATCTCTCTGTGTGTGTGTGTTATCGTTATGGATACATGTTGTAGTGCATTAGACCACAATTAAAAAAAACAATGCATTGATTAACTGGAATGTGTTGTAAAGTAATGACCGGACACCGATACTCTGCAACGGGTCTGAGAGTGAAAAACACAAAACACACCTACGCGCTCGCGCTTCGTGACAATGGTAATTGTCTTCCGGTATTGGAATTGCACTAAGCAGCGTCATCGTTCTATTGTAGCCAGGGTCATTTTGTGGTTCATTATTTAGTGCGGTGTCAACGCTCGCAGATTAACGAAACGAGACTTCGTGGTTTTAATTAAGATCCTCTGTCCAGCTTGATTTACAGCATAGAACCTTTTAACAAAATCAAATCAAGTCGGCAGGTCTTTAAAAAAAAACAACACATCAATCCAAACGGGACAGGCTCGCTCCTGCATTTCACTAGAAGCGATTATCACGAGGAAATCATCTGCTGCCGGCCGTAAGAGAAAGAGAAAGGGGCTCGAGTGGATCGATTCACAGATAATATACCACGCAGCCGTGTGCAGTTACTAGAACACCAGTCCCCCGTGGCTTCTGTAGTTTTGATTCGTGGTGCGTGTGAAATCAAAACACTGGAACTGGGAATCTTGAAGAAACTCGTCAAAATAGGCAAATTAGTGATCGCCTAATTTAATCGCGTTGATGTTAACAATAATACCAGATAGTGTATTTATTTATTTATTTATTTTTGCATGAGATTGCATTAAAACACCTTCATTATGTCCACTTAATATTTAATATTTATATATATATATATATATATATATATATATATATATATATATATATATATATATATGTGTGTGTGTGTGTGTGTGTGTGTGTGTGTGTGTGTGTGTGTGTTTGAATGAGGGGAATAATGTAAAAAATAATTATTGCCCAGAATTTCTTTTGTAAAAAAAAGACAAATTGCAAATGTATTTTCAGGACGGAAAGTCACAATAAAATAGGACATTGTTGGTTAAAATCAATAAACTGTAATGCAAAAAACAGCCCCTTGTACAAATCATTAATGAAAGTGACGTAAGTCCGCGTGCTTGTGTTTTATTAGAGTGACAGCACGTCTCGGAATTGTGGTTTAAATGGTGGGTTTTGTGTTAATGGATGTTTCTCGAGATCTGTTTAGCTTTGAAGTTATTTTATGTTTTTAATAGCCCTAAATACAGCTGCATTGTATTACGTGTATATTTTAACATTCAACACAATCAGAAAACGTTAAAAAATGTAAAAAAAAAAAATCGAAATGTTTTATGAAAGTAGCTGTAGAATCATCATAGGTCTTACCTGTTTCGCTGTTGCATTGGCTGTACGGGTCTCAAATGTGCAGTTTTGAAAGAAACGCACAAACAAGCATTTTCATGTTAAAACACGCTATCTCATCCTACTACATAGGTTCAAGAAAGTTCTCAGTTTGTATGCTTTATTTCAGTTTGTCTGTTATACTTCCTGGGTCAGCAGTGTCCTCTGGGTAATAGCATGCTTCAGGCACGCGCATTGATCAGTTTCCACCGGCACCGTTGAGTGTAAACGACTGACCTGTGGAGGCCTTCAATTAAAAACACGACATGCATTCATTTCATCCTTTTCTTCTTTAAGTAATCTGACATTTTGAAGTAAAATGCTTTGCTATCATTGGTGTTCATTTTATTTATGGCTGTGAAAGCACAGAGCAGATTTATGGTTCGCTGTGCGGTAACAACTTTGATCAAATATGTGAGGGTGGCGTTCTGTCACACACGTGAGAATGGACTAATGGTCTAACACACTAACGACAAAGCCATGAGTCTTATATTGCATGTCAGGCCATTCTCTCAAGCGTATGGGGAAAAAAAGTTAATTTAATACATCTGATGTGTCATTTTCCATATATATATATATATATATATATATATATATATATATATATATGGCCAACACATTTTTGCATCACTTAGAATTTTAGTATTGCGATATTTTATTTAACATCATTGTAATCAAATAAAATGCAGAATGATATTGCATAAAAGTAGTTTTTGTTGGTTTTTCATTTAAGTGTATGGAAAACTACAAAGCGCAGGGTGTGGAATTCAATATGTTAACAAGGGAACATTATCCAGCAGCTTTCATTGGACTCTATGAAGCTGAGGGAGTTCATTCTATATAGAGGGGTGGAATTCAATATGTTAACAAGGGGACATTATTCAGCAGCTTTATTGGACTCTATGAAGCTGAGGGAGTTCATTCTATATAGAGGGGTGGAATTCAATATGTTAACAAGGGAACATTATTCAGCAGCTTTCATTGGACTCTATGAAGCTGAGGGAGTTCATTCTATATAGAGGGGGTGGAATTCAATATGTTAACAAGGGAACATTATTCAGCAGCTTTCATTGGACTCTATGAAGCTGAGGGAGTTCATTCTATATAGAGGGGTGGAATTCAATATGTTAACAAGGAACATTATTCAGCAGCTTTCATTGGACTCCATGAAGCTGAGGGAGTTCATTCTATATAGAGGGTGTGGAATTCAATATGTTAACAAGGGGACATTATTCAGCAGCTTTCATTGGACTCTATGAAGCTGAGGGAGTTCATTCTATATAGAGGGGTGGAATTCAATATGTTAACAAGGGGGATTGGACTCTATGATGAGGGAGTTCATTCTATATAGAGGGGTGTAATTCAATATGTTAACAAGGGAACATTATTCAGCTTTCATTGGACTCTATGAAGCTGAGGGAGTTCATTCTATATAGAGGGGGTGGAATTCAATATGTTAACAAGGGAACATTATTCAGCAGCTTTCATTGGACTCTATGAAGCTGAGGGAGTTCATTCTATATAGAGGGGTGGAATTCAATATGTTAACAAGGGACATTATTCAGCAGCTTTCATTGGACTCTATGAAGCTGAGGGAGTTCATTCTATATAGATGGGGTGGAATTCAATATGTTAACAAGGGAACATTATTCAGCAGCTTTCATTGGACTCTATGAAGCTGAGGGAGTTCATTCTATATAGAGGGGTGGAATTCAATATGTTAACAAGGGAACATTATTCCAGCAGCTTTCATTGGACTCTATGAAGCTGAGGAGTTCATTCTATATAGAGGGGTGGAATTCAATATGTTAACAAGGGAACATTATTCAGCAGCTTTCATTGGACTCTATGAAGCTGAGGGAGTTCATTCTATATAGAGGGGGTGGAATTCAATATGTTAACAAGGGACATTATTCAGCAGCTTTCATTGGACTCTATGAAGCTGAGGGAGTTCATTCTATATAGAGGGGTGGAATTCAATATGTTAACAAGGGAACATTATTCAGCAGCTTTCATTGGACTCTATGAAGCTGAGGGAGTTCATTCTATATAGAGGGGTGGAATTCAATATGTTAACAAGGAACATTATTCAGCAGCTTTCATTGGACTCCATGAAGCTGAGGGAGTTCATTCTATATAGAGGGGTGGAATTCAATATGTTAACAAGGGAACATTATTCATTATTCATGAAGCTGAGGGAGTTCATTCTATATAGAGGGGTGGAATAATATGTTAACTGGGGGAGTTCATTCATTAGATAAGCTGGGAGTTCATTATGTTAACAAATGTTAAAAGGGAACATTATTCAGCAGCTTTCATTGGACTCTATGAAGCTGAGGGAGTTCATTCTATATAGAAGGGGTGGAATTCAATATGTTAACAAGGAACATTATTCAGCAGCTTTCATTGGACTCTATGAAGCTGAGTGAGTTTGTTCTATATAGTGGGTGTGTAATTCAATATGTTAACGTAACATTATTCAGCAGGTTTCATTCGACTTTATGAAGCAATATTAGTTCATTCTATTGCAAAACATTTGGCCAGAGCTGCATGTACCCTTCAAGTCAGTCTGCATGTCCCAATAGCTAATACATGGACTGTAACTGACACAATTCTCCCTCTCTACTGCAGTTCTTTTTCAAGGATGAAGCTGGATTGGAACTACAGTTTGCCTTCTAAGAACAAAGGAACCCATGTTGGTTGAATCAGCAACACAAAGTGAGACGGGCATACTGAGGGACAGCAAATGATGGATTTCTACCAACACAACAGCCAACCCCAGAACCCCCATCACCATCAAATCAACTCCTCTGCGGGGACCCCCTGGCAAAGGAACCAGTCTTCAGCCTTCTCCCCCAACTCCTCGGCGCCCCCTGCTGAAGACATGATAGTCACTGCGGTCATCGGAACGCTCCTGTCTCTGATGTGTGCCATCGGGCTGGCAGGTAACCTCTACACCCTGGCGGTGGTACGCAGAGGGCATGGGAGGTCCTCCTCTTCTCTGTATGTCCATGTTCTGAACCTAGCTTTGGCTGACCTGCTTTATCTCTGCACCGCCCCGTTTATCGTCTATGACAGCTTCGCTCCGGACTGGGTGTTCGGGGAGGCCGGTTGCAGAGTCCTGTTGACTTTGGATCTCCTCACCATGCACTCCAGCATTTTCATCTTGACCATCATGAGCTCTGAAAGGTACGCGGCCATTGCCAGGCCCCTGGCCGCAGCCGGGAGGTCCAGGGGCTATCGGAAAGTGGTGGCCCCTTTAGTCTGGGTCCTGTCCCTGGGTCTGACCTCTCCCATGATGGCCATGGTGCATCTGGAGGAGCGGCTCATGGAGGGCGGGAGTCTGAGGAGGCTGTGCTCCCCCACGTGGAGCGAGGAGGATTATAAAATTTACCTCACGGTGCTTTTCACCACCAGCATCCTGGCTCCGGGGGTCATCATCGGGTGCCTGTATGGCGGCTTGGCTCGAATCTACTGGAGATCCCAGACCAAAGGGAATGTGGGTCAGGGGCAGTCGCGGCCTCCCAAACACAAGGTCCTGTACATGATCTTCGCCATCGTGCTGGCCTTCTGGGCATGTTTCTTACCGTTTTGGGTCTGGCAGCTGCTGCCTCTGTACCGGCCGGAGGCCCTGCGTTTTTTACCCGTGCGAACAGAGATTTACATCAATCACCTGGTGACCTGCCTGACCTATGGGAACTCCTGCGTGAACCCTTTCCTGTACACGTTACTGACCAAGAACTACAAGGAGTACCGCAAGGGCAATGCCGGGAGTCACCACAAGGGGGCAGTGGTGGTCATGCTGGCTTCTTATCCCTGCAAGAGGGGGACTGGACTTAGCGAGGCAGGGGTCGGGGAGGCTGGGAGGGCCGGAAGTGGGAAGATTTTGGCCCCCAGCTCCGCGACTGCAATGGAAACTGTTATCCGCTCATCTGGTCACCTGCAGGGGGCGGTATAGGACAGGGGTGAACCTGAAGAGCCGCAGGGTCTTCTGGTTTTTGTTTGTAATTGACCAGTGTGCTTTATTTGAGTTCACAGCTACTCTGGGAAGAATTACCTACCATGAATAGTCAAGATATTCCCAGGCATATTTTAAGGTGGGGGGGGGGGGGGGGGAGGGTGGTGGAGTAATTTAGCTTGTATTTTAATTTGTTCTGTATATTTTTTACATTTTATAAACATATTTAAAGATTGTAGATAGAAACTGGCATATAAATAAATTATCTATAAGATATGAATGGCTGAGTAAATTTGACAAAATACGTTGGGAGGAAAAAACGTGTTGATAAATAATTTGGTAGTTTTTTTTTTGTCTGTGCTGTATATTATACAGATTTTTTTAATGCATGCTGAAGCACTAGCTTACTGTTCTGCCCAAGAGACTTTTACATTGTGCATAGCACCCCCTGGTGAATTATACGGCAATAGCCGGTAAGATAAAACTTCTGGTAAATGCTAGCAAGTCTTCAGAAAGGTTTCATTTGATGGTTTGTGTGCATTTTTTTTTACGATATACGATACACTGTAAATTCTGTATATTAAATATATGACTATATTAATTGAAATGCATGTTTTTTTGTTTTTTTAAAGATGGGTAGCTTTCTGAGAGGTGATTAAGAATATTGTGTTCAGCTCTGGTCACCTCGTTACAAAAAAGAATATTGCTGCTCTAGAAAGAGTGCAAAGAAGAGCAACCAGAATTATCCCAGGTTTAAAAGGCATGTCGTATGCAGACAGGCTAAAAGAATTGAATCTATTCAGTCTTGAACAAAGAAGACTACGCAGCGATCTGATTCAAACATTCAAAATCCTAAAAGGTATAGACAATGTCAACCCGGGGACTTCTTTGACTTGAAAAAAGAAAAAAAAAGGACCAGGGGTCATAAATGGAGATTAGACAAAGGGGCATTCAGAACAGAAAATAGGAGGCACTTTTTACACAGAGAATTGTGAGGGTCTGGAACCAACTCCCCAGTAATGTTGTTGAAGCTGACACCCTGGGATCCTTCAAGAAGCTGCTTGATGAGATTCTGGGATCAATAAGCTACTAACAACCAAACGAGCAAGATGGGCTGAATGGGGACTCCTCTCGTTTGTAAACTTTCTTATATTCTTATGTTCTTTTATTGCTGGTGATAAATTTCACTTGAAGTACACAGAGGGAGGTAACGACAATCTAATATGTATTACAATCACTCTAAACAGCTGTGCCATAATTTTAGATCTTTTATTTAACATCGTGTTCAAAGAAACTACAAAATGATATCGCATAAAAGTCTATACCGGAAGCCACAATAGTAGCACAACAGTATTTCATGTTAGATTTCGAAATGGCACATCTTTTTCAATTTGTGTCAGTTTTCCGATAAACTACAAAGTGGTGTGTAATTCAATATGTTAACTTAACATTATTTCATTCGAAATGTGTTAATTCTATAGGGTGGTGCAAAACTTTTGGCCAGAGCTGTAGATATCGTTGTGGGTGTTTAACTGTGCGCCGTTTTGTAGTACAGGGCATCAATCACCTTGTCTCATGAACGGTGCCTTCGTTAATTTAATTAAATTAGCCGTCAGACCCAGAAAGATGAATGGTGGACGGGTTTAAGACGCTATCGGCTGTTTACGTCCCGTTTGAAAATTAAATTAAAGGGGTGGACAGTTTTAAAAAGAAAAAGTACCCCCGCTTAACAAACCTGAGATTAAATATTGACTTTCATTTGTAACTCTTGTGTCGACGTATTGTTTTGTACCACTGCGTTATATTGGTTCACAGGATCACAGCACAGTCTCGCTATATTATTATTATTATTATTATTATTATTATTATTATTATTATTATTATTATTATTTTATTATTAATTTATTTCTTAGCAGACACCCTTATCCAGGGCGACTTACAGTCGTAAACAAAAATCACAGTACAAATATTAATACAATTAAGAGCAAGATAAAATACAATGACTTAATTTCTAGTAAGTACAAGTATATGACAAAATACGAATCAATAATATATATAAACAGTTTGCTTGAACTTTCTGGTGTTTGATGCCACAGTCTGCATCACATGATGTTCTTCATTAAGAGAAGCAGACAGAGGGAAGGAGGCGTCATTGATTGGTCGACAGGCTGTAAGCATGACTGGTTACTCAGATCCCCCGGGCTCTTATCAATCACCGGACTCATTGGGCTCTCGAGAGAGCATCTTTCCTAGCAAGCAGTTCAGTGATCTTCATGTGCGGTGAAGACAGATAGGGACACTGCAATGGCGATGTAACGATCCTGTATTATACAGATAGGGACACTGTATTACACTAACTGAGAGGCAATAGAAACGCAAGGGCGAATTTATATTTAAGTGCAAAATTGAATACGCTGTGGGACCAACGCAGCCTTAAGAAACATTATTTATTTATTCTTTCACCCCGTCTTTCTTTCTTTATCGTTTTCTCTCCTTTCTTTCTTTCATTATCTCTTTCTTGCTTTATTTTTTCCTCCTCTCTTTTAACATAATTGCGGTTCATCGGATACTGCAGGCTTAAAACAAATGCAACTATTTCACCGAACATGTCGTTTTTCCTTGTGACCAATAGAGGGCAGCAGTGACCTGGAAATGAATGCTGCGCCTGGACGATCCAGCGCAAATCACACTGGAAGTTGCCAATCATAACCGCACAGTTCGGACACGGCTTCCTTTCTTATTTATTGAACTCATCTGTTGCGGGTAAGGGTAATAACTGTACCGCGGAGCTCTCCGTTTTATTTATAAGTCACAAATCTGATGAATAATCAAGTGTGAACAAATATGTTTACATAAAACAAGCATGGAGCTTTGGACTTCGTTGAATATGTTTGTTTCTTAATTACCATTGCTGAGGAATACGCTTTGAATGATACCACTGGCACCGACACACGCTTTCAGGACTTTTAAACCTCCAGACCCTCATCTCCCTTTACACCCCCACTGTTCAGATAGATCAATCAAATCAAGTTCATCTTAGGATTTACCCAACAACTGGGGCATTCATTATTTGTACCAATTTTGTTGATTTTTCATGACTGGTTACGCCCCTATATGTCATAATTTGTCAATGACTTTGTTTTTCAAGTCACTAAATTCAGCCCTAAAAATAATGGGTTTGACTGAAGGTGGTCAAAATAGAGGCCATTCTTGGCCCATAATTGCTCGTTTGGTTGTTAGTAGCTTATTGATCCCAGAATCTCATTAAGCAGCTTCTTGAAGGATCCCAGGGTGTCAGCTTCAACAACATTACTGGGGAGTTGGTTCCAGACTCCCACAATTATCTGTGTAAAAAAGTACTTGCTATTTTCTGTTCTGAATCTAATCTCCACTTGTGACCCCTGGTCCTTGTTTTTTTTTTCAGGTTGAAAAAAGTCCCTGGGTCGACATTGTCAAAACCTTTTAGGATTTTGAATGCTTGAATCAGATCATCGCGTAGTCTTCTTTGTTCAAGACTGAATAGATTCAATTATTTTAGCCTGTCTGCATACGACATGCCTTTTAAACCCGGGATAATTCTGGTCGCTCTTCTTTGCACTCTCTAGAGCAGCAATATCCTTTTTGTAGTGAGGTGACCAGAACTGAACACAATATTCCAGATGAGGTCTTACTAATGCATTGTAAAGTTTTAACATTACATTTCCCTTGATTTAAATGTTTCAACACTTTTCATTTCAGGAGACGCCCTTATCCAGGGTGACTTACAATTGTTACAAGATTCACATTATTTCACAGATCATATTTTTGTTAAATACTTATTTAATATTCTTGTTTCAGTAAATCCAGATTCCTAGAAGGATTAGTGTATCCTAATCTGTTACTCTGTGTGTGTGTGTGTGTGTGTGTGTGTGTGTGAGTGTGTGTGTGTGTGGTGTGTGTGTGTGTCTTTATAAACGGGCATCAATACACATTTCATATACTTTTTATATTTACTACAAGTAAAAAAATAACTGCCAGGGACTGTTTCTCCTCATTGCGTTACAGTGGACCCTACCGACCAGGCATCGGCGGAGATTTTATAAATAAATAAATAAATAAATAAATAAATACAAAAAAATAAAATAAATAGATGAACAACTCTTGTTTTTTATAACAGTTTTATTTTCTACCCAAAATACAGTCTTAAAAAGTGAATTCCCTACATCCTAAATACATACAACAATAAACACACACATCCAAAACAGATAGAATTATTAATGTCAGTATCCTTTAAACTGCGAGTATCATTATTATTTGTATTTCAATTCTTAACACATTGCAGTTACCCCGAGTAATCCGTTTCAATTTCTAAAACTGCGAGCTTGCCTGCTTGACAAAAGGAAAAACAAATCAACGTTTCCTATTTTTAATAAATAATCCTGTTTTACACAATAATTGCACCCTGTCCCAAAATATACATACACAATGGAAATGTCCTACAGATCTGTGATAATGTATGCAACATTCCCTGAAAGATTCTTCTGTCTTCAGTGATTTCGTGTCTTTCCTCGCATTGGTCATGCTGTCAACACCCGACCACTGGGATCCTTTAAGAGCAACTTCTGATGCTACAATAATAATAATTATTCCGATGACTTAAACGGGTTTTCTGCAAATAATCTACAGAAACAAACAGAAATCAACAGTGATTTTAAAATATACTGTACACCCGATTCCTCAAATTAAGCTTTGAGCAATTTGAATAGGTCCTTTTAAATCTGCCGTGTCCCACAACACTGGTCAGTTTTAGACTGAGGTGTTATTTCTTGGGGTCTGTTGACTGTATTGATCCACAGTTTAGCCTGCTCTGTATTCGCTACTGAATTATACATCACGCGTTCTCCACTGGTAGTTTTAGCTATAGAGATACAAGTTTCCTTCCTCATTGAAATCAGTATGCGAAGCGACATAGTCGTGGGACACTCCAAGCTGTATCGTTTGTTAATATATTTAATGCTCACGTTTCATTTAAAGGGCCGTGTTTTATTTTTAGTTTGTTAACTGTTAACAAACCTTGTTCATTTTGAGTTAGGTGTTCCACATTAAGATCTTTATAAACGGATGCAGCGGACAGTGTTGTGTATTCTGTCCCTTGTCGGTGAGACGCGGTTAAAAGCTGGGACGTGATAATCCACAGGGCTCTCGTGTTTGCAGCTGGTCTGTTTATATATTAACTAACAAATAATAGAAAAGATAACACTGGTCTCTGAATGAATGCAGACAGAATAGCAGCGAACGCGTCGACATTCCTAGAAATTTGAGGCAATTGTTTTAAAGTGAAATCCTCATACCCACCTTGTCAAAAGATTCCTGCAAATCTGAAATCATATCAATAAGGGAACAGAGAGGCGACAATTTGAAACAGTAACACTGAAAAGATTAAATATATTTCGAGATAACTGCATAGAAACAATACGCGCGGCTTCAATTCAAAAGTTTCTGTTTAGATATGTTTTTTTTCAAACCAACTTTAGCTTTTCCCTTTTTATTTGTTTATAACTTGGATAAGATCACCAGGCGTGCTGAAAAGCGATCGGGGTTCACAGTGAACGCATCGCACGGCATTGCAATGAAACGCAACCCACAGTTAACACAATTCCCTGTTATCGTTACACTGCAGTCGGAACCAATGCATGTCCCAGCCCTGTGAGTCTGTCATTCAGAGCGCAGCGCTCAGCAGCTCATGAAGTCCAGTTGGGGCGAGGCGGTGCTGGTTTGGGTAAGGTGCGGGTCGCCGGCTCTGGGGTTCGGGGTCACCAGCTCCAGCTCGCTGTGATCCATCAAAGCCACCTCGTTCTCGTAACAGAACGACGCGCGCGAGGTCTGGATGTATTTCTGCTCGGCCAGGTCCTTTGCACTGCAGCTGGGGATGCTGGGAACTTTATATGTGCGGTGGAAATAGGAGTAATCCACCTGCAAGCACACAATACAGACAATTCAATACAATCAAATACAATACAGACGATACAATACAATCAAAACACAATACAGACATAATACACACACACACACACACACACACACATATAATTCAGACAATACAATACATACACAATAAAGACACAATACAGACAATACAATACACACACAATACAGACAATACAATACATATACACAATACACACACACACACACAATACAGATAATACAATACATACACAATACAGACACAATACAATACAGACTATGTACTTAATGTGGAAATCGTTTTGCATGATATAACTGTGACTCTAACCCTAACCCTTCCCTTTTCTGATACAATTGTGTACTTAACAATACTGTGCAAAAATATTTTACATGTGCCTAAAAAATAAACATGCATTACCTAGAATTTTATGATTGAGACATAATATATATATATATATATATATATATATATATATATATATATATATATATATATATATATATATATCATTTAGATCTTTTATTTAACATCATGTAATCAAACTACAAAATGATATCACATAACTCTACCCATCTAATAGTACAGCAGTATTTCATGTTAGATTTCAAAATGTTACATTTTTCAATTTCTGTCAGTTTTGCTTTTAAGTATATGGGAAAACTCCAAAGCGTTGGGTGTGTAATTCAATATGTTAATAAGGGAACATTATTCAGCAGCTTTCATTGGACTCTATGAAGCTGAGGGAGTTCATTCTATTTAGAGGGTGTGGAATTCAATATGTTAACAAAGGTACATTATTCAGCAGTTTTCATTGGACTTCATGAAGCAAAATGAGTTCATTCTATAGGGCGTTGCAAAACCTTTGTACAGACACACGCTCACAGACTCGCGTGCTCAAAGGGTTTCTCAGCGTACCTGGTAGTGGTTCTTCTTGTCAAAGAGCACGGGTTCGAAGCGGTGGCCCCACAGGATCTCGTGGCTGAGGTAGGAGCTGCGGCACTGCGTGGTCATGGCCGTGGCCTCCACCATGCCCTCCAGGATGACCACGACTTCGAAGTCGGCCTCTTGCTCCAGCTCCGCCTGGCTCAGCTCGTACAGCGGGCTGTCCTCGTCGATCTCATGGACGATGGTCACAGGAGACACCAGGAAGATCCGGTCCGTGCCGTTGTCGAAGCCCACGTTCATGTCCTCGTGGTCCAAGGGAAGGTACTCTCCTTCTGGGGTCATGCGTGGCTGGAGAGGAGGCGGGGGTAAGGATGACAAACCCGTCGGTGTGATTCTTGTGTGTGATTTTGTTTTTCCTACACAGGGTGAAGTTATCTGTCTGAAAGCTGTGTCCTGTAAAACCTCTGCAATGCTGATCAAGTAAATTAAAATCCAATTAAAATCGATATTTGTTTTTGAGATAATTTACAGGTTTTTTTTCTCTGATCTTTATTTTTCAGTTCAAGCAGAGAATGGGTGACCTTTATGCTTTAGATAAAAAAAAATAGACTTTTTATGCCATTGAGAAACAAACATTCACATTTTGTTTTGCGAAACCCCCTTTATTCATATTCAACATGCAACAAAACCATGGTTACCAGCATTCTAATTGTTCAACATTCTATTCAATTATCTGTTCAGAGATACTAAGATATTTAATGAGCGAGTCGTCCGAGTGAAGTTATCCTGCAACAAACTCCCCATCCCCAGCTGTGCTGTGGGACCATTCTACCTGTGAGCAATTAAAGTATTTAGCATATTTGTTAAAAAGGAGACCATTATTATCTATTCGGAGATACCCGGGTATTTTAGTAAGTAAGGGGTCTGAGTGAAGATTAAGCGAGCAACAACTTTCTGAGTAGCCTGAGTGGTTATCCAGCAGCAGACTCCCCACGGACGGATGCGCGCCTTGATAAACGTGGGCAGGCAGCCCGCTCCACTCACCTTGAGCAGCTGCGCCCTCACGTGGGCTTCCACCAAGTGGCTGGTCCTCAGGTTCCCCACCCTCCACATCATGCACAGCTTGCCGTCCCGGAGCGCCACCACAGCGTTCTCAGAGAACACCAGCGTCTCGTTGCGTTTCTTGGGCTTGGCGATCTTCACCATGACGGCGCCGATGATGAAGGCATCGATGATGCTTCCCACGATGCACTGCAGCACCACCGCCAGCACGGCCAGCGGGCAGGCCTCCGTCACGCTGCGGAAACCATAGCCGATCGACGTCTGGGTCTCCAGGGAGAAGAGGAAGGCCGCTGTGAAGGTGGTGACCTGGAGGAAGCAGGGCTCGGGAGCACCCGGCGGGGCCGGCCGGGGGCCGAAGTCACCATGGCCCGAGGCGATGAGCCAGAAGGTGAAGCCGAACAGCAGCCAGGAGAGCAGGAAGGAAAGGGAGAACAGCACGAACATCCACCTCCAGCGAATATCCACGCAGGTGGTGAAGAGGTCAGTGAGGTAGCGCTGGCTGCGCTCGCTCACGTTCACGAAGGTGATGTTGCAGCGGCCGTCTTTTCGCACGAAGCGGTTCCGGGCTCGCTGCTGCCTCCGGTGGTCCGGTGAGGAACCGCAGGGACTGCAGTCCCCGTTTCCCTGGGAGAGGCCTTTCCCGTTGCGTGAGGGCAGGCTGGTGGGCGTGCAGGCTCCGCCCTCTCCTGCCTCGCCGGAACTCTGGGCGAGTTTCATCACTTCCTCTTCGTCGAGGGGCGTGTCCACCACGACACTGAAACGCCGCTTCACTCTGGCGGCTGCCATTGCGGGCAGTTTGGTTCGGCCGCTTATTGACGTGCTTTTAAATTAACTTTAACCCCACAGTAGGGTAGACGCTAATGGAGGGACGAGCCTTGATGGGCTGAACTGGCCTGCTTCTTCTTGTTCCCAAACTTTTCTTATGTTCTTGTGTTGTGAAAAGTCACAGATTTTATTTTTTTTATTTATTCCAAGACAAAAGTCTCTATTGGCGGCTCAGGGAGACCGAACGGTCGCAGCCCCCTTTATGTGATTCTTTCCTGTTTATAACTCATTCCTGAAATATTTGTTTTTGGCACTCTGTTTCCATGGCAATTTCTGCCCTAAGTTAAAGTTTAAAAAAATGTGCAACTTACCTATTTAAACACTCTCTGGTTCCTCATATAATTGCCTTTCAGTCTTTTTTGAGGAGTGAAACACATTTTGTTCTCGTTATCTTGTTGCACTTTAACAGGGAAGACAACTTAGATTTATTATCCAAACACAGTCTTTAAAAAAACTAAATAATTGTGCGTTCGATAAAGCAATCATTTTTGATCTGCTCGGCTTAGCGATTCCAGTCCTCTGTTTTAAAAACAGCTGTTTAGCCCGAACAGTGTCTGATAAAACAGTTTAGTCACTCTGGTTGACAAAGAAAGAAAACAAAACTCATCGCTTCCATTGGTCTGCAATTCCGTTTTCAAAGCCTTGGTGATTGAGATTTGATGCCCCGCTTCAGTTTTCGAGGAGGGTTTGGGACACGATCTGGCCGATGAACCCTGGTTTTTAAAATCCAGGGTATATCTCACCCTGAAAGAGAGGAAAAGAAAGAAAATGATAACTGTTAGAGAGAAGACACCTGGGCAATAGTCACATCGTTTATAGTGAACAATGTATTTTTCTCATGGATATCCCGATTTCCGTGAAATGTACCCACTGTGTAAAATGTAGTTCCTGTTAAAATTCCCATTTCTGAAATATCACTTAAAAATAAACACAGCAAACATTTGCCTGATTGAGGCACTGCCTGTCACGCTGCATTCAGGAACCTGGCAGCCGGTTTAGTTTGCTTCCTCCAGTAAATGATTGAACACACGACTGCACAGAGCTGTGCGCTTTCTTTAAAATGTCTTCAATGAAAAAAAAAGACACCGGCTGCATCAACGATGGGAAATCTATTTCAGCTAAAGATCGCTCTGTCCAGTACAAGAAGGGGACGTTTCATGTGTTAAAACATTTTTATTTTTACATTTATGTTTTAACTTTAATCATTCACAGATGGTGAAAATCTTCAAAAGTTTGACATAAAAAACGAACTATTCTAAAATTCAGCATATTTGTAAAGTAGCATTTAAAATATTTAGCAACATTTGTTGTATGATAACTCTTGAGAATAATGATCAATTTTGAACGTGATGTATTATTTAATCTCAAATTACTTATTGTTGGACCGTGAAATAAGCTTTTTTTTTTGCCGTGAAAGTAACCCAGCCTTTTTCATAGTGGTTCTGGAGAAATACAATCCAGTCGCAGTAAGCATTTCGTGAAGGATGTACAAATTAGGGAGTGACCCTTTCCCATCACAAGACCTGCTAAAAAAAGGTGTCAAGTGGTTAGTTCACAAGTTTGAAATATTCCAGGAGTCTGTTCGGGACTTTCTGAAGTGGTTTGTATGTGTGTGTGTTGGTTATAAATAGCAAGGAATTTAATTGTCTCGAGATATCAAAAGTTGTGTGATGTCAGACCTGGACATCAGGACATGGAAGCGGGTTTGAATTCCACACACAGCTATAGATAAGGTTCGAGACAAAAGTGTTGCATCATCACCCTATAGAATGAACTCATTGTGCTTCAAAAAGTCCAATGAGACCTGCTGAATAATGTTGCATTAACATATTGAATTGCACACCAGTGCTTTGTAGTTCTAGTTCTAGGTGATGCAAAACTTTTGGCCATAGCTGTACATATATGCATGTGTGTATGTATGTGTGTATGTATGTGTGTATGTGTGTTCTGTAGATGGTAGATTGATTGATAGACAGCTTGGGGACACACACACACACAGTGTGCGCTTATATAAAGAGGAAAGCTGATTAGAAGTAATACTCTCTAAACACACAAAGCTTCAAGAAATAACATTTTCCATTTCAATTTAACCACCCCTCCTTCCCCTCCTCACACTCCTCTTCTCTGTGTTTCTCTCTCTCTCCCTGTCTATCTCTCCCTCTGACTTTAGTCCATGATTATGTTTCCATATTAAGATGTTATGAAGGAGGATTAAGGATTTCCAGATGTACATATTATCTCAATGTCATTTGTAATCTCTGGATAAACCTCTCTCTCTCTCTCTTTCTCTCTCTCTCTCTCTCTCTCTCTCTCTCTCTCTCGTCATGGAGTCTGAACTGCCCCTGCCTCCCTCACCCCCATAAGAGAAAGGGGGCTCCCTCCAGTCCAGGGCAGGCTGAGGCACTGAGACTGAACTGCTCCCTCACACACGCACTCAAACACCACACTGGCTGAATACTAAATTATTTAATGCACAGTAACTTTGAAGTTTTTTTTTTCTCTTTTGAATATTTGATAAACAGTTGCATGAAACATTCTGCGCGGTAGCTGTTGTGGAGACGTGATTCAGATGAATCGGGCATAAGTTTGGCTTTATGAAGCAACATTGGTCGCTCAATCGCAGAGAGAAAGCAATTGATCAGGTATTGACCACATGACTTTCTGGGTCATTCTCTTTCAATCAACACAGTTAGCAGAGATAGTAAACACTGTGTCAAACAAATAATAATACACTGTGAAAACCAGGCTGTGTTTATATTTCTGAAATAATAAAAGCATATTTAAAAGCTGTGCAAGTGTTTTTGACATATCGTGTACAGCCGTGTGCAGATGTATCGGCACACCTCCAGATGTGTCATTGATATCCTTTATATACCCTACCTGCATGAAAACACCTCAGGACTTTTGCCTATCTTGATAATTTTCCATGATGTTCAGTTCCCGTGGTTTGATTTCACACACACAGAAAATCAAAACTACAGAAGCAATGGGGTGTTCTCATACATTTGCACAAGGCTGTATCTACCACATGCTGTTTGTTTGAAGAATTCAATTTGATAGTGGATTTCCGATGGAACGCTCGATGGAACACTACATTGACCTTTGCCCTCCCCTGGAGTTGTCTGGGAAATGTTTACCTTGTCGTTTGCTCTACAGCAACCCCTACTGGTCAGACACCAGTATAGCTTGGGTAACATCTTCTGATTTAGTTTGGGGAATGAAAAGAGAAGTTTGGGTTTGCCTTTTGCATTTCAAATTGGGAAGAACAACTGTGTCAAAATAATTGATCCAAAAATAAAAAAGAAATAGAATCAAACTCGATTTTGCTTTCTAGAAAATGAGTTTTACTGTGTGTGAAATGTGTTGAAGTAAAGCACATGGTGAAACACGGTAAAAGCACAGAGGGGTAAACGCATTGTAAAGCACAGAGAGGTCTGGTAAAGCATAGGGAAGCATTGTAAAGCACAGAGAGGTCTGGTAAAGCATAGGAAGCATTGTAAAGCACAGAGAGGTCTGGTAAAGCATAGGGAAGCATTGTAAAAGCACAGAGAGGTCTGGTAATGCATAAAGGGAAGAGGTTGGTAAAAAAGTAAAGCACAGAGAGGTGTGGTAAAGCACAGGGAAGCATTGTAAAGCACAGAGAGGTGTATATATATATATATATATATAAGCATATATATATATATATTGTATATAAAGCACAGAGAGGTCTGGTAAACCTCCACTGTTTGTTTTTAAACACAGTTTAGGAAGCATTGTAAATCACAGAAAGGTCTGGTAAATACATAGTTTAATTATATACAGAACCTCTTAAATTAATCTTTAATTATATAATATAAGAGGTTTGTTTAGAAAATGTTCAATGTTGCATTTAGGGAAGCATGAAAACAAATGACTGTAAGTGAAAGAATAAATAAATAAAGAGGTGAATAGGATAAAGCATATATGAAAATAATACTAATAATAATAATAATAAAATAATAATAATAATAATAATAATAATAGTCAAGTAAAGAGGATTTCTTACCTCACGCTGTCAGATGATTAGTTATCATGTTTGTATCCCAAACAAATCTCTCCCTCTCCTCTCTCCCCCATTCTCTCTTATGTTCTGCATTGGTTAACTGTTAGAACTATTTCTCTCTCTCTCTTTCTCTCTCTCTCTCTCTCTCTCTCTCTCTCTGTTGAAGTCATTTGATCAGCTTTGCAGTAAGTACAGCAGAGTCGATGCTCTGGGTCGCTTTGTCTGTCTCTCTCTCTCTCTCTCTCTCTCTCTCTCTCTCTCTCTCTCCTTCTCTCTCTATATATAAATAAATAAATAAATAAATGTTTACTTTGGCCCTGAGACATAACAACAACAGATTTCTATAGCACCTTTCATCACGAGGATACCAACCCCCCCTCACACACTATATATACACACCCACACACACACAAAATAATCAAAACAGAAATTTAAAAGAGATCAAAATACATGGTTTTAAAAAAAAAAAAAAAAAAGCTAGCTTATAGAAATAAAACAATCAAGAGTCTAAAACAAACATTTTGCTGTCTACTGTGGGGGTTTGATCTGAATGTGTGTTCATTTTCCTCTGGGTTAGGATCAGTGGTGCGGTCCTAAATCTGAAGCTACCCGAACAACACTAAAATATAGATTTTCTTTAAGAAGAATTGTTATACCCTATCCCATTACGTTTGTATAGTGAAGTTCTAGTGACATAATTACTAGAAGCTGTGTTACTAGAAACGTCTCAATGGATGCTATAGGTTCAGTATAGCATCACTCCTGTCTCTCTCTCTCCCTCTCGCTCACTCCATCCCTCTATCAGATATAATCCCCTCCCTCCCCTCTCTGACCAGGCTGACACCTGGTGATGTCACTTCCCAGCCTGGTCAATCACCCTCGATATGCAAATGAGAGAGAAAAGAGGCGTCTGTCAGTTGACTCAGTTTGAGACGGAGCGTAGTAACTGCGCACGGCGTTGCCATTAACGCAAAAATATCTCTCATTCATTTCTTAATCGTGTATCTTACAGTAATTCTCTCTCCTCTCTCTCTTTGCCCTCAGAGAAGTTTCCACGAATCAATCAGGCTTCTGGTTTCGGCTTCAGCTATAGAGATCCCCACACGGGCACAGCATTGTATTATACTCCTATACCAAACATTATATCGGAGTCTCTGGAACGCAGCACGCAGTGCAGATGGAGGTATGCTGGGGCTTTTAAACATCACAACTACAGCCGCGAGCACGTTTATTAGAACGTCCCATTGCTTCTGTAGTTTGGATATCAATGACACACCCTGGAGTGACGTCATCTTTCTACGATTTCTCTATTAACCGACAGACCTCCGGGCCGGCGTGTGTCATTTACACAGGCGGCTGAACGGCGCTGATGGAAACCGATCAATGTGCGTTTTGTTATTCAGCTGCCTCTTAGCAGGACAGGATGGATTCGGAGGCAGATTTTTTCTTTATTTTGTATTTTTTTTTAAAAAGAGAAAAGAAAAGACTGCGTTTCGGAATTCAGTTTCGCTTTTTATTAGTTTTCTAAATTTCTTAATTCATCTCTTTAAAAAAAAAAAAACACAGCCCCGCTTGTATTGAACACAATTAATACAATAGGAAATATTATCGGTGCCTTTGGCTGCCACCTGCTGTTTTTAATTGGAATTGCACATGTGCTTTGGAATCGTAATATATCCTCTACTAAAATGTCTGCCATTGTACATATTCCTCTACCAAGATGGCGGCCCGATCCCCGACAGTTTTTCTCCCGCAAAATAGACGCTTTCTTTACCAAAATGTCTTCCTTTGCGCGTCGCCGCCCAACTAGAACGCCAATCTGATTTGGTTTAGCAAGGTGGCCGACGCCTGGCTTCACTCCACTTTCCTGTGAGGATTTCAAAGGGATGGGCGTATCCCCGCATTCCCGTTTTCCCTTTGTTTGCAACAGTGTCCACGACGGGGCGTTGAATAAAGTTTTAAAGCGGTTGAATCCGCAGTGACTTGGGAAAGAGAACAGCGATGGAGGATTTGGATTTTAGTAAGTCTGTTCTTGGTGTTTTTTTTTTTTTTTTAAACATTATTGCATTAAAACGCGTGTCCTGAATTCTCATGTTGTCAGCAGCCCTTATAATAACGCATACCCCCCATTCCAGTACCTCGTTTGTAAACTACAGGCGTTATTCATGTTAATGATAATGCTACTGTACGTCAGCGCAATGCTGGATCGGGTTTTCCTTATTGGCATAATGTAAGGAAATCAGAACGTTTTTAATAATTCATTTAGCTCTTGTTGACAATCGACCGCGGCGTTATTATCATAGCTACTAATCAAAACCCGAGCCTCAATACTCGATCAATTACTGGTGTCGGTGCATTTCTAGATGCGGCACTGCTGTATTATACTGTGTTATTGTTTAGCGAGCGATGATGTGGAGATCAATGTGTCCATTCTATTGTGTAGTAATAATAATAATAATAATAATAATAATAATAATAATAATAATAATAATAATAGCCTATTGTTTTTTTAATGATATGCTTGAAATGAAGTTAAGGTGACTGACCGCTCTCATTGATTGTGTAATATGTCCTGTACTCGTGTCATCGTGTGCATTGTATTGACGTTGTAATAATAATAATAATAATAATAATAATAATAATGCATGTTTTGTCTGTAAATCTGTAATTTGTAAACGTGAATGTTGATCACGTTAATTTTTAATTATTTCCTGTAAAGAAATTTGGGTAATAATAATAATAATAATAATAATAATAATAATAATAATAATAATAATAATAATGTTCTTTCAAAGTTAACGTTTGTCAAACATTTGTGGTCATGGTTTTGTTTTCTAAGTAGTCTAAACATATGTTTAGTGCTGTAGGTACTATAGAAACTGTTTAAAATAATACAGAGCTATTTACTACACATTACAGGTAGGTTTTGTTTTCGGTCTGTGTTTTTATTATTAGTTTGAAAGGTTTTAGTCGTTATTGAGTTACAGTTTGATCCATTCCTGGTTTTACTATGAGTTTAATAAGGCACACCTGAGCGTGTTACCTGTACACACTGTGGCTGATTAAGCTGTCTCTGTCTCCCTCCGTGTCTGTCTCTCTGTCTGTCTGTGTGTCTCCCTCCCTGTCTGTCTCTCTCTCTGTCTGTCTGTGTGTGTGTCTCTCTCCCTGTCTCTCTGTCTGTCTGTGTGTCTCTCTCCCTGTCTGTCTGTCTGTCTCTCCCTGTCTCTGTGTCTCTCAGTCCCGGGGGATCTCAGCTCGGAGGAGCGCCTGGAGCTTGAAGAGATTCGACGCAGGAAAGGTGTTCTGCTGCTGGAGATCCAGAGACTCAAAGATGAGCTGAGAGAGGCCATGATGGAAGTGGAGGGACTGGAGAGCAACACAGAGGGGAGGGAGAGAGGAGAGGAGAGGAGGGGAAGGACTGGAGAGCAACACAGGAGAGGAGAGGAGAGGAGAGAGGGGGACTAGAGAACAACAGGGGGGGGGAGGAGGAGAGAGAGGGGGACTAGAGAACAACACAGGGGAGAGAGGGGAGGAGAGGGGAACACAGAGGAAGGCAACACAGAGGGGAGGTGAGAGGAGAGGGAGAGAAGAGAGGGGGACTAGAGAACAACACAGAGGGGAGGAGAGGAGAGAGGGGGACTAGAGAGCAACACAGAGGGAGGTGAGAGGGAGAGAGGGGAAGGCCTGGAGAGAGAGAGAGAGAGAGAGAGAGAGAGAGAGAGAGAGAGATCTATCGGGTGTTTTAACAGTTTTTTTTTTATCTCAGCAAAACGTTACAGAAAAGCCGTCATGTGGCCATGGGTGAAAAAAGTTCAACATGGATCCCAAAAAGGTGACATTATTATATTATTATTATTATTATTATTATTATTAGGGGACGTTGCTCATTCCAACTTTGATCAGTGATGATGTGTTCAAATTGATTAAGAAAAAGAATTGGGTTCAAAAAGTGTGTGTGTGTGTCTGCAGGATATTCAGCTCTGTGTGTGTGTGTGTGTTTGTGTCTGT
Organism: Huso huso; assembly: GCA_036884735.1. Lineage (NCBI taxonomy): Eukaryota > Metazoa > Chordata > Actinopteri > Acipenseriformes > Acipenseridae > Huso > Huso huso. Next base: position 92,127 of record CM072704.1, read on the forward strand.
GTGTCTGTGTGTCTGCAGGATATTCAGCTCTGTGTGTGTGTGTGTGTGTGTGTGTGTCTGTGTGTCTGCAGGGTATTCAGCTCTGTGTGTGTGTCTGTGTGTCTGCAGGGTATTCAGTGTGTGTGTGTGTGTGTCTGTGTGTCTGCAGGGTATTCAGCTCTGTGTGTGTGTGTGTGTCTGTGTGTCTGCAGGGTATTCAGCTCTGTGTGTGTGTCTGTGTGTCTGCAGGGTATTCAGCTCTCTGTGTGTCTGTGTGTCTGCAGGGTATTCAGCTCTCTGTGTGTTTAACCTGTCTCTGTGTGTGTGTGTGTGTGTCTGCAGGGTATTCAGTTCCTGGTTGAAAACGAGTTGCTGTGCCACACAGCTGAAGAAATCGCTCAGTTCCTGTACAAAGGGGAGGGGCTCAACAAGACTGCGATCGGGGATTATCTCGGTGAAAGGTACCCTGACCACCTTCCGTATAGCTGGGCTGGAAACAGCAGAGAGAATCCCCATTGCATAGCAGTGTGATCCAGTCCTGGTTTCACTATGAGTTTAATAAGACACCCCTGAGTGTGATTCAGTCCTGGTTTCACTATGAGTTTAATAAGACACCCCTGAGTGTGATCCAGTCCTGGTTTCACTATGAGTTTAATAAGACACACCTGAGTGTGATCCAGTCCAGGTTTCACTATGAGTTTAATAAGACACACCTGAGTGTGATCCAGTCCAGGTTTCACTATGAGTTTAATAAGACACACCTGAGTTTGATCCAGTCCTGGTTTCACTTTGAGTTTAATAAGAAGTGATTGATACCAGGAGGTTCAAATCCCAGCTCAGCCACTGACTCACTGTGTGTGCTTGACCCTGAGCAAGTCACTGAACCTCCTTGTGCTCCGTCCTTCGGATGAGACGTCAAACAAACGAGCTCCTATTGGAAGTGACTCTGCAGCAGCCACTGACTCCCTGTGTGTGTGTGACCCTGAGCAAGTCACTGAACCTTCTTGTGCTCCGTCCTTCGGATGAGATGTCAAACAAACGAGCTCCTATTTGAAGTGACACTGCAGCAGCCACTGACTCCCTGTGTGTGTGTGACCCTGAGCAAGTCACTGAACCTCCTTGTGCTCCGTCCTTCGGATGAGACGTCAAACAAACAAGCTCCTATTGGAAGTGACTCTGCAGCAGCAGCAGCAGTTGTTGATGATGCATAGTTCACCCCCTAGTCTCTGGAAGTCGCTTTGGACAAAAGCGTCTGCTAAATGACTCATTTAATGCTACTACTACTACTACTAATAATAATGTCTCGTTCTTTTGCTCAGGGACGACTTCAATATCCGAGTCCTCCATGCGTTTGTGGATCTCCACGAGTTCACAGACCTCAATCTGGTGCAAGCGCTCAGGTGAGCAAGCTGTCTGTGTGTCAGTGTGTCGTGTTGATGGGCTGTCATCTCTGGGTGTGTACACACAGCCGTGTGCAAACGTGTCACGAATCCCATCGCTTCTGTCAAAACCACTGGAACTGAAAATCTGGAAGAAAATTATCAGGCATATTGGCGATTTTGTTTGATTTAATGACTTTAATAGGCCGCAGTGCAATTAATTTCAAACAGCGAGAGAAAAGGAACACGGAGCCACACGCGGTCAAATGCAGGAGACTTTTTAGAAGTTGTTTAAGACGCCTGATTAAAGCACAAAGCGGTCTAACATTTTCACACTGTTGTTTCTATATCCCTGATTACTGAGCGGAGATTGAAATTCTCACACCCTGAGATGTTTTCATGCAGGTAGGGTATATAAAGGATATCAATGACACATCTGGAGGTGTGCCGATACATTTGCACATGGCTGTATTATTGTTTCCCAGCGGTGTGTAATTTTACTGCTAGTTGTTTGCTGCCACCTTGTGGTTGTCACGGGTAAAAAAAAAAATTTTAAAAAAAGTTCTGTAACTCGTAAGACTAGATCTCCCGATTGCATACCTGAGCGCTGTTGTGGTCTGATGAAGAAACCAAGCAAACTATTTGAACAGTGTGTGTGTGTGTTAGCAGGGTAACCGGTCCTGAGAACGCACACAGATTAACACAGGGGTCTCTTCTGTAGTTATTCACTGCACTCAGATCTGCTCGGTATGTTACTGTGATATTACTGTGAGATCGCACGCCTTGAGCGTTTGCCTTGTTTTTAATGAGGCATGCTTCTGAAAGCTTTGGCACAGCGACGGGTTCTTTATTGAATTTGTGGTTTATTTTGTCCGCTTTCCATTAACTCATGAGGTCCTCGTTCGAGGGACAGGCTGCAACATTTTAAACTGGTCTCGTCTCCCTGTTATTTTTAATTTTCTCTTTAACTGTGTTGTTATGGTAACTCGCTCTCGTTTTGGTAACCAGCAAAAGTCAAGCCTGAACAGAACTGTTATTAATTCTGCAAACGCTGCCCAGCCCTTCAGAGGCTTTGACTACGCCTCGATCATAAAATAACAAAACCGAAGCCTAAAATGGATCAATTTCTCTGTGTTTTTCACAGCCGGTGTGAAATTTCACTGCTCTGATTTACAGGAACACTGCGTCTAACTGGACTGTCCTCAAAACAGGACGCGGCGCTCTGTACCCAAAACGAAGGATTTAAAAAGAATAGTAGAGAAATACTGATTTAGAATGTATCAAATGACGTGAAAAAATAATAAATACAGCTTCTGTTGTGATTTTTTTTTAAAGGCGTCTGTCAAATACTTTAATCGTAATAAGTAATAAATGTAAGCTGATTTGTTTCTGTGTTTCTTTCCCACATCAGACAGTTTCTCTGGAGTTTCCGGTTGCCCGGGGAAGCGCAGAAAATCGACAGGATGATGGAAGCATTCGCTCAGCGATACTGTCACTGCAACCCCGGTGTCTTTCAGAGTACAGGTACTAAACACCCACCCCACTCACCATCCACCCCATCCATCCACCCACCCCACACCCACCATCCACCATCCACCCCCCACACACTATCCACCCACCCCATTCTCCATCCACCCCCCCATCCACCCACCCCACCCCCACACTATCCACCCACCCCCCCATCCTCTCCATCCACCCCACCCACCCCCCACCCCACACTATCCACCCACCCCACTCACTATCCACCCCCCACCCCATTCACTAACCACCCACCCCCTCCTCCACACACTCACCACCCACCCCACTCAATGACCACCCCCATCCACCCACCCCCCACCATCCACCCACCCCACTCACTATCCACCCACCCCACTCACTATCCACCCCACCCCACCCCCCCTCACTATCCACCCCACCCCCACTCACTATCCACCCCACCCCACTGACCATCCACCCCACCCCACCCCACTCACCATCCACCCCACCCCACTCACCATCCACCCCACCCCCCCATCCACCCCACCCCACTCACTGGCCACACCACCCACTCATAATTTAGATATTTTATTTAACATTGTGTAATCAAAGAAACTACACAATGATATCACAAAAAAGTCTACCGGAAGGAAACCATAATAGTAGTACAGTAGTATTTAATGTTAGATTTTGAAATGTCAGTGTTTTCCCCCTGACTAGCCCTGTTGCCCAGTTATGAGAGAATGCACGGGGGTTCTGATTGAGTGTTCTTCCTTCAGACACCTGCTATGTTCTGTCATTCGCCATCATCATGCTGAACACCAGTCTGCACAACCCCAACGTGAGAGACAAGCCGGGGGTGGAGAGATTTATCTCCATGAACAGAGGAATCAACGAGGGAGGGGATCTGCCAGAGGAGCTGCTGAGGGTGAGGGGGTGAGGGGGTGAGGGGAGGTGAGAGAGAGGGATGGATGGATGGAGGGATGGATGGGTGGGTGGATGGATGTAGTACCATGATTTAGATTTTCTTTCAATTCTCTTTTTTTTCTTTGTCAGAATCTTTACGACAGCATCAAGAACGAGCCGTTCAAAATCCCAGAGGATGATGGGAATGACCTGACGCACACTTTCTTCAACCCTGACCGGGAGGGCTGGCTCCTCAAACTGGGTGAGAGAGCGAGAGAGGGAGAGACAGAGAGAGACAGAGAGAGAGAGGGAGAGAGAGAGAGAGGGAGAGAGAGAGAGAGAGAGGAGAGGGAGGAGAGAGAGACAGACAGAGAGAAGAGAGAGAGAGAGAGAGAGAGATAGAGAGAGAGAGAGATGAACGAGAGTGAGGAGAGAGATGAGAGAGCGAGAGAGAAAGAGCAAGAGATGAGCGAGAGAGAGAGAGAGAGAGAATCCACTGGAATGCTTTTGGACAAAGATTACATTCAAATTACACTTTTAATCAATTAAAGAAAAGGCAAACGCTTTGCATCACCCTCTATATAGAATGAACTCCCTCAGCTTCATAGAGTCCAATGAAAGCTGCTGAATAATGTTCCCTTGTTAACATATTGAATTCCACCCCTCTATATAGAATGAACTCCCTCAGCTTCATAGAGTCCAATGAAAGCTGCTGAATAATGTTCCTTGTTAACATATTGAATTCCACCCCTCTATATAGAATGAACTCCCTCAGCTTCATAGAGTCCAATGAAAGCTGCTGAATAATGTTCCCTTGTTAACATATTGAATTACACACCAGCACTTTGTAGTTTTCTATATAAGTAACAGAAAAAACTGACAAATTGAAAAATGTGACATTTCGAAATCTAGCATGAAATACTACTGGACTGCTATTATGGCTTCCGGTATTGATTTGTTTTTATATCATTTTGTAATTTCATTGATTTACATGATGATGTTAATTAAAAAACCTAAATTATGTTCATGTATTTTTTAAATGTTTTTTGATTCTGTCTCAATCCTTAAATTCTAGATGATGCTGAGTGTTTGCACATAGCTCTGTACTCCTTAACAATAATCCCACAACACAAAGAGCCCAATCTTTTCTCTCTGCCAAGATCAACAGACCCAACCTTTCCTGCTGCGTCGCTGTTGCCTTGTTCTGTTAAAGTCTTCCGTTTGAACATTCAATGATTTGAAGTTTGCTGAGAGAAAGCATTTGCAGCGATGAGGTACAGATTTGAGACGAGATGCTTGCGAGAAATTCTTCGGTTTCCAAAACGAGGCTGTCAGACGATGAAGGCTGTAACAAAAGATTTTAAAAATGGCCTTTTATACATTGAGAAGGGTTACATTTACTATCATCGGTGTTTTCTGAAGTGGGGCTCAGGAAATAAAAAATCACATCTATAAATTCTGCGTTTGTTTAACTGAGTTTCCTGCCGTAGTCTGTACACTGTTTATATAAATAAATTCATTTCCAGGACTTTCGTCTGAAGGCACTGAATACGTTTCAGATTTTCAGTTTGTCTCGATTGAATTAAATCCAGTTTAAAATGTTTTTTAAAGGTCAATACAGTTTCACGAAAACCAAACTGGGTTTCATATTTTGTTCTAAGGTTCAATTGTGTATAAAAGTAACTAATTATGACGTCTCTGTAAGGGGTGGTTTGTCTGGTCCTGTGCTTTCACTGTGGTATACATTTCTGCATGATCTTGGCTAATGTGACTAATATTTCTCTTTCTCTCTCTTTCTCCCTCCCTTTCTTACCACTCTCTCCTCTCCTCTCCTCTCCCGCCTTACTCTCCCTCTCTCCTCTCTCTTCTACTGATTGCTCTTAAGGAGGTATGTATCTAAACTGCTTATTAATCTTCAGTGTTTGTCAAAGAATGTTTTGCATGTTGAAGGCTCTCAAAATATGTTTAAAAAAACAAATGAAAAAACAAACCCAATGCAGTAAGAACTGTCTAATCTGGACATCGTTTGAGACCGGAGAAGAATTGTGCACGATTATACAGACTGCCAGTTTACAGGGGTTGGGGCTAGAGCTGGGGTTGGGGCTGGGGTGTACCCCTTTTAGTTTTTTTTTTTTTATATAAATCGATTGATTGATAGATAGTTACTTATCCAATCACGATGAAACTTTGTTACGGAAATTTCTTTAGCACAAGTTCACAGGGGGATCAGAATCTGGGTCTGTGTGGAGTCTCCTGTCCCTCACTCTGCCTGCCAGCATGCAGTTTTCCATTCGGTCGTGGTGATGCTTTCTGATAGCTCTGAGTTTGTGCATTTGACAGCTGTGGCGATGTGGGGGTGTGTGTGACTTTTTCTGTTTGTTTGTGTCGACAGGGGGTCGCGTGAAAACGTGGAAAAGACGCTGGTTCATCCTGACAGACAATTGCCTCTACTACTTTGAGTACACCACGGTAAGAACACTTTCTTTCTTTTCCCAAGAGTGTAACAGAGTGGAAATATCTTGGTAATCACATGAAAGAAAATGCGTTGGTCATGTTAAAGCAGTTTGGAGGTGGCTGTGGTAGAAGCAGAGCTGGTGAGGTAACTTAGAATGATTGACGTGATAAAACATGTGCAGGAATGTACGAGGAATAAAATACGGTATAGAGTGAACCACAGTGACCTTGTAAAGGAGAGTAGTTAGCGGTTGGTTGCACCTGATTGGAGCGACAGGTGAATGACTCATTTCTGTTATAATTAGTAAGATAACAGAAACAGACTAGTCATGTAGGAGCCTACTAGAGAATACATACCTTGTTCTGTTAGTCTTCCGTTTGAACATTCAGTGATTTGAAGGTTGCTGAGAGAAAGCATTTGCTGATTGATGAGGTACGGATATGAGACAAGATGTGTACGAGGTCAGCAGTGTGGAGTAGTGGTTAGGGCTCTGGACTCTTGACCGGAGGGTCGTGGGTTCAATCCCCGGTGGAGGACACTGCTGCTGTACCCTTGAGCAAGGTACTTTACCTAGATTGCTCCAGTGAAAACCCAACTGTATAAATGGGTAATTGTATGTAAAAATAATGTGATATCTTGTAACAATTGTAAGTAAGCCCTGGATAAGGGCGTCTGCTAAGAAATTATATTATTATTATTATTATTATTATTATTATTATTATTATTAATAATAATAATAATAATAATAATAATAATACCAGGCATAGAGGCGACACAGAGAAGTCTCCAGTCCCTCCAGGATCATTGTGAACCATCGATGAATCGGTCCGAGGGCTTCCTCCAGGGGTTTGGGTAATCTGATCAGTTGCCTATCCTGGTGTTTTTGGAATGAATAAATGGGTGAACGTTGTTCAGATGTGAAACATGGTCTGGTCTCATCCTTCTAGCTTTACAAAGCAGTTCATTCCGTGTTTGCCTTCGTTCACAATCCTTCCGAGTGTTCTCCAGCATGTCGGTGGAATCCTTGTTTTGTTTTTTCAGGATAAGGAACCTCGAGGGATTATCCCGTTGGAGAATTTGAGTATCCGAGAAGTGGAAGATCCCAGGAAACCAGTGAGAATTCCATTCATTTTTTATAATGTATATTGTCAATGCAGTTTATCCCACATAGCATCTCCCAGTATGACAATGAGCAACTGGTATTGATCCATAGGGTGCTTAATACAACACGACACAAGACCCTTTTATTTTTATTCAGCCGTGTGCACGTTTATTAGAACACGCCTCGTTGCTTCTGTAGTGTTAGATTTGTTGTGCGTATGAAATCAAAACCACTGGAACTGAAAATCTTGGTCAAATTAGCGATTGTCTGATTTTAATTGATGACTTGAATAAGCCACACGTGCAAATTCATTTCAAACAGCGAGAGAAAAGGAACACGGAGCCACACGTGGTCAAACGCAGGAGACTTTTTTAGAAGCTGTTTAAGACGCCTGATTTAAGCAAAAAACGGTCTAACATTTTCACACATGAGCGCCTGTTGATTCTATATCACTGATTACCGAGTGGAAATTGAGATTCTCACACCTGAGTTCCTGCAGGATATATGGAGTTGTTTGTTAATAAGCAGGTGCAGCTGATTGAGGGAGGTGGTTTCAGTTTTGAAGGCGTGTTTCTCCCTGTGTGTTTCAGAACTGCTTCGAGTTGTATATTCCTAATAACCGGGGTCAGCTGATCAAGGCGTGTAAGACGGAGGCGGACGGCCGGGTGGTGGAGGGCAATCACAACGTCTATCGGATCTCAGCCCCCACCCAGGAGGAGAAAGACGAGTGGATCAAAAACATCAAGTGAGCTTCTGTCTGTCTTCACGGCCGCTGGGTCTGCAGCTAAAGATTAGCATCATCACCCTGCAGAACGAAGTCGTTGTGCTTCGTAAAGTCGAACGCAACCTGCTGAATAACGTTGCGTTAACATCTCGAATTACATGCCACCGCTTTGTAGTTTTCCCTCATATACTTCATGAAAAACTGACACATTGAGAAATGTGTCATTTCGAAATCTAACAAGAAAAACTACTGTGCTGCTGTTATGGGCGTTCATGTGAGATCACTTTGTAGTTTCTTTGTATACTTCAGCATCTGGATGGAGGTTTATTTATTTAATTGGTTCAGTTAAACGATTTAGAACAGGGTTTTGAAGCAAAGACCAGGAGTGGAAGAGGGCCTACTTTGCTATAATAGTGGATCATTAACATTTCTCTCTCTCCCTCCCTCCCTCCCTCTTTCTCTCTCTCTCTCTCTCTCTCTCCTCTCTCTCTCTCTCTCTCCCTCCCTCCCTCTCTCTCTCTCTCTCTCTCTCCCTCCCTCCTCTCTCCTCCTCCCTCCCTCCCTCCCTCCCTCCCTCCCTCCCTCCTCTCCCTCTCTCTCCTCTCCCTCCCTCCTCTCTCTCTCCTCCCTCTCTCCTTCTCTCCCTCTCTCTTCTGCTTGTTCTCTCTCTCCTGGCAGGTCTGCAGTCAGTGTGGATCCTTTCTACGAGATGCTCGCCGCGAGGAAGAAACGCATTTCACTGAAGAAGAAGGAGGAGCAGGCGTGAGAGAGGAGAGGAACAAATAGACTTTTAAAACTCCTCCTTCATTCCAAGCCCCTTTCTTTCACACCGAGTAGCAATCCTGGGGTACCCCCCCCCCCATCATACACGCCGCTTTTCCACTGGGGCCTCCTTTTACAGTGACCACTATTATAAACCCTTCATCTTTAAGCCTGGAGATTCACAAGCAGTTTTTTATTGGCAATTCTAGTTGACGAGACAAAAAAAAAAAAGAAATGGACAACCGAATTGCTGTAAAAAAGCAGTGGTCTCTTCTGGCAACTCAATTGCCAGTTGACCATTGTCAGTTTGGGTTGCCAAGAAAAAAAATTGCTTGTGTGTCTCTGGCTTAGCAGCCTCTAGCTTCCCTTTATTTAATGATTTATTTTTCAATCTTTCTGTCCTGATTTCTCTATGAACTTTATAGGGGGTAGCCCCCTTTTTTAAACTCCCTCTTCGATTCCAAAATTGAGAAACACTCCTTTAGAAATATAGACCCTCAGCCCCTCCACCTCCCTCGATCCCCTGCTTCAGAACCAACTTCCAAAGAAAGGAAATCAAGCTCTTAAACAGATCCTAAGCTTGCAGTGTCCCACAATCAGTTCCAGTAACGACACACCAGAATAGAAATAACCCAAAGTCTTAACATGAGGAGTTTAAATGTCTAGATCAGGGGTGTTCAGTCAATCCCAGGGCCATTCCACTCCCCTCCAGGAGGTTTAACAGATAATGAATTACTTAAGGGTCTGGATAGTTGGAGGCTGATTTATTTAATTGGTTCGGCTAAACAAATTAAGAACCGGGTTTTGGAACTGCAAATCTGCAATACGATTTTCCTGAAGTAATCTGAAACGAACTTTCTAAAACAATAAATAAAAACGCAGGGGGAGGTGTAGCCCGTAGGGGGGCGCTGTCTGCCGGTCAGCGCACCTCTGATTTAACTATGAAGCTGCATGACCTAGCATCGGCGCGCTGCATAAAGAGGTGACAGTTTGGTCATATCCAGGACGGAGAACAATGTGGTGACCTTGAGCAAGGAATAAGCCTAGAGCTGCTTGCCTATTTTTATACCAAGAAGATCATTGCTGCTGAGCTTTAAGAGAGCGTCATTGGGGATTCAAGAATTCAACTTGGCCCTGACAGACCATGATCAATGCTGCCAGCCACTTACAACATCCGGTCAAGAATGGATCTTGGCATTGAAGCAAATGGGGCAAAAAAAAAACCTTTGACTGGATCTTTCTGAATGATGGGAACCAGACAGACAGTAACCCCTGCAGTGTGGCGCCCAGTATGGGGCTGCTCTGTGGGAAGGAGATGGGGGGGTATCGCCTGGAACACAGAATGGAAGGACGCACTGGAGAGAGGGACCACATCAGGGTTTGGGGTCAATTCCTGGTTTTCAATTCCAGTAGCTTTTTTAAAACCAATTCTGACACATCGTTGATCAAAATTGCAAGTTGCAGTATTCTGTTAAAATGAGATTCCGCACAGGCAGTGGCAACAAATGACTTCAATCGAAGTTGCTGTTTGTTTGTTTGTTTGTTAGTCAATTAAATTTGGCTTCAAAGGAAAGCAGTTGAACGATCGCAACAATTATTACGATGTCTCTAAAATATCAATTCCAGTTCCTTCGAAGGGGACTGGGATTGGGAATTGATTTTAAAATGGAATTGGAATTGAAAAACAGGAATTGACCCCAAACCTGATTTTATTTATTTTATTATTAATATTTTTTTGTGATGAATTGCCTCCATACCTCTAGTCCCCCATTTCTCTTATGGGGTGAGCAGTTCAGTCTCCATGCCTCAAGCCTGCCCTAGACTGGAGGGAGCACCCTTTTTCTTAGAGGGGTGAGGGATGGAGGGAGGGAGCAGTTCAGTCTTCATGCCTCAAGCCTGCCCTGGACTGGAGGGAGCACCCTTTCTCTTAGGGGGGTGAGTGAGGGGAGGAGCAGTTCAGTGTCCATGCCTAAAGCCTGCCCTGGACTGGAGGGAGCAACCTTTCTCTTGGAGGGGTGAGGGATGGAGGGAGGGAGCAGTTCAGTCTCCATGCCTCGAGCCTGCCCTGGACTGGAGGGAGCACCCTTTCTCTTAGGGGGGTGAGTGAGGGAGGGAGCAGTTCAGTCTCCATGCCTCAAGCCTGCCCTGGACTGGAGGGAGCCCCTTTCTCTTAATTTAGTGTAGATTAATGATGATGTGCATTTGTTGCAATGGGTTTAAATGAAGGGGACCTGTATATTGCTGAGTTTTAGTTTGGTTTTAATGACTCCAAGGCAGCTTTTTTTTTTTGTTGTTGACATTAACATTCCTTTCAAACGACCTGCATCAGTTTTGAAGAATGTTTTGCGAAGTGGATGTTGCATGTTTTTTTTTTTTAAATAAATCTTTTCTAAATAGTGAATGAAATAATGTTCTCCTTGAAAGAAAGCATAGAAAGTGTAATGCTAAAATGACATTTCAATTAAGTGTATCGATTGTTTTATTTCACCATTTGTCGTATTTATAAATGGATCTGTACAGCCAAACCCATGTCCCTGTCTTTTACTCTAAAATAACTCTGTTTTCTCGCTAATATAAAACGTCTATCTGTCTAGGTAACCTCTTTCTCCATGTCTCTTATAGTGTAAGTCTACTCACCCTTATGCCCTTGTCACCCTTGCCCTTGCCCCTTGTGTCTCTTGTGTGGAAGACGTTGGTCTTTCCTCTAAAATAAACATATCGGTCGTTTCTATCCAAATCTCCCACGGTATAAAGTAGTGAAAGAATGACTCAAGCAAAGGGACTTGGGGGATTTTTTTTGTGTGGTTAGCACCACTGAAACAATCTAAACGAAAAATAAATTAAAATAACCAAAATACGTACCTTTACAAACTTAAAAAGAAATGTCATTTTAGCAGAAAATAAATTATCTAAATGATTGCAAATGTGTGCATGGATTCTTGCTCTGTGTGTGTGTGTGTGTGTGTGTGATTGTGCAGCATTTTAAACCCATTTTAAAACGACTGTTGTATGAAAATCTCCTGTGCCAAAATGTAGCAAAATAAATGACTGGTTTGATGCCAGTGAAATATACGAAAAATGACATTCAGAAGCATTTTTTTTTTTGGTTTAAATTTAGATTCAAAGGAGCAGTTGGTATAACAGATCTGTGAACTTTGCTATTACAGTTTAATTAACGGCGGACTGGATTCCTTGAACTCTGTGCTCTGTGATCTTTTCAATAACGTGGTGAGCTGGGGCTAGTGTGAGTTTCTAACACCGTATGTGCAAATAAACATCCTTACTCTTATAGCAGGGTGAGTCACTCTCTCTCTCTCACACACACACACACACAATAGACACAACGTCCTGCAGTCTAATTGGCTTCTGTCCACTCTGTGCTGACATCCGGGTGGTTTAGTCTCCTGAGTGTAATGAATCTCGTTAGCCTGGCAGTGCAAACAAATGACCTTCATGAGCAGAGATTGGCGGCAGGCCTCTGGTTCTCCTGATCTGGGAGGCTCATGAGAGAACGATATTCCGGATTACAGGCTAACCTCGTAAATGCACACCGCTCCCTACCGTCTTTTTAACCCCTGAGTATTAAAGTCAGAGCTGCAGAATTTGGCATGACGGCGTAGATTCTAGTGCCAGGGTGTCTTATGTAACGCCAGCAACGTTACATTCTGGTGACAGTAGACATGTTTTTTAAAAGTATTTGTATTCCTTAGCAACCATAGATAATGATAGTTTCTCATTGGGTCTGGGCTACTACATGACCCACTACACACTCATCCATTACGTATATCACACATAGCTCCGAAGCATGATTGCCATGATAAGGAGGCTTGCTGGTCTGGTGGTTAAAGAAAAGGGCTTGCTACCCTTACAGACGTCACACAAACGAGCTCCTATAGGAAGTGACTCTGCAGCAGCCACTGACTCCCTGTGTGTGTGTGTGACCCTGAGCAAGTCACTGAACCTCCTTGTGCTCCGTCCTTCAGGATGAGACTTCAAACAAACAAGCTCCTATTGGAAGTGACTCTGCAGCAGCCACTGACTCCCTGTGTGTGTGTGACCCTGAGCAAGTCACTGAACCTCCTTGTGCTCCGTCCTTCAGGACAAGACGTCAAACAAACAAGCTCCTATTGGAAGTGACTCTGCAGCAGCCACTGACTCCCTGTGTGTGTGTGACCTTGAGCAAGTCACTGAACCTCCTTGTGCTCCGTCCTTCAGGATGAGACGTCAAACAAACAAGCTCCTATTGGAAGTGACTCTGCAGCAGCCACTGACTCCTGTGTGTGTGTGACCCTGAGCAAGTCACTGAACCTCCTTGTGCTCCGTCCTTCGGATGAGATGTCAAACAAACAAGCTCCTATTGGAAGTGACTCTGCAGCAGCAGCAGCAGTTATTATTATTATTATTATTTATTTCTTAGCAGACGCCCTTATCCAGGGCGACTTACAATCGTAAGCAAATACATTTCAAGTGTTACAATACAAGTAATACAATAAGAGCAAGAAATACAATAACTTTTGTTCAAGTGTGACAAACCACAATTCAATAATACAGCAGATAATAGTGATAGTTACATCAGGATATGATTAAATAGTGATAGTTACATCAGGATGTGATTAAATACAAAGTACTACAGGTTAAACACTTGGCAGATTACAGTATTCTGAAGTACAGGATTAAATGTAGTAAAATAGGGGTTGTTGTTGTTGTTGTTGATGATGCATAGTTGTTGATGATGCATAGTTTACCCCCCTAGTCTCTGTAAGTCGCTTTGGAGAAAAGCATCTGCTAAATGACTAATTCATAATAATAATATACATGTTTCAGCTCAACATAGACAACCATGTGCTTATTTCATACCGCAGAGATCGATATGTGCACTTATTGCACCCCAGTATATGACTATGATATGCCTATTGCATATCATAGTCATTTTATATATATATATATATATATATATATATATATATATATATATATATATATATATAGCCAAAAGAGCCAGATTGTCAGAGACAAAAGAAGTACATCCTGTCTCGGCTAAAAACTAGTTTCCATGGAGACAGAGAGACAGATGGACAATGCAATTAGTGAATCTAGGGCAGTGCAAACTGCTTGTCAAAAGAGCTGCACACCGACAGACAGACAGGTATAGATTGATATAAAGATATATCTTAGATGCAGGACATATGCGAGACCGTGCAAAATGCCTCTGTTGATCGACAGCTGGACAAACAGACAGATGGGAAGCTACAGATCCAGACAGTTAGAAACAGAAGATAGACGGATAGATCGACAGAAATTCCTACAGATTCCTGGAAAGATATTGAATGTAGGACAGACAGTAAATAACATCCTGTCTTTAACTTCGCCATGGAGATGGAATTAAAGTGTGAGTAATGGAGGGGAGAGATAGGAGGGGGGGTGGTAAGCAGCTCTAAGTAGCCACTAAGCAGGGTAAATCTTTTTCAAAGTCACTTCTGGCTTCGCAAACTGGAACACTGACTGTGTGCCCCGGGTCTCTCCGATTTGCTTTGTCGTCTTTGATATATTTTGTTTGTTTAGACTCCAAGGCTTTTGCTTTCTTCCTTAGTATCGATGCTTGCTGCCTCCTCTTTGCCTTTCTGCGTCTGTCTGCCTGGAAAAGATTGATAATGTTCTTCTTTTTATTTTCAACTAATTAATCTGAGCATAAACAAAATAAATACTTGAAACCGTTCGCCGGGTTGTGAAGGTTATTTAGAATATTCCTGTGGTATTTTTGCTCCTTTTAAGAAAATCGAAATCGATAAAACCTTCCTGCCTGCGCTCTAAGTCATGAAGAAAACAAGTTCTGGCAATCCCATACCGTTTCCATCCCGGATGTCTCCTCTCTCCCGGATTCTCCTTCTCCTCCTGGGCTTTTCCTCTTGGATCCTGCTGGACGTCTCTGCGGAACACGGGCCGCCGCTCCCCAAGTTCGTTTGCACCCCGATGCCTGTGGATTCCGACCCCGGTTGCTCTGGCAACGGCCGACACTCCCAACCCATGACCCCCGGCAGCTCCAACGCCTGGTGGGGTCTAACGGACGACGCTAAAGCCACCATCCTACACCTGAGAGAAACCATCGTCCAGCAGAAGGAGACGATTCTGGACCAGAGAGAAACGATCCGTGAGCTCACGGCCAAGCTCACGCTCTGTGAAGGGTTTGGGACGCATTCTACAGGACACCATGACGAAGACGACGATGACGACGATGACGAAGACTCCGATTCCCATCACTCCAATGCTTTGGGACACTCTTCCCGCCCCCACCGCCTCCCCGAGCCCCATCCTCTACATGGGGTGCCCCAGCCGCATCACAAGGAGACGCATGGCGCCAAGAACACCATGGGGGACCCCCCCAAGCACGCCGTGTCCGTGGATCAGATGGGCAGAATGCTGCAGTCACTCAAAGAGAGGATAGATAACCTGCAGGTAAGGAAAGGTTACAGGGTTGTGAAGCGAGATTGTATTTAATTGCGTGTTGTTTGGGGATGTGTGAACCAGCTAATTCCATACTGTCTAGTATAGAGAGCTCAATACTGTACGGTTTGCAAATTTGATAGAACATCTACAGATTTGTCATTGAGATCCTTTATATACCCACCTGCATGAAAACACCTCAGGATGTCAGAATTTCAATTTCCGTTCAGTAATCAGTGATATAGAAACAATAAGCACTTGGTCTGAAAATGTTAGACCAGTTTGTGCTTTAATCAGGCATCTTAAACAACTTCTTAAAAGTCTCGTGTGTTTGACCGTGTGTGGCTCTGTGTTCCTTTTTCTCGGACTGTTTGAAATGAATTGCATGTGTGGCCTATTAAAGTCATCCATTAAATAAGACGATGACAATTTTCCAAGATGTTCAGTTCCGGTGGTTTTGATTTCATACGCACAACACATCAAAAACTACAGAAGCGATGGGGAGTTCTAATACATTTTCACATTACTGTGAATGTGAAATGCAAAACTGGATTGAATGTTACGTCAAGTCGTCTTGTCAAAGACCCAGGAAAGCTTCCATGTGAGTGAGCATTGAGCTTTGTGTAGCAGGTGCTATTAGGGGGCTCTGTCCTCAACCCAACTGAAAATCTCTGCGTGTTAAGAGATAATATGGGACACTTCTGGCTAAAGCTGTTATAAAGGAGGATCAGCTTTAGACAGTGGATATTTTGATAGGTCTATATCAGGGGTGCGATCCTGAAGTGCCACTCCACTCCAGGTTTAACAGATACAACGAGAGAATGAACTACTTCAGGGTCTGGATGAATGGATTTGTTTAATTGGTTCAGTTAAATGATTTAGAACAGGGTTTTTGTAACAGAGCCCAGGAGTGGAAGAGGGTCAGCAGTGACCAGCCCTGCTCGATCTCCTTTCACATGACCGCAGGACTGCCCCCCCTCTGCGGTTTCCACGTTAACCCTTCTCGTTCCCACAGCACTCCCGGAACACGTCCACTTCCTACTCGCACTCTCTGAGAGACCTGCTTCAGAGGAGGATCGCCGCTCTGGAGCAGCAGATCCAGCATCGACTGCACTCAGGGGGAGAGGAGGAGGAGGAGGAGGGAGGGGATCACCATCATCACAGCGAAGACGAGGATGATGACCACCACAATCAGCATGAGAACGACACTGCCCATGGGCACCACGATGATGGTCACCACGACGACGGACACCATGACAACGGACACCACAACGACGGACACCATAACAACGGGCACCACGATGATGGTCACCACGACGACGGACACCACCACGACGACGGGCACCATGACAACGGGCACCATGGCAACCATGTCCCCCATCACAGGAGAGGAGTCAAGAGTCGAGACAACCACGGCCGCGCCAGCCACGGCCACAAGCTTGACGCTGTTATGAGTCATCTGCCTCATAGGAACTCTGACAAGGGTACGAGGTCACATGCAGCGACTGTGGCTGTGATTTTTTACTTTAATACCTGCTGTAGTTCTGGCTATAGTTTTGCATCACCTAGAATTTTAGGGATTGAGACATTAATTAAAAATAATAATAATAATCTACAAAATGATATTGCTGAAGTCTACTGGAAGCCATAATAGTAGCACAGCAGTATTTCCAAATGCCACATTTTTAAAATTTTTGTCAGTATTTAGTTAAGTATATGGAAAACTACAAAGCGGTATGTAATTTCAATATGTTAGCGTAACATTATTCAGCAGGTTTCATTTGACTTTATGAAACAAAATTAGTTAATTATATAGGGCGATGCAGTTTTACAACAATACCTGCTGTAGTTGTGGCTATAGTTATGAATATAAATGACTAATCTCTCTCTCTACCTGCCTCTCTCTCTCTCTCTACCTTCCTCCCTCTCTCTCTCCCCTCTCTCTCTCTCTCTCTCTCTCTCTCTCTCTCTCTCTCTCTCTCCCCCCTCTCTCTCTCTCTCTCTCCCCCTCTCTCTCTCTGCAGCCGCTGCTTCTCACAAGAAGGTGAAAAGCCCGGATGATTTTCAGATCGGGTTCCCCATGCGCACGAACTACATGTACGGCCGCGTGAAGCGCACACTCCTCCAAGAGATATTCGCCGTGACGCTCTGCCTCTGGCTCAAGTCCAACTCGTCCCCCGGAGTGGGCACCCCCTTCTCCTACTCCGTCCCGGGACAGGCCAATGAGCTGGTGCTGATTGAGTGGGGGAACAACCCCATGGAGCTACTAGTCAATGACAAGGTGAGAGAGTGAGGCGTGCACAGCAGCTGGGGGAAGTTACAACTCTGGCCAAAAGTTTAGCATCATCACCCTGTAGAATGAACTGTTGAATGAAAGTCTAATGAAACCTGCTGAATAATGTTACCTTGTTAACATACTGAACTGCATACCAGCGCTTTGTAGTTTTATTTTATATACTAAACAGAAAAACAAATTAAAAAATGTGAAATTTTGAAATCTAACATGAAATACTACTGTACTACTATTATGGCTACCGGTAGACTTACGGTTTCATCATTTAAAAATGGTTTGAGTCTCAAATTACAAAGAGGTACTGGATCTAGGATTCAGTGCGATCTGGCTCAAATGAACCCCTGGATTCGACCAATCATCTTTTAAACTAATCAGTCCGGACCATGGCTTGAATTATCAGGGGGTTTTAGTGAATTATCAGGACGATACTTACTATAAATCTTAAGGATGTGGACTTGGTTTCTTGATTTTTCATGATGTGAAATTGGACCATCAGAATTTGATTGAACTCAACGGGACTTTAATTCTTTAAAGGGGAAAAATCCAGACTTGGATTTCAATCTTACAAATCTTTAATTTTAAAGACCTGAACTTAAAGCATCCGAAGAACCAGGGGAAATTTTTACTAGAATCACATCAAGGTCTAGAATTGGACTTGAGTCACCAGAATGTGGATCTCCAGGATTTCATTTCAACCATAAGAAACTTATCCTAAAAAAATGAAGATCTTCAAGTTTTTCTCAAATCACCAGGAGATGTTCTGGAATAATAAAGACTCGATCTGGGATCAACTAGATTTGTAACCATCCGGATTTCATTTCCATCGTCAAGACTTTTAGACTCGAAGCCACAGGACTTGGATTTAAATCAGTAGGGTTTCTTTGGGCATCTCAGTTTTGACTTTATTAATCTTGGAGCGTGAGGTCTTGGGTTTTCACGTGAAGTTACCTGGAATTCAGGCTGATTGATTGATTGTTCATGTATTCAAGACAGTCGTGGGAGAAATCCTCATAGTGCACCATAGGCCTTCCACAAAATTGATAGAGGCAGCTCAATGCTGTCCATCAACTGTATATGTGTTCCTGCTTACCAAGGAAACATCTAATCAAGTGGTGTCCAATCACATTCCTCTCCAGCTATAACAAGTGAAATGACATCATGAACCACTTCAGGGTCTGGATAGATGGATAGATTTAATTGGTTCAGTTAAACAATTTAGAACAGGGGAATGTCACTCCAGATTGGCCACCCTTGGTCTGTCACAGTTCTGGTCTGACTTTTTCCTTGTTCTTGTCTCTCTCTGTGCCAGGCGGTGACACTTCCCCTCTCCATTAACGATGCAAAGTGGCACCACGTGTGTGTGACCTGGTCCACGCGGGACGGGTTGTGGGAGTCGTACCAGGATGGCATTAAGAGGGGCACCGGAGAGAACCTGGCAGCGTGGCACCCCATCAAAGCTGGGGGTGTCTTTATACTGGGACAAGAGCAGGTAAGACCAGGTGCCCAGAACCATGCAACGGGCAGCGTGGTTACAGACTGACACCCCCTGTTGGTGAGACGAGGAGGTTAAAAGCTCAAAAACCACGAACGCAGACGAGCCTGGATCTTTTGCATTGTGGTTAAGACGCTCAGTTGCGGTGCACAGGGTTAGTCGAAGGAATGTGAAGCCACTCTGTCAGGAGCGGAGGCTTGAAACCTGGTTCCAGGAGACCACTGGGAGACCTAGTCTGAGGCTGCTGTATCAAACCCCCCAAGTCTGAAACCTAGTCTCCTGAAACCAAGATCCAAGACCCACAAAGAGTCTCCATGTTCCCTCAAACACACCATCACAAAAACACCTGGACACAGTGTCTTTTTTTTATTATTATAACACATTTGCCCACTACTGTATAATGATTACAGTTAACAAAATGTGGTTATTTTGCCAGAAATATCTGCCAGAAAACCTGTTGACCTTTAAGTTATTGAATTGGATTAAGTTCCTATATTATTATACTTAGTCCTGAAATGAGTTGTAATGTATCCTTGAGTGAAAACCGATTTCTACATGACTTTTTTTATATATTTTTTTTTGGTTATCGTAAATGAATGTAGCCTCTTTATCACGTGTTAGGTGAAGACTGAAAAAGAAACGATTAATATATTACAAAGACATGACCACGCTATTGAAACACCATGACAGGATTAACTGGCATCAGCATCATTGTTTTATTGGGGTGTCCCTATTGTATTACACAGAAAAGCATGGATATTGAATGCACGCCTCTGTATTGTCCATTCCTCTGTGTTGGCGTCCTCCCTCCGCAGTCCCATGACTCTCTCTTCCACTCCTTCAGGACACGCTTGGCGGTCGCTTCGATGCCACGCAAGCCTTCGTGGGAGAAATGTCCGACGTGAACATGTGGTCCCACGTCCTGACGCCCAATGAGATCTACAACCTGGCCACCTGCGGCAGCCATGCGACCGGCGACGTCGTCGCGTGGACAGAGTCCTCCATCGAGCTCCACGGAGGCGTGACCAAGTACCCCTTCGACCCCTGCCACTAGAGGGAACCGGTGAGACCGAGAAAACACGCGCTACCAAAGGTTTACCCAACTTCCAACACCAAAGACTGTTTTTTTTTTTTTTTCCCGAATCTGCTTGGAAACTGTAGAGCTTTGGCGACTTCCAGTAAGGTTTCTGTATTGAGGTGCACCCTCCCTGTCCTTCCCGAGAGAAGCGCGCTTTGGTTTTTTTTTAGCTGTCTGATATCTTGTAAGGTCGACTCCTTCTATAACTAGGGAGCGCACCACAGTTGCTTTTCTTTCAGTTGTTTTTTTTTATTATTAGGTGAATGTGTTAAATTAAATTCAATAAGGAACGATTGGGGTGAATGCAAGGTGTCTCCCAGCACACAGCGATACCCACTTCTTTTGACTGAGAGGGAATCGAGGAAGGAAGAAGTGTGCATGGATACTTGCTTACACAGCACTACCACGTTCTTATGCACTGCTACAATGTACTTCATGTGCAAATCTATATGTAAGCACACAATTGTATCAGAAAAGGGCTAGGGTTATATCAGGCAAAAAAATACACACTTAATACATTGTAACTCTGCATCATAACATTGATGTGTAAGCAGACATTTACTAAGTAACTGCTATGTAAATACACAGTAATTAGAGACTCTTAATGGAAAGTGTTACTGAAAGGACTTGTATAGTGTGCTATTCTGTATTTGAACCGTATTAAAAAAAACATTTATGTAAATAAATAACAGTGAAGGCGCTTAACCTCTGAAGTGTCTATCTTGTATATATCTATAACAATGCTGTGTAATCCCGTGTTTAAACTGCAGACGAGTTTTGTAAATAAAGATTTTGACAAAGCTTTTTTTGTATCTATTTGAATTACGCCAAGGATGTGTCTTGTTCGGGGTTTTCCCTTGATACTGGATGATAACTCGTGTAATCCTTAGCGATGCTTCCCATAGAAACGCATGGGAGTTGAGTAGAGTTTAGAACGGAAGGTAGGAAGCACGTTTTTTTTACACAGTTATAAATGCATGCAACAGCTAACCAAGGGACGACATCTACTGCATTTTTCTGTGACAGGGATTGCAATTGTCTGTGAATCATCGCTCATGGCTGCTGTCTTTGCATACCTGTATATTAACGGCTCTAGATATCTCTGCCAATCTCGTGTGTGTGTGTGTGTGTCCCCTCTCCTCTCTCTGAGCTCTGTGCTAACACAGCAAGTTTGCACCCTATGATTAGATTAACCTGACTCAGCCCGATAAACCTGATTAGCCAGCTGGAGAGACTCTGAGAGAGAGACAGATGGAAACGCGTAACACCAGAGGAGGACTCGAAGGTAAAAATACTTCAGCAGCGCCAAACAGCGATGCAAATACACAGAGCAGCGTGCGAATTCATCAGAGCACTCCCCGTTGCTTCTGTAGCTGTGATTTGTTGTGCGTGTGAAATAAAACCACCGGGTAACTGAAAATCTTGGGGGAAATTGTCAAACTAGGCCAAATTAGTGATTTTCTAATTTAATTAATTAATATGCCGCAGATGCCATTCATTTAAAACAGAAAGAGAAAAGGAACACGGAGCCACACACATAGCAGAGCGCCGACTGTTTCTATATCAATCAAACAATCAATCAATATTTATTTTATAGAGCGCCTTTCATAGTGGACCACCATCACGAAGCGCAATATCACTGCTTGCTGATGAGAATTGAAATCCTCACACCCTGAGAAGAGGAAGGCGCAGAAGGCGGTTTCAGTAATCCGCTTGTTTTGTCAGTGTCTGTAATCTTATTACAGTGTTTGCGTCGGTCTGACGCTCAGTGATAAGAGAATGATGAGTTCTTAATCCCGCACATCACGTGACTTTGAGATTCCAGCCCCACGCGTATTGAGGTGCGTTGTTGGCGCCCCCTATAGTCCATCTGCCCAAAAGCGCCACAGTTCGCTTCCCATAGCATCCAAAAGCACCACGGAGTACGAACAGGGACGTACGGTAATTTAGAACAATCGCAGTGTACAGAGAATACGACCAAATGTTTTGCGTCATCGCTCTCTGTATAGAGTGAACTAATTCGAATGAAACCCGCCAGTCAAAGTTACGTTAACAAAATTGAATTATACACCCGCCGCTTGCTAGTTTTTCCATATATTTATCAAGAAAACTGAAATAACATGAAATACTACAGTACTACTAGTATAGCGTCCCTTTGATAGACGTTTTCTTTGCTGCACGTGGGGTGGCTTCGATAATTTTGTTTTGCTGGATTCCAACTACAAAGTCCTTGACGCCCGAGGACAGTACGGAATGCATGCCTTCGGGAAGAGAATTCAATATGTTAACATGAGCCAGCCGGTTTCATTCCACTTTATGAAGCAGAATGGCTTCATTCTAGAGGATGATGCAAAGCGTTTGGCCGTGGCTGTGTGTTGCAGATATCCTTGCTCCCACGTGTTTATAGTTTCGGTATCGGTGCAGCATTCACACAGAACGGTCTACATGCTAGAATGCCTTTGGGACAGTGGGTGGGAATATTGGCAGGATGTGTTTGACTTCCTCAGTGAATTGTGTTCTTTCAGATCAAGCCTTAGACTGTTTAATCGGACACAATGAGGGCAGCTCCGCTCTTCACAGTGATCTGTAAGTACTGGGCTTTCTACCTTCTATCTGTCCTTGGTCCCGGGTTCAAATCAGACTGACCTTCATTATCAGAGACTGAATTAGCTCTTACTTTGAAGAAGGCAGCGGTCTAGATAGATGAAGTGTGTGTGTGTCTAAAAGTCTGGCATCATCACCCTATAGAATTAACTGATTTTGCTTCATGAAGCCAAATAAAAGCTGCTGAATAATGTTATGTTAACGTATTGAATTACATACCACTGCTTTGTAGTTTTCCATATATTAATGGGAAAACTGACAAAATTGAAATCTAATGTGAAATACTGTACTACTGTTGTGGCTTCCGGTAGAATTTTTGCGATATCATTTTGTAGTTTAAAAAACATCTAAATTATGTTCATATAGTTTTTTTTATTTATTTATTTTTATTTATAATTATGTCTCAATCCTAAAATTCTAGGTGATGCTAAACTTTTGGCCGTAGATGTAAAACTAGACCCAGAATATAGTGGGGAGTCGAACCGAAAAAAGAAAAACGAAAGTCAACTGGTAATTGTGGAGAAATTACAAACTACCCGTAGCTTTCACAAACCAGCAACATGTTTTGATAACAATGCGCGCTTACACATCATTCCTATGTTATTACGCACGGTTTCTATATTTACTATGTGTGGATAGTGTTAGCTTTCTGTTCTTTAATTTCTTTTCAATGCATCCCTTTGGGCTCGAACTGCCTCTCTTTGTTCTCTCTCTCCAGTGCTGACTGCGGGAGTCACCTCTGAAAAAGCTCAAGGTACAAAATCCACAGCCAGTGACCGCTGGACTTGAGGTTTATATGGGGGAACGCGCCACACGCTGGCCGGAGCTTTGCTTCGGGATCAAGTGGAAAAGGACTGTCTGGTTTTATCGACGACGTCTTAATAAGCCGCACATGCAATTCATTTTAAACAGTGAGAGAAAAGGAACACGGAGCCACACGTGGTCAAACGCAGGAGACTTTTTAGAAGTTGTTTAAGACGCCCGATTAAAGCACAAAGCGGTCTAACATTTTCACACACGAGTGTGTTTCTATATCACCATATATTCATGCAGGCGGGTATATAAAGGATATCAATGGCTTAGGTGTTACTGTAGCCCTACGTGCCTTGCAAGCAGGATGTACAGTTGTTTTTTTTTTTTTAATCTATGGGAAGGTCTTATCGACTTTCAAAGGAAATCTGAAATGATAGGTCATCTTTCACAAAGGCACATGTTAATGATAACGATGTCTCTATAAGGGAGAGACCACAATTCCTGACTCTTCTGTGTTTTTCTCTTTGCTTTCTGAAGAACAACCCCCCCGGCTGAGCCTGGCTGATGCGGGACGGATCACTGAAGGAGATGCCTTCACCCTGCGCTGCGAGGTTCGGGGTGAAGGTTGGAAATTTCTCTGGCTCAAAGCCAGCGAGGGAGGCGAGATGTTCGACAGCGGTACAGGAGGGAATTACACAATCCGTTCCGCAGCCCTGGTTAATAGCGGACAGTACTGGTGTTTCGCTGGAAGAAACGATGGGATGTATTATGTCAGTAACGGGTTAAGCGTTCAAGTAACCGGTGAGTGAATTAAGCAAAGCGGCGTTTCAGACAGTGAACTCACTTCAGCCTTAGATCAAGCATAAGGCTCTGGCCAAAAGCGTTTCATCACCCTATAGAATGAACTCCCTCAGCTTCATAGAGTCCAATGAAAGCTGCTGAATAATGTTCCCTTGTTAACATATTGAATTCCACCCCCTCTATATAGAATGAACTCCCTCAGCTTCATAGAGTCCAATGAAAGCTGCTGAATAATGATCCCTTGTTAACATATTGAATTCCACCCCTCTATATAGAATGAACTCCCTCAGCTTCATAGAGTCCAATGAAAGCTGCTGAATAATGTTCCTTGTTAACATATTGAATTCCACCCCTCTATATAGAATGAACTCCCTCAGCTTCATAGAGTCCAATGAAAGCTGCTGGATAATGTTCCCTTGTTAACATATTGAATTCCACCCCCTCTATATAGAATGAACTCCCTCAGCTTCATAGAGTCCAGTGAAAGCTGCTGGATAATGTTCCCTTGTTAACATATTGAATTCCACCCCTATATAGAATGAACTCCCAGCTTCATAGAGTCCAATGAAAGCTGCTGAATAATGTTCCCTTGTTAACATATTGAATTCCACACCAGCGCTTTGTGGTTTTCCAGAAACCTAACTGTAAGACTGACAAATTGAAAAAAAAGTCTAACACGAAATACTGCTGTACTACTATGATGGCTTCTGGTATAGACTTTTGCGATATCATTTTGTATTTTTTTTCTTTCGATTGCACGAAAAACAAAGCGCACATCTCTAAATAAAAGATCTAAATTATGTTAATATAGTTTTTTTGTTTAATTGTGGCTCAATCCTAAAATTCTAGATGATGCAAAACGTTTGACCAGAGTTAAACTTGTATCTTTCTGTGATTGAACCCAAGTCTCTAGTACAACACCGCTGACAACTGCCTCCTCTACTGCAAAAACGACAGCTGAGAAAACTGACCTCGGTAAGCTAATGGTCTGAAAATACATACAGTAATAAGGAGAGAGCAAGCTTTTTATATTTAAAATCTACCGTCCCGAATTGTGTGAACTGGAGTTCGAGAAGATGCAATGCCGAAACTTTGGAAATAATATATATGCATTATAAGAGAGACAGACAGGAAACGGAAGCTTATATAATCAAATAAACAATGGTCGAGGTCCGTTTGTCAGTGGAATGCGTGAGAGGAATTGTCATCATCCGGTAACTTCAGACGCTCAGTCAGAAACTCTATTCATTTTTTGCCTTCTCATGCTTGCTGGTTTTTAAAATCGTGTTTTGTATTTCTGTCACTCAGCCCAAGCGTCCAGATCAACTCGGACTCCAACCCCTTCAAACAGCGAGAGAAAGACCGCTGTGCCTGCTGCTAATACTGACCAAGTAAAACCACACGGATCCAGCCTGTGTACGAGTAATACGGGGAACGCTTTCCATTGCGCGTCTCTAATGACTGTGTTTGCATAGCGGTTACTTAGTAAATCCATGTGTGCTCACACATCATTACAATGTTATTATGCAGAGTTACAATGGAGTGAATGTGGAAATCACCCTAACCCTTTAATTTAATAATAATAATAATAATAATAATAATAATAATAATAATAATAATAATAATAATAATAATAAACGTTTTATATGAATAAATAATGTAACAGTGAAGGCGCTTATAGCCTCGGAGTGTCTCTCTTGTGTATATCTCTAACAATGCTGTGTTATCAGACTTTGTAACCATCAGTAATGTCTAAAACTCAGGAGAACTTCACACACACAATGTAAGGTGCCGCTGTATACTGATGCATCTCTGTCTTTATCTCTCAACCCAAGTGTCCAACACCAGACTGCCAGTGACTGCGCGCCGTGCTGAGAACACGATGCTGGGGTCTGCAGATCAAACTGACCCCGACAAGCAAGCAGAGTCTGTGTGTAAGTGTCAGGGACCTCGCATTGTGTTATTTTTATATTTTAAAATTTTATATTGATTTATAATATAATAAAGAGTCAAGAGGTGCGTTTGTCAGCGGAATGTGTGTGAGCGCCCTGAGCTACGGGAGTCATTGTATATCAAGGTGCTACCCATAATAAAAGCACAGCACAGTGAACGCATGGTAAAGCATAGGGAAGCATTGTGAAGCACAGAGAGGTCTGGTAAAGCATAGGGAAGCATTGTAAAGCACAGAGAGGTCTGGTAAAGCATAGGGAAGCATTGTGGAGCACAGAGAGGTCTGGTAAAGCACGGGGAAGCATTGTAAAGCACAGAGAGGTCTGGTGAAGCATAGGGAAGCATTGAAAAGCACAGAGAGGTCTGGTAAAGCACGGGGAAGCATTGTAAAGCACAGAGAGGTCTGGTGAAGCATAGGGAAGCACTGTAAAGCACAGAGAGGGATGGTAAAGCATAGGGAAGCACTGTAAAGCACAGAGAGGTCTGGTAAAGCATAGGGAAGCATTGTAAAGCACAGAGAGGTCTGGTAAAGCATAGGGAAGCATTGTAAAGCACAGAGACGTCTGGTAAAGCATAGGGAAGCACTGTAAAGCACAGAGAGGTCTGGTAAAGCACAGTAAAAGCAAGGTAAACTAACCCTTAGCCTTGCCTGTCCCACGCTGCTCTGAGGAGGGCAGTAGCTGAGCGGCGTGTCTGTCTGCTTGTCTTCATTGCTCTCTCTTTGTGTCTCCTCCAGTTCTGCAGCCCTGGTTCCTGATCACTGCTGTGCTCTGCTCTGTCCTTCTCGTGGTGTCTGTCATCCTGGTGCTGGTGTACCAGCCAGACCAGAGATACACAGGTTCATATTACACTTCAATTACAATTACGCAGCTGTGCGCTTCAATTACAATTACAGTTAAAATGATGCTGCAGTAATTGCAAATTATAATTATACTGTCCTTGCACGATTCCCCTTGTGACAGACTCCAGGTCTGAGGTCGTATTATTTTAATTGGGATTTTTTCTCTCTCTCTCTCTCTCTCTCTCTCTCTCTCTCTCTCTCTCTCTCTCTCTCTCTCAGTGGGCCACACTACAACGTTCCGAAGACGCGGAGTGCAGCTGATCAGATATATGGAGCAAGAGGAGCCCCCTGCCGGCGACACTGCAATGGGAGAGTGAACTTTGCCACCATCTCAAGACCCCAGGCAGCAGGGGGCGGGGTGGGGGCTGGGGGGGGCGTGTCTTTAAAAGAAGCCGGTGACGTCACCTTGTGCGCTCGATTTGACATGCAACACACAGCTTGCATTGCTCTTGAATCTCATTTCTGTACCTTCAGTGTCTCTTGGAAAATGAGTGACAAACTCAATACAAGTATGGCAATATAAAACTTTTAAAAACTGAGAGAAGTTTTTATTTATTTATTTATTGATTTGTAATTGTCTTATCTTGTGGGTGACTGGTTTATTGGTTTGAAATAACACATACATACGCACGCACTCACGCACGCACACACACGCACGCACAAAGTTCCGATTCATGTCAACTCACGTACAGTACACGAACGCGTTGAAATCATTCATTACAGGGCTTCTTGAACAAGTATTTCTCAAAGTGTGTGTGTGGTTTAAAGGACAATAGCGCCACCTACTGGCACCGTCGGGTCTTGTTAACACGTGCGCACACACTGCGTGTGATTCTATATCTGTTGCAGTACCAGCGAGACGTTTTCATGAATGATTAACAAGCATCTATTTGTAAGATTCACAAAACAAACAACAAAAAAAACAACAGTTTATTTGTGTGCTGTGCAGGCAGACAGGACTCTGTGTGTGTGAGAGAGAGAGAGAGAGAGAGAGAGAGAGAGAGAGAGAGAGAGAGAGAGAAGAGAAGGAGAAGGAACAGGCGTTTAGTGTGTGTGTGTGTGAGAGAGAGAGAGAGAGAGAGAGAAACAGAGGGGAGGAGAGGGGGAACTGGCGTTTAGCGGTTAGAGAGAGACAGGGGGTTTAAACTGGACAGTCACTCGCCCCCTTTCTTTTGTCCAAGGCCGCGACCCTCTATTCTGTATATATGGAGAGCGGTGATTGGAGGGAAGTTGAATGGAATAGCCTCCCTTTTTGGCTCTGTCATTAAGCACCGTTATTCCCGATTCATTGTTATTCAGGTCGAGCGCTTTTCAACGCTGCAGCGTCGCCTCGGTTTAGAGTCTTTTAGTGGACGACGCTGACCGGCTCTGGATGGAGAGGATATTGCTGAACTAAAATACGAAAGAAAGAGAAAGAAAGAAAGAAAGAAAGAAAGATAGAAAAGAAACGTTACCGGCTTTTGTCGAGACTGTATAGGGTATCATATAGAGTGGATTACACAGCAAAATATAATTATTTTAAGGACGCAAGGGAGAGATATCGGGGTTGCAAAAACGGAATGCATCTTGAGAAAATGCATTTTTTTAATTGTTTGTTTTAATCAAGATGCAATTTAATCATTAAAGAAGCGCGGAAAAGCGTATATGTGTGTGCGTTATGTTGACGGTTTTATAGTTTTGTAAGAATCATAAACAACTACACATTTTCATTATTAATAATAATAATAATAATAATAATAATAATAATAATAATAATGGCAATAGAAGTTAATGTTTAAAAGAAAAACGAGACGTTTTAACAAAAATAAAAATGTTTAAAAAAGATAAGCGATCATTTGTTCTTAAACAATGAATAAGGCAACTTGTTACTAAATGTGTGCTTTAAGATTGTATCAACCCAAATGTGTGTGTGTGTGTGTGTGTGTGTGTGTGTGTGTGTGTTTAAATATCGGTAAAGCAGGTATAAGACTATGAGATATAAACGCGTTGTATTGTTTAAAATAATTTAAATCATTTTCACATCAACTAGAGTCTGCGTTATTAAGACAACAACTGAACACAGGACGGAGAACCCGGATATTTCAGACATTTGCATAAGAATTTTAAAAAAGGATTGCATTATTTTAAGGCCGTTCAGAACAAGCATAGTCAAACTTTTTTTTTTTTTTTTATTAAAACATTTTGTTATCGTAAAAAAAGAGTCATTCGGTCCTCAGGGTTATATCTGTACAAAATCAGCCGTCGGCAGAATAGCAGCTACCATGTCCCGATCTGATGAAGTAAACAAAATGACAGAGAATGTGTACAAGGTATGTGTCTTTATTTTATTATTATTATTATTATTATTATTATTATTATTATTATTATTATTATTATTATAAAATCTTTATATCAAAAGTACTGTAAGAAATTATTGAAACACCCTGATTTACTGAAACGTTTGAAAATGTACTTTTGACTTTTAAACTTTGATGTCAGGGATGGGAATCAGACTCCTATCCCACAGCAACGTCACCCAGTCCAGGTTTTACTACCAGCTGGATCAGCCCCCAGTGTGTCTAGGTAACAAGCTCAGGTGTGTCTTATTATTAAACTCATATTGAAACCAGGAATGGATCACACTGCTGTGCAACGGGAGTCTTTTTTTCCCATCTCATAAAGGAAAGAGACATTTTTATATGAAAACACCTCAGCGGGTGAGAATTTCAATCTCCGCTCAGTAATCAGTGATATTGAAACAACAGGCGCTCGTGTGTGAAAATGTTAGACCGCTTTGTGCCTTAATCAGGCATCTTAAACAATCTAATCTACTTCACTGGCAGATAATGTGAGATGCATGATCAGAGCAGGTCAGAGCTGGTCAGGGCTGGTCAGAGCAGGTCAGGGCTGGTCAGAGCTGGTCAGGGCAGGTCAGAGCAGGTCAGAGCTGGTCAGGGCTGGTCAGAGCAGGTCAGGGCAGGTCTGGCCAGGCTGGGCAGGTCAGGGCAGGTCAGGGCTGGTCAGAGCAGGTCAGAGCAGGTCAGGGCTGGTCAGGGCTGGTCAGGGCTGGTCAGAGCTGGTCAGGGCAGGTCAGAGCAGGTCAGGGCAGGTCAGGGCAGGTCAGGGCAGGTCAGGGCTGGTCAGAGCTGGTCAGGGCTGTAGTCTGCTCTGATAAACAGTGATCCAGGCATCAGCGTAAGGTTAGGCCTGGTTCAAACTGCCCTTCTTCGATTGTGATCTTGCCCGCTCTCGAGAAAGGAATAAACAGCATCTTTATCAGTACCGGGACCCCACTTGGACTCTGAGTTTAACATGAAATTAACTTTTTTTTCCCCCAGGTAATTCTTGAGCAGTTCAACCCCGGTCTAAAGAATTTCGTCATTATGGGAAAAAATTATGAGAAAGCCTTAACTGGTAGGTACAATTGTGTACATATATCATGCAAAAAGATTTTAATTGAATGGTGTGTGTGTGACAAGTGTCTGTGTGACATGTGTGTGTGTGTGTGTGTGTGTGTGTGGGGGGGGGCGGGTAAAGAAATGTGAATTGTTGCTGTTGGTGTTGTGTAGACAGACAGACGAAGGTGTTTTCTGTTTATTAGGGGTCTCTCTGGCTGCTAAAGGATATTTCGATGCTCTGGTCAAGCTGGGAGAGCTGGCCAGCGACAGTCAGGGATCCAAAGAGTTGGGTGAGTCCATCTGTATGGAATGATTTCTTCTTCTTCTTAGTATTAGTATTGGAATATAATGTGTGTGTGTGTGTGTGTGTGTGTGTGTGTGTGTGTGTGTGTGTGTGTGTGTGTGTATATTATACAGTAGTGTGCACCTGTATTAGAACACACTCACATGGCTTCTGTAGTTTTGATTTGTTTTGCATATGAAATCAAACCACTTGAACTGAGCTTCTTGGAAAATG
Organism: Huso huso; assembly: GCA_036884735.1. Classification (NCBI taxonomy): domain Eukaryota; kingdom Metazoa; phylum Chordata; class Actinopteri; order Acipenseriformes; family Acipenseridae; genus Huso; species Huso huso. The sequence continues at coordinate 123,057 of CM072704.1, forward strand.
GTCAGGCAAATTGGTGATTGTCTCATTTAACTGACAACTTGAATAAGCCACACGTGAAATTCATTTCAAACAGTCAGAGAAAAGGAACACGGAGCCACACGCGGTCAAACGCAGGAGACTTTTTAGAAGCTGTTTAAGACGCCTGATTAAAGCACAAAGCGGTCTCGCATTTTCACACACGAGCGCCTGTTGTTTCTGTATCATTGATTACTGAGCGGAGATTGAAATTGTCACACCCTGAGGTGTTTTCATGCAGGTAGGGTATATAAAGGATATCAATGACACATCTGGAGGTGTTCCAGTACATTTGCACACGGCTGTATGTAGAATGTATTGTTTGTCGTCCTGCCTCTCTTTCTCTTTCTCTCTCTAACTCCCTCCCCCACTCATAAAGCTGCAGACTGACCCAATCACACCATGTGATGTGAATAAACCCAGAACAATAGACTCTCTCTCAGTACCCCTCCCTCTCTCTCTCTCTCTCTCTCTCTCTCTCTCTCTCTCTCTCTCTCTCTCAATCCCTTAAAGATGCATTACCCACAATCCTCTCGCAGTACCACTGTCTCTCAGTGCCCCTCTCTCTCCCACTTTCTCTCTCTCCCTCTCCCTCTTTCTCTCTTAAAGATGCATTACCCACAATCCTCTCAGTACCACTCTCTCTCTCTCAGTACCTCTCTATCTCCCTCGCTATCTCCCTTCTGTTCCTCCACATCCTTCCATAGTAGAATAAAAAGAAATCAATTATCTCCCTTAAATCCTGAATTTGACACTGCAATATAAGTTCTGTGTGTCAGTTTGTTTGAATTACTGTACTGTACGTTTCTAAAGAGCTAAAACGTGATTTCTGACCACAATATTCTTACAAAATCAGTAAGAACTGTCTACGAATAAAAAATAAGTGCCAAGATACAAATTCAAAGCGAGCTTGTTTAATCTGTGACCGTTTCCTTCAGGAGACACACTTTTCCAAATGGCCGAAGTTCACCGACAAATTCAAGTGCAGCTGGAAGAAGTGGTGAGTCTGTCTGTCTGTCTGTCTGTCTGTCTGTTGTCTGTGTGTGTGTCTGTCTGTCTGTCTGTCTGCCTGTCTGTCGGTCTGTCTGTCGTCTGTGTGTCTGTCTGTCTGCCTTTCCCCTCTCTCTCCCCTTTCTATCCCCTCTCTTTCTCCCCTCTCCTTCCCCCCTCTCCCCCTCCCTCCTCTCTCTCTCCCTCTCTCCCCTCTCCCTCCCTCCCTCCTCTCTCCCTCCCTCCTCTCCCTCTCTCCCTCCCTTCCCTCTCTCCCCTCTCCCCCTCTCCTCCTCTCCTCTCTCCCTCCCCCTCCTCCTCTCTCCCTCTTTCCCTCTCTCCCTCCTCACCTTTTCTCTCCCCTCTCCCTCCTCTCTCACCCCCCTTCTGCATCTCCCTCTCTCTCTCTAACACAACCCTTCTTTTCTGTTCCCAGTTGAAACTTTTCCACTCTGAGCTGCTTTCCCAGCTGGAACAGAAACTTGAGCTGGATCTGAAATACCTGACGGTGAGTGGAGCCTCGAGTCTCAAACTCCAGTGATCCAGTGCTGGGAAATGTGTTTAAGAAGACCTTGTTTTCAATACAGTCATGAATGAAATCATTGTTTTTTTGTACAGGTCTAATTAGGCTATGTTAAACCCTGATTAAAACATGCGTTTGTTTTAGGGTTGTAAAACTCTAATTAGCTCAGAGGGACCAGAGGATAAGAAGAGATTTATAATATACTGCACCAAAAAAAAGTATTATATATATATATATATATATATAGGAACATAATTTAGATATTTTATTTAACTTCGTGTAAGGTGTTTGCTTCTCTGTCTCTCTTTCAGGCCACTCTGAAGAAGTACCAGGGAGAGAGGAGATCAAAATCAGACTCCATCGAGCACTGTCAGTCTGAGCTCAAGAAACTGCGGAGGAAGAGTCAGGGGAGCAGGCACTCCCAAAAATACGGGGACCGAGAGATGCAGGTGACCCCAAAGATATGTGTGTCTGCGTCGTCCTGACATTCAAATAGAGCCACAGCTGCAGACTATATTAAAGTCCTGCTATAACTCTCTCTCTCTCTCTCTGAATCTCTGCCATTGTGTTAATGTTCCCATCGCTCACTTGCTCTCTCTTGAATACACACTCCTTCACTCTCTATACAGCCAGGATTAGAGTGAGGAATGTGAAAGCCGTCTCAGCTGAGGGGGGAGAAGAGGGAGGGAAAGGGAAAGGGAAGGGGGAGAGTGGAAAGAGAAAGGGACTGAAGGATGAGATAAATAGAGGCAGACGGAGGAGAGCTGTTTGTTTAGGATGCTTCCCACTTTGTAACAATAGGGGGATTTCATATCAGGAAGGAGAGCAGGAAAGGCAAGGGTGATGTCACGTCCTGTCACACACAGCTGTGGCCAAACAAAGCAAGGGGGGGGAGAGAGAGAGAGAGAGAGAGAGAGAGAGAGAGAGAGAGAGAGAGAGAGGGAGAGAGGGGGGAGGGGGAGAGGAGAGAGGAGAGGAGAGAGGAGAGAGAGGGGGAGAGAGAGAGAGAGAGAGAGACAAGAGGAGAGAGGAGAGAGGGGAGGGAGAGGGAGGAGAGGGAGAGGGGGAGCGGGAGAGGAGAGAGAGAGGCTGTAGTTTTGATTTGCTGTGCATATGAAATCAAACCACTGGATCTGAAAATCTTGTCTAAAAATTGTTACAATAGGCAAATGAGTGATTGTCAGACATGCAATTCATTTCAAACAGTGAGAGAAAAGGAACACGGAGCCACACACGGTCAAACGCAGGAGACTTTTTAAAACACAAAGCGGTCTAACATTTTCACACACAAGTGCCTTTTGTTTCTATACCAGTGATGACTGAGCGGAAATTGAAATTCTCACACCCAGTAGAAAGGCAAGCTTGCTACCTCGTTTTTGGTCAAGTCCAGAGAAATTTGATCTTTAGTTTTTTTTTTCAAATCTTTCTTTTCTGTCTATTGTGTCCCCATTTTTCTCTATGCTGCTCTGTTCCCATGGAAACCGTTCCTGTGAGTTCCGGGAACTAAGGGGAGGGGGTAGGGTTAATGAAAACACGCTCAGTAATCAGTGATATAGAAACAACAGGCGCTCCGTGTGTGAAAATGTGAGACCGCTTTGTGCTTTAATGAGGCGTCTTAAACCACTTCTAAAAAGTCTCCTGCGTTTGACCGTGTGTGACTCCATGCGGATGTCCTGCAGATAAGATGTTAAATCAGTGTCCTATTGGAAGTGACTCTGCAGATAACGCACTGTTCACAGCCTACCTCTGTAAAGCGCTTTGTGATGGTGATCCACTATGAAAGACGCTATATAAAAATAAAGATCTGTCTATCTATCTATCTATCTATCTATCTATCTCTCTCTATATCTATCTCTATCTATCTATCTATCTCTCGCTCTCTAACTATCTCTCTCTCTATCTATCTATCTATCTATCTAATATATGCCTCTGCTGTATAGAGATTCCTGTCTCTGTGTTTCTTCCCAGTTCGTGGAGTTGATGAGCCGACGGCAGGGGGAGTTGGATCAGCTGGTTGCCGCGGGTTACCGCTCGGCGCTCACGGAAGAGAGGCGGCGCTATTGCTTCCTGGTGGACCGTCAGTGTGCCGTCACCAAACACTTCAACATGTACCACAGCAAGGTATGGTCAAGCATGGCCGCCATTGCAATCAGAACCTAAGGCTATCCTCCCACTGCACAGCAGTGTGATCCATTCCTGGTTTCACTAGGAGTTTAATCATAAGACACACCTGTACACACTGTGGCTGACCAAGCTGGTATTAAAATCTGGAACTGATCAGACTGCTGTGCAATGGGAGTTATTTCCATCCACGGGCGTGTTAGCAGTTCTCCGATCTTATATGAAAAGTAATATTTCTGTATTGAAGTTGCAGTTCCTCTTCCCTACCAGGTGAGGGAGCTGCTGTCTCAGAAGCTGTCTTGCTGGCAGGCGTCCTGCTCCCAGCCCACCAGACTGCCAGAGAGAGCGTTGAACCTAGTGCGGCAGACTGCAGCCGGCTCCGGGAATGCTGGGATAGCCGAGGTCCTCCGAACTGCTAAACTGGGAAACACAGCAGCCCTGGAACTGGGAGGAACTCATGTGAGTGTGTGTGTTACTGGATCTGATGGGGCCCAATGGGGGACTTGCAATTTGAGGTTTACAGATTGTATTGAGAATCCTTGGTTGAATTTGTTCCTGGCTGTACAGCTGTGGACAAAAGTTTTTGCATCAACACCCTGTAGAATGAACACATTTTGTTTCATAAAGTCGAATGAAACCTGCTGAATAATGTTATGTTAACATATTGAATTACACACCGCTTCGTAGTTTTCCATATACTTAAATGTTGCTGTGTATCTGTCTGTTTATTTCTAAAATGTTATCTCTCTCTCTTCCCAGAGGCTCTCTGTACAGGAAGTCCCGCCCCTCCCAAAT